>JBBPBR010000001.1:10760265-10829259 GCA_037974775.1 Cicer pinnatifidum
AAAATTTATTTTATTTCATAATTATAGTAGTTGTTTATGTAATTTTTTTTATAAATTATTCACTTTTATTTTTTTTAATAGACATTTGAATTTATAATTTAGTCGGTGAAAATTAATATATATAGTCTATAAGATGGATCAACTAAACAAGTTTCATAAGAGAGATCTTAAGAGTTAAACAAATTTCTAAATCTATTTGTATGCGATTGTTTTTGTTTATTTTTAAATATAACACCGAAAAGTCAAATAAAAACAAATACTAACAGAGAATAGAGAAATGTAATTTCTTAACCAATCTTAATATTCCAATTATTATATATAATTAAGATTGTTTCTTGTGAAATACAAAATGATTGTAATTAAAATAATAGAAGAATTATAATATTTTAGGAGTTCATATTTGTGATTGGAGGAGTGCAGCATAGAGGCATACGACAGACAGTTGAACCCCATCGCTCACCAAATCTAACACAAGTCGCACTTTCTACATTACCAACTAGAACACTAACAATAGTAACAAGTAACACAACAAACTTTAAGAATATCTTCAAAATATTATCCATTTTAACCGACCTTTGTTTTTCCAGCCGCAAAGTGCATATAAGATCTTATATGTGAGTGATCTTATGTTAAAGCAATGTATAGTTATTTATAGGCAAATTATAATACATTGAAATATCATAGTTGAAAATATGTAAACATTAATTATGTTCATACCTTAATTTTATTTTTCGTATAAAGTATTTTTTTTAATATGATGGCCGACTTCTAATACCTTACTATATTATTACACTCTAATTTTAATGATATTTATGAAGAATAATTTGTCATTCTCCTCCGTTAATTAACATTTTTATTTATGCTATATTAAATATATTACGTTTTCAAAAAGATAAATGTAATACCATATATGCAATATATATTATAAAATCCACAACACACCGTTATTTTATAACTATTACATATTAATGAGAAATAAATTGAATTAAATAATAATATCTTAATTATATAGAAGAACATAAAGTATTTTTCTGAAAAATTAAACATGTTTTATTTTTACTAACAAAATTAATTAATTTTTTTTTTCATAGATGAAATGATAAATACCACTAGAAACTTATAGACAAATGCGATATCTCAATTTGAACATATGATATTTAATTTAACAATATCAGCTGAGCTAAAATTTAAAAATAGAAATGGAAAATTGTTATTAATAATAGTAGAATTAATAGTTGGTCAATTAACAACTAGCATAGCAGATATTTAAACCATTAAACTTACAATATGTCAAATTTTTAAGACTGAATTGACACATTATAAACAAATTAAACATGTATAATTATTTATAATTCTTAAATATAACATTTTTAATATTCTAAAAAAAGTTAATAATAACAAGATGTAATACCTCTTAGTTGGAATTATTTATCTGTGTTTAATATAAAGTGGTATGCAAAGTCAATTTTATTGGAAAAAAAAATAACAATATTTCAAATATCATAGTTGAAAATATTTAGACATTAGTTTTGTGGAAACCTTAATTTTATTTATCAAATTAAGTTTTTTTAATATGTTGATTGACTTCTAATATCTTATTATTTAATATGACTCTATTTTTTTAATTATATTTATGAAGAATAATGTCCCATTAATCATTAATGACACCTACTATATATTTATCTATGCCTATTAAGATAGTTCAAACAATTCCACTGAAAAAGGAATCATATTTACTAATCCAAATAGTGTTAAATCAGACAATAAAATGTCTACTAACTAATAGTTAATTAAAAACATATGTGTTGTAAATTTATATATATAAGTTACGAATAAAAGATAATTATTTAATTGATCTATTCATTTTTTTTAAATAATGATTACAACTAGGGGTGGGCAAAGTTCATTTCTGAATTAGAACTGTTTGAAAATTAAACCGAATTGGTTTTTATTTTGGAAAAACCGAACCGAACTGGTTTTCAGTTCAAAAAACCGAATCGAACCGATTTATAAAACTAGTGAATCGGTTTATTATTTTGAACCGAACCAAACTGGTTTAACTTAGTTTTTTTTCATATAGGTCAAAAATTTCATAATTACCCCTAATTACTTCTAAAAAAAATTCGGTTCAAGTTTTTTGAAATAAAAACCGGTTTGGTTCGGTTTTTTAACTAAAAACCGGTTTGGTTCGATTTTTTCGTACTGAAAAGTGGTTCGGTTCAGTTCTAGTTTTAAAAAATCAGTTCGAAAACAATTCGATTCTTAAACCAGTTTGGTTCAGTTTTTGTTTTTTTGAACACCCCTAATTACAACGAGCATTTTTAGATTTGGGACTAAGACCAAAATGCTATCAAACATGGCGTTTTTTTTGTTTCTGCTATGTCAATTTAGTGATAAGAATTTAATAGTATAACTTCAAAGAACATAATTCAAATCACGTACAACAATTGTAAAATTGTTATTAGTGTCACTTATTACTAATAAATTTTCATATCCCAATTTTTTTTAAATAAGTTACTCTAAATTCATCAATCTTGAAGAAAAAAAATGTAAACGTTTTCTATGTACGATTTGTTTTTCTATCTATACAGTTTATGTATCATTAAAGCTTACTTTTCATTTTAGGCCAAATATTTTGACCATAATTAATATTTTAGACTTAAAATTCATATTTTTTTAATAATTAACTATTGTCATCCAAATGAGAAAATGTTCGAATAATTATTTTAATTAGACATAATTAATTAACTATACTATGATTTGCATCAATTACAATTATTATATGTAGAAATACCCTTCATGAGCTTTATGAATACTCACCCACACAAATTTAAAACACCTTCAATTATTAATTCAACAATGACAATTAAATATACAAAATTCATATAAGTAATGCGACTCACACATATTGTGACATATCACCTCATATCTTCACATTTCCATCCTCCTCCTTCTATTCACTGTGGTATGAGAGACATGACATAATAGTTTTTGTGCATTCTATCAAGCATTATTCTAAAGAACAATAACATTATCATTCCCTTAGTTGACACTTGTGCAATCAAACCTTATTTCACCTTGGTTTCCACTTTTAACACCAATCCTTCCCAACTTAGTAATAGCATCAACAAAAGCACTTTCAAAAGCTACTTCATTTGATGCAAATAAGTTGATTGTGTCTTTTGATCTTTCATCTATAGCCAACACTTGATCCGAAGTAAAGAGTCCCATTCCTTGTTGCAAATTCTTGAAATATTGATTGTCAAACTTTTGAGGTGTGATAGGGTCCATATCTATTGCAATCCTAGGATCAACTTTTATAGGACATGCTTGTCTAAGTTCAAAAGCATATTGTAAATTTAGTGTTGGGTCGATTCTACTTGTTGGGCTGAAGTTGTAGATTCTTTTTGAGAACCGGTTGCAATGAGAAAATCCAATTGTATGTGCACCTAACACAAAACACACAAAATTAAAACTATAGACTAATTTACGGACAATAACTTGTTTGTTGTATTTTTTTTTTTTCTAGTATTTTATTTTATAATGTTCATTTTAATTTTTTGGACAATCATTCAAACATGAAACAATCCACTACGCCAAAAATGATATTTAACAGCGCCCCTTTTACAGCGCTTGCTAAACACAAGCGCTGTTGTAAATGTATTTGAAAAATAACGGAGCCTTTTACAGCGCTTTTATTCACAAGCGCTGTAAAACAAGCGCTGTTGTAGGTCATATAACGTTTGCGCATAATGTTATAAGGCTTTTACAGCGCTTTTTAAAAAAGCGCTGTAAAATGAAGCGCTTTCGCGTATGCTTTTACAGCGCTTTTTTCACAAGCGCTGTAAAAGGCATGCGCTTTAAAATAATTGGACCACCTTTTACAGCGCTTTTTTCACAAGCGCTATAAAATACAAGCGCTTTCATTGAATTTAACTACCTATTACAGCGCTTTTATTGACAAGCGCTATAAAAGACATAAATTTCAAATAATTATATACGTTGGGAACCCTCATATCCTCTACATCTTTCATCACCTCTACTCTGGGAACCCTCATACCCTCATATCCATTACGTGTTGTGCCGCCATCTACCTATTACGTGTTGTCTCAGGTATTTTTTTTTTTAACTAGATTTTTTTTATCAAATTAAAAATTCATACCACTTGATTTGTGTTAAATCTCTTCAACTAGTCAAAAATTCATACCACATGATCTGTTCTGTTTTTAAAATAATTGATTGATATTGGTTTCTTTTTGAAACTTGTTGATATGTTTTGAAAGCTTATTAGTTTTGTAACTGCATTTATATAGGTGGTATAATATGGATAGGAAATGGATGTCAGCCAATCGATTGTCAAAAGAGTATGAAATTGGAGTGAAGGAGTTTGTTGAGTTTGCAGTGAAGAATGCAAAAGATCCAAATAGAGTAGTTTGTCCTTGTTTAAAATGTTGTTTTGGAAAACGTGTTAGAGAAGATGAATTAGAAGGACATCTAGTATGTAATGGAATTGATCAAAGCTACACATGTTGGATAAGACATGGTGAGAAAAAAAAAGGAAACATTAATTTTGAGAATAGTTCGACATATGCTTCAACTGACTTCGATACAGATACATATGAGCCGGATCGAGTTGATGAGATCCAAAAGCAGTTGAAGAAGATCTTCGAGATTGTCCTAAAATGTTTGAAAGTTTGTTGAGTGATGCAGAGAAAGAATTATATAATGGTTGTACTAAATTCACAAGACTGTCGGCGATATTAAAGTTGTACAACCTAAAAGCGAATAATGGATGGTCTGATAAAAGCTTTACAGAATTATTAACACTCATAAAAGATATGTTGCCAGATGATAATGAACTTCCCAGTCGAACCTACGAGGCTAAAAGGATTTTGTGTTCTATTGGCATGAGTTACGAAAGGATTCATGCGTGTCCTAATGATTGCATTTTATTTCGAAATGAATATGAACTACTTAAGGCGTGTCCGAAATGCAATGTCTCTCGATATAAGAAGAAAGAATCTACTCCAGCAAAAGTCGTGTGGTATTTTCCTATAATACCAAGATTTAGGCGCATGTATCGCAGTGAAGAAGATTCAAAACACTTGACATGGCATGCAGATGAAAGAATTAGAGATGGAATGTTTCGACACCCTGCAGATTCCCCACAATGGGCAAAAATTGATCACGAGTATCCTGAATTCGGGATAGAGTCAAGAAATCTAAGACTTGCACTTTCTACTGATGGAATGAATCCACATGGTCTTCAAAGCATCTCACACAGCACGTGGCCTGTGATTTTGGTAATATATAACCTACCTCCATGGTTATGTATGAAGCGTAAGTTTATGATGTTGTCTCTGTTAATTTCTGGACCCAAACAACCGGGGAATGATATCGACGTATATTTGACTCCTCTAATAGAAGATTTAAAACGTATGTGGGAGACAGGTGTGGAAGTTTATGATGGGTATAAGAAAGAATATTTCAATTTGAGGGCTATGTTGTTCGGCACAATTAATGACTTTCCAGCATATGGTAATTTATCAGGATATAGCATTAAAGGTCAATGTGCATGTCCTGTATGTGAAGAGAGTACAAATTGGATGCGGTTGAAACATTGTAAGAAGAATGTGTTTCTTGGACATCGTAGATTTTTACCTTATAGTCATCAGTATCGTTGGTGGAGAAATGCATTTAATGGAAAATCAGATGAAGGTAAAGCTCCTTTACCACCGACTGGATATCAAATACTTGAAAAAGTACAAGGTTTGACCAATAAATTTGGCAAACCTTTTGCGGGAGAGCTGGTCAAAACTGGGTGGAAGAAAAAGTCAATTTTCTTTGAATTACCATATTGGAAGTCATTGTATATAAGACATTTCCTCGATGTGATGCATATTGAAAAAAATGTATTTGATAGTGTTATTGGTACGTTACTCAATGTTCCAGGAAAGTCTAAAGACGGCATCAACGCAAGATTGGACTTGGTCGATATGGGAATAAGAAATGAATTGGCTCCAGTAAAGAAAGGAAATCGCACATATCTACCTCCAGCCGCTCATACTCTATCTAGAAAGGAAAAAATTGTTTTATGTAAATTTCTACATGAAGTTAAAGTTCCAGAAGGATACTCTTCGAACATTAGAAATTTGGTTTGTATGAAAGACCTCAAGTTAAAAGGTTTGAAGACTCATGATTGTCATATTCTAATGGAGCATTTGCTACCAATAGGTATACGTTCCATTTTACCTGAAAAAGTTCGACTAGCATTAACTAGATTATGTTTCTTCTTCAGGGAAATTTGTAGTAAAGTGATCGACCCTCAGAAATTACCGACATTGCAGAGGGAAATTGTTGTTACTTTGTGTGAGCTTGAAATGTATTTCCCACAATCATTTTTTGATATAATGGTTCACCTTACTGTTCATCTGGTTAAGGAGACACAACTTTGTGGGCCAGCTTATATGAGATGGATGTATCCAATAGAACGATATATGAAAATATTAAAAGGGTACGTAAAAAGTAGAAGTCGACCAGAAGGTTGTATTGCTGAACGATACATTGTTGAAGAGGCTGCTGAATTTTGTACTGAATATCTGTCCAATGTTGAATCCATAGGGCTTCCCATGTCTCGTCATTCGGGAAGACTATCAGGAGAAGGGATAATTGGAATGAGACTACTGACTATATCAAGGACAGAATTGGAGCAGGCACAATTGTATGTTCTGCACAATGATGATGAGGTTCAACCGTATGTTACAATACACATGGATCAGTTATCTCGTTTGAACATGAATAGGAATCAAAATTGGATAACTCGAGAGCACAATCGAAGTTTTATACCATGGTTAAAAAATCACATAAAGTCAAAATTTGACATAGACCCCGGATCAATTTCACAGAGATTGAGGTGGCTAGCAAATGGTCCGAGCTTACATGTCTTTTCTTACACTGGTTATGTTATTAACGGCTACACATTTTATACCAAAGAACAAGATGATCAGACCACTATGCAAAATAGTGGAGTCACTCTCGTAGCTGAAGCGATGCATGTCTCAAGTGCAAAAGACAAAAACCCAATATATGCAAATCTATCATATTTTGGGGTTATCGAGCGCATATGGGAGTTAGACTACACAATGTTTCGTCTTCCCATATTTGGTTGCAAGTGGGTCGATAATAATAATGGCGTTCGGATTGATGAGTCAGGATTCTTGCTTGTTGATTTTAATAGGGTGGGATACAAAGACGAGCCTTTTATTTTAGCGTCGCAAGCTCAACAAGTGTTTTATGTCACCGATCCTTCTGATGATAAAAGGTCTGTTGTCTTATCGACCAATAAAATAAGTGATGATAACAACAATGATGAAGATGTTGGTAATGATCTTTTATTTGCAACATCACAACAACCACATGAAATTGATTCAACTGATGATGGTTTATATCTTAGAGATGATCATGATGAGGGAATTTGGATTAATCCATCGTTTCGTATTGTAAATGGACAAACAAATGTGAATCCCACCAGGAAAAGAAGAAGGGCATCTTAATGTACATGTTTAATTGTTTTATATAAGCCATGCATGTAATCTGAATTATTGTTGTAATCTGAATTATTGTTCTATTCTGGTTTTATTTGTAATCTGAATTATTGTTCTATTCTGGTTTTATTATTGTAATCTGAATTATTGTTCTATTCTGATTCTATTCTGGTTTTATTGAATTATTGTGGTATTATATAATCTGAATTATTCTGGTTGTATTCTTGTTTTATTGTTGTCTAAGAAGGCAAGCATAACCAGTGATTATTGCATGTTTATGTAAATTTGGACAATTACAATTCTTAAGAACTATGCATGTAAAAAAAGTGCATGTCTTTTACAGCGCTTTTTAAAAAAAGCGCTGTAAAAGGCCCTTTTAAAAATTAAAAAATGAGACATTTTACAGCGCTTTTTTCAAAAAGCGCTGTAAAAGACTTTAAAAATAATAATGAAAAGATAACTAACATGACTTTCTCTAACAGGATTTTCTTCAAACACCTTTACGCATCATGGGAATCCCCAAAAACACATTGTTAACAAAAACATCAGATCCATTGTTAACAAAAACATCAGACACATTGTTAACAAACCCATTTTTCGCAACATGGCAATGAACCTGTAGATCAAGTTACGATTTAAGAATGAAAGGGAATGTAAAGAGATAAAAAGGACTTTGATGTTTGGTGAAGATTGAAAGAGTTAGCTTTGATGTTTGCGAAGAAGATGCATAAAAGGACTTTGATGTTTGGTGAAGAGGAAGATATTTTGGTGGGACATAACAAAACACAAAAATAACATAATAACGCCTTTTACAGCGCTTGTTGGGATAAGCGCTGTAAAAGAGTCTTTTAAAAATTTAAATAAGTCCTTTTACAGCGCTTCTTTGAACAAGTGCTGTAAAAGGCTATTAAAAAAACATTATATAACATACTAAAACAATGAGGCCTTTTACAGCGCTTGTTTGTAAAAGCGCTGTAAAAGAGTCTTTTGAAAAATTTAAATAAATACGCCTTTTACAGCGCTTTTACAAAGAGCGCTATAAAAGGTTAAGCCTTTTACAGCGCTTGTTATAAAAGCGCTGTAAAAGGGTTATAAAAAAGCGCTGTAAAAGGGTTATATATATAACAGTAACCTCTTCAGTTTCCTCTTCATTACGTAATCTACACTATCATCTCAACCTTCATCGTTCTTCTCTTCTTTTGCAAACCCTATAATCTCGTTCATTACGAACCTTATTTCCACGATCATCGCTTCATTTCGAACCTTATTTCCATCCAAGATCATTTCGAACCTTATATTTTCATTGAAATACGTAACCCTCATTACGTATTTCTTCAAAACCGTTTTTCTGTGACATTTATTGCTGTGAAATTTCTCCTTTCGCTCTTTTCATTGCATTTCATCCTTCTTCGAACCATTATACAGGTATTGATGTTATTTATTTTTTGTAATCATTAAAATGCATGTTGAGCTTGTTTAAAATATATATACTGATACATGTTGAGCTTGTTTAAAATAATGCATGATGCATGTTGAGCTTGTTGAAGTTATACTAAGCTGCATGTTGAACTTGTTGTAGTTAAATGGATACAAACAGAGATTTAGAATGTCAAAATGAAGAAGTTGGCACCAGTAGGACTTATGAAAATGAAGTCAAACGTGGTGCAACTATCATGCAGAAAGTCATTAAAGCTAGGAGCAATGGGACCAAGTTTGAGGTAATACTATACTATACTCTGTTTGCTGTGTATTTTTTTAGGTTTTTTTAATAGCATGTACTTACTATATGAGTTTATTAGGTGGGATGGAATGAAAGTGGTCAGCCAGTTGACCCACACAGCGCAATGTTTGTGAGCTACATTGGGGCTGTTGTGCGTCAAAATATTCCAATAACAATTGACGACTGGAGAGAAAAGGCATTGAAGGATGCCAAAGATATCATCTGGAATGATATTCAAGTAAATTTTTTGATCCAATCTTTTGTCATTTATAAATATTTTCATTGAAATACTTTACTTATAATTTTTTTCATTGCAGGCATCTTTTGTCCTTGATGAAGGACGAAAGAATTATGTATTGAGAGTTGCCGGCAAAATCCATCGTGGATTTAGATCGCATCTCTCAAACTTCTATCTTAAAGATAAAGAAGGAAACACAAGCGCTGAACCTCCAAAGATATATCAACATTATATATCAAATGAGGAATGGAAAGCGTTTGTTTCCAAACGTACGGACCCCGCGTTTGTCGTAAGTGATTAATTTATTAGCTTTTTTGTGTTTTATTATTTATATTCGCATCGTATTTTAAATTTTTACATAATTGCTATTTTTTTATATAGAACATAAGTAAGGCAAATCGTGAAAGGGCAAGAAACCCGACGCACCCATACAGAAAATCACGTATGGGATATGCACGCCTTGATCAAGGGCTTGTAAGTAATTAAACATCACTTTTATATAATGAATGAATTTGTATTATAAACTATAGTTTCTAACTAATATTTTGTTTTATCCAATAGCGACAAGAGACCCAAACTAATCAACCGTTGGGTCGTCACATCTTGTGGAAGGAAGCTAGGGTAAATAAAGATGGAGTGGTTGATAACCAAAATGTTCAAAAAGTAATAGAACTTTGTGTAAGTATATTATGACTTTAATATTTTTTCAATATTGTATTTATCACTTGAATACTTTTTAATATTGTATTTTAAAAATGATAATGGACTTAACTATTTTAATGTTACATGTATTTTAGGAGACCATCTCTCAAAGTTCTGAATGTGAAGAGGGCAACAAGGATAGTTGCCGGGATATTTTGGGCAAAGTTTTTAATGTTCCTGAATATTCCGGCCGAGTTAGGGGGAAGGGATTTGGCGTAACTCCCAGAAGCTTTTTTCCTCAAGAGAAGCGCCAAAAACCTTCCAACGAGGAAGTATTAGAGAAGCTCAGAATCCTATCTGAGCAAGTGGCACAATTGGTGAATACAAACAAAGACAAGCAACTTCCGGTTCAGCTCCAAGGTGAACTACAAATGGAGAGTGAAAGCGGGAGTTGCAACGTCGGTTTGAAAAATATTCCCGAGGTAATTAATTACTTACTTGCTTATGTAATTACTTATGCATTAAACAATATTATATATTAACTGTACTTATGTTTTAACTATTGATTTAGGGTGTCACTTCGTGTTTTCTATACTTGTCCTCGCCCACTCATCGGAAGGTGGGAAAAGCAAAATTGTACAATACTTTGGGAGAAGTATTGCACAACACTCCGATCCCAAAGGGCCATGTCAAGGTATCGCCTACTGTTGCTTTCGAACCAACTGCACCGTTGCCGATACCGGACAACGACGGAGATATGCAGTCATTGGGCGAAGCTATCGGTAGTTACGTGGCATGGCCCACTAACCTTGTTGCCCTCATTAAGAGCCCTCCCAGAAACAAATCAGTGACGTCTCCCGATAAGGTTTGTCACATTTATTGCATAAGCTTTGTTAATTTTTTCAGATTCAATAAACTAACAGTTAACCTCATTTTTGTAGGTCCAAATAAATAAACCACCCGTACATCCAAAAAAAAGCAGCAAACCTCAAAAATTGGAGGTTAATAGAGCTGCCAATAAAGCTGCCAAATCTGCAGCAATAAAAAAATTGGATCGTGGCAAATCAGTCGCTGCTGCTGCTCCTCCTAAAATAAGTCAGCCACGCCTTGGTAAATACGGGGCGTGTCTTGACATTGCTGTAAAAAAGAACCTATGCAGCAGCGACGATTGCCGCATGATACATATGAATAAAGAAATATTCGGAGAGGAGTATGAGAAATTATTCGACAAGGAGCACGTATACGAGCTTCTCGAACATAAGGAGCTCAGTGCAACTGTAATGAGCTTGTATATAAGGTAAAAAATACTTTTAATTGCATTTATTTGTAATTAATTAAATGTATTGGTAATTAATCTAGTTTAATATTTTCATTGAAGGTTTTTGCATGAGAAGGTCGTGCGCCCTAAGAAATTATCGAATAAATACTCATTCTTCTCTCCGCATAAAACGTCCATGTGGAAACTGGATGAAGACAATGTAAAGAAATACATTGTAAATATGTTTTTAGGAAATATTTCAAAGGATAAATTGTTCTTAGCACCATATAATTCAGGGTACGTAATTTTATCTTTTTTAATTGATGAGAATTTAATTTATTAGTTGTGTATAGACCAAATTGTGTAACCAATTTTTTGTTGTTGTAGGGCACATTGGGTGCTATTTGCAATCAATGCCGTCTCTGAAGTTGTATACTATTTGGATCCCTTGCATGGCGATTACAACAATCACTCCGAAATCAAGACTTTGTTCGACACGTAAGCAATATTCATTTATTTTTGTTACACATATATATAAATAAGTGTTTGTTCATGCTAAAATAATCACATTTATTCATTTTATAGTGCATTAAAAGTTTTTCGAGCTCAAAGAGGTGCGGTAGTGTCGAAGCAAAAGTCTAATAATATTACATGGATCCCAATAAAGTGCCCTCGTCAAACAAACAATATCGACTGTGGGTACTATGTATTGAGATTCATGAAGGAGATTGTTGACAAGAATAAAACTATTATCCCAGAAACGGTACGGTATTTTGATTATATGATTTTCATATATAAATTATCTATATATTTGAAACTAACTTAATATAATATGTTCAATTTTTATATTGCAGTACTTTGAACATTCCAGTCCTTCATATTCTGAGCAAGATCTGATGGAATTAAAGGAGGAATGGTGTGAGTATGTGCTTGAAATGAAAATTATTTGATTTTCTGGGAAATAGCATGCTGCAAGGGACTGAATATTATATGGTGCATAGTTATTATATGTATATGATCATAGGACAGTATATAAACTTGCATATAAATATGTTGTAAATTAGATTCAATGTATATTCATACCAAATATGTTGTAAATTAGATTCAATGTATATTCATACCAAATATGTTGTAAATTACTGTGTATCATTGTTCTGGTTCTGGTTGTGTTACTGATTCTGTTTCTGTATCATTGTTCTGGTTCTGGTTCTGGTTCTGGTTCTGGTTCTAATATTAGTGATTCTGGATGTGTTGTGTTGTGTGAACTGGTTCAAACTAATTTTGGATAAAAAGATAAAAGACAGCGCTTTATAAAAAAAGTGCCATAAAAAGCTAAAAAACGCTTTTAAAATATATACAGGGTTAAAAAAAAAAAAATAATAAATAACACCTTTAACAGCGCTTTTTACAAAAAGCGCTGTAAAAGGCACCCCAAATATGTATTATGGGTATGCCTTTTACAGCGCTTGTTACAAAAAGCGCTGTAAAAGGCACCCCAAATATGTATTATGGGTATGCCTTTTACAGCGCTTGTTACAAAAAAGCGCTGTAAAAGGTACCCAAATTATGTATTATGGGTATGCCTTTTACAGCGCTTGTTACAAAAAAGCGCTGTAAAAGGTACCCAAATATATGAACTGTGGTATGCCTTTTACAGCGCTTGTTGTAACAAGCGCTGTAAAAGGTGCATAATAAGCGCGCGTTATAAATGGTGCCTTTAAGAGCGCTTTTTTGAAAGCGCTGTTGTAGCTTTTACAGCGCTCGAATCTACAGCGCTTTTTTTTTTGAAAAAGCGCTGTAGAAGGCTTAAAAAAAGCGCTGTAAAAGACAATTTTTGGCGTAGTGATCATTTTAATTTTAAGTTTGTGTGTTTACCTGATAAAGCAATCATATCAATTTGGGAGAGGCCATTGAAGCTAAACATTGAATTGAGTTGATCTAAATTGAATTCAGGATGAGGAAGATGGCGTTGAACACTTGCAATTGTAGATATTCTTCCATCACGCCTTCCTAATTCAACTTCATAAAAGGGTCCCCCACTCTACAATATTTATTTTTAATTATTAATAGCATTTCAAGGACTACTAACCTACAAAAATATTCTTCCATGTGTTGCCTTTTTTTAGGAAAAATATGTATATCTTATTGGTCTAATAATAGTGAAAAATAAAATTTTGTATAGTGTAATTTTTTTTTATTTATGTATATTATACAATAACGTTAATATTCTGGATGAATGTTCATTTCAAATGATTTTTTTGTCTTATATCAAATAACATACTTTTTAATTAAATTATCGGTCTTAATAGACATGAGAACTCAAATTAAAAATAATTGTTCAAAATAATTTAAATTTAAATTTTTATTAAAATAATTATTGGTCGAATTATATTTATTTTTCCATCAAATTCTAAATTATCAAACTTCTATTCTCTGTGACCTGAAAGGTCTAAGACAAAAAATAAGACATCTCTTAACTTAAATTGAAAAATAAAAGTAATCTAAATAAAAGTGAAAGTAAATATATACCAAATTAATTAACAACATCCCTTGTAGCAAGAGCAAGTATATCAGCACAAGAGACTTTGTTTGTGCACTGAGGATCACTATCAATAGCTTGTTTAGCTTTAATCACAGTGTCAAAACCATCACCAGCTAATGATATGTCATCAGGATGATCTTTCTCTGCTTTACTATTTGGAGATGTAAGCAAAATTGAAGCATCACAACCCTGAAATTAATATAAACAAAACCAACCACATTTTTTAAGTTTAATTAGTTACCATGAATAGTGAAAATGATATTTACACAAACTTTCACACCATGCATAAATGCTTACAAATGCAATGCAAACTTGTCAAAAATTTGGATTTAGTTTTTTTAAATTTAACTTTCAAATTTAAATATACTAATCAATAAATTTTATTTTAATTTATTTTATGATATCATTTTTTTCTTTCACTATTTATTCTTCTACCTTACATATTTTTCCCTTTGCAAATAAAATAAAAAATAAAAACGAGAAAGAGAGAGAGAAAGAACTTTGTATGATAATCATTGTTGAAACACCATTATATTGAAAACTTAGGCTCGTTTTAATTGAATTAGCCACAATTTTAACTATAATTTGAATTAATCATCTATTCAACTGAATTAATTATATTATTTCACATAATTAATCAGGTGTCACGTGAACTATAAAAATAGAACGTTCATGTATCATTATCTAAAAAATTTAAAGCAATTAAATATATATTGATAAATATCTCCTAAAGAAAAGTATTAATAAATACCCTAACAAAGCAATCATGGAAGAAGAGACGAAGAGTGGCAGGAGCAGTGACAAAGGTTTGCTGAAACTTGAGCTCCACGGCAGAACGAACCAATTGTTCAACATTTGGACATGTATTGCTGTAGAACCCTTTTGTAAGTTGAGTTGAGCTTGTTTGTGCACAAACTACAAGAAACAACTTTGATAAAAACACAATATTCATCATGCTAGGACCTCCCATTATTACTATTACTCTTTCTTCTCTTTTTCAATTGTTTCTTATGTAACAAATTGTAAGGATATATATGATATATATGTATAATGTAAAAGGAAAAAATAAAAATGGTTGATTTTTGTCACTAAAAAATAAATTAAGAAAATGGTTGATATTGATTGTTATAGATTAATTAGAATAAAAACAAAGGTCGGTTTCATGGACAGTGTAGCCAGATATATTTTTTATTTAAATAATCAATATTTACAATTAACAGGTAAACCATTCAAAGAAATAAATATTGTATTGGATCCTCTTTAGCAATTGTGTGGTGATTTGATCGAGTCAATTAATTAAATATTTTTGGTTACGGTAAAAAAAACATGTGATTTTATCAGAAGTAGAGAAAGAGAGAGATAAAGAAAATGTCAAGCTATGCAATTTATACTTCCCTATATATCAGAATGTCAACTCACTTGCTTGTTATTATCTCCTAAATAATCAACTACGGTCTACTTCAGCATTTATGTCATCAAAGGAAGAAAAAAACTACATTTATGTTATATCAAAACTTCACATTAGTTTTTATTTATTTATAATTGACGGGTAATATCGAGTTGGTTGTATCCCTTATCTAATTTTATATTTAATTGAGTCAAATTTTACGCCTTAACCCGATCAAATTCGATAAATTGCGAGTTTATTAAAGAGAAAAAGAAATAAAGACAAAATTGAATTTGTCTATAGACGAGATGTCAAATAGTAATCATTAAACTTTTTATTAAAAAAAATAATTAAATATAAAGAAACTCATAATAACTCACATATAGTTACCATTTATCAATAATAACTCATAATATTATTTTGACTTAATTGCAGTTTTGGTCCCTCTATTTTAGTTGAATCGCGAAAGTAGTTCCCCTATTTAGTTTCTCTCCAATTTTGATTCCCAAACAGAATTTTGGTCCAAAGTTTGATGAAATTTCATTTTTTAAAGTCGTACTACACCATTTGTGATAATAGATTTCAGGTACAATTGTTGCAAATGAGATCTTGAGACATGATGTGACTTAAATAAATGCAAAAAAAAAATGAAATTTTATCAATTTTTGGACCAAAATTATATTTTCTGAACCAAAACTGGGGAGAAACAAAATAGGGGGACTATTTTTACAATTAAACCTATTATTTTATAAACTATAAATTATTAAATTAGTTATTATTTTTTTTAGAGAACGAGAATCAATAATAACTAAAATAAAATAATAACAAAAAATAATCATTTATCTTTAAATTAATTTAGGACATAACGTATAACTCAAACACAATCTTTCTTCTACTTTGTTTTAGGACTGAGTCTGACTCATCTCATTGTTTACGAAATTTATATAAAGGATTGAGTCTTGTACACTCCTATTTCACATGATGAGATGATGAGATGCTTTCATCTATGACATAGTTCTTAATTCTTAGCTCAATTTTCATTGTTAGATTGAACGTTTTATTTCAAATTTAACTTCAAAACTTTTACAATTATATAAATTAATTATAATAAAATTTATAATATCTTTTAAAAAAAACTTGACATGATATAGAGTACCCAAATATATACATGCGAAATCCTTTCATGCGGCAATTTGAGGAGGACCAATTAATAGCGAGTCAAAGGCTCAAATGCTTCCATATTTGATTGCGAGATTCAAGTAATTAGGGTCGAGTTGTATTAAGTTTTTATTTATTTGTTGTCTTGATGAAAGATGGTTTCATTTGGGTAATATAGTATTATTTTTAGTGCTCACGGGAAGCAAACGAGAATGCTTTTGCAACAAGCTTTCAAATGGCTTAGAACAAATTATTGCAAATAATATTATGCTTTAGGTTATACCATATAACTATCAATACATATTTCGTGGTATAAGCAATCAAACTGGAGTTTTAAAATAAAATAAAAAATAAAAAACTACTCGATCAACCCCTTTTTTTTTCTTCTTTTTTCCTAGTTAAAAATTAAAAAATATCCATTCAAAATACCGAGATTTATTTGAGCATTTGACAGTTTTTAATGAATATAATACATCAACAAATGATTTAACTTATAATTATATGTTTAAGAGATTTAATTATCTAACAATTGTATTACACTATCTTTGTATTGATCAATGACTAATTTCTTAGTTCAATGCACGAATATCTTCTTAATATTTTCTTTATTCTTTTCCAATTGTCACATTTGTAGAAAAATTGTGTTATTATTTTTTATCGTTTGCAAAGTTCAATACATCATTTATTATTAGTTTGTCAATAATAGACTGAGTTATTATTACAGAGAAAAAAATAAATACAATAAAATGATAAAAAAAACTAAGGTTATTATAAAATAAAATAACAAAAGATGAAGGTAAATTTTTTTCTATGTCCAAGAAGTCGGGAAAAACCTACACCCAATTTCATCGAGTATAAAATTTAAGTCTCATCCCCATCCATGACGGAGTTCGGATTTCTTCGTTTGCACTCGCATCCATTTATATATAAAATAATAAATTTAAATTAATATTTATTATAATCAATATAGAAAAATTATTATTACAATACAATAACAAAATTAAAAAAATATGAAATATATATATATATATATATATATATATATATATATATATATATATATATATATATATATATATATATATATATATATATATAATTTTAAAATGATAATAATATTACTAGCGAGGCAAGTTCAGGTGCGGAGTGACTATCAACGCCCCAAACCTAACCCGCCTCCGAGTTTTAATATTGATGAAAATTCGCATTCACATTCGCATCTAATGAAAACAATTTTGAAGTTGTTTTACCATCCTTAGTGACACTCATTTATCTTTATTTCCACTTAATAATAATATTATCAGGCATTACTAACACCTAATTATTTTCTCAATAGATTTTTCTCTCCTCTCTCATCTCATCCTTCTTATTTCACCACACAATCAGGCCAAAGAATTCATTAACCCATCAAATATCTTTTGCACTCAAAAATCTCAATTTTTTTATAAAAGAATTTATAACAACGCAGTTTACGAAAACGAGAAAAAAATCAGTGACGCCTAAACACTAGAGAGAGACTGAGTCAGATCAACTCAGGTGTTAGATTAACAAATAACAGTGTTTTCATGGTGGTCAGAGTGCGGCGCTACAGAATAAACCGGTGGTGTTGAAGGAGATATTAGAGAGGGTTTGGGTTTGGGTTGGGTGGTAGGATCTGATTGTATGTGCATGTTTAGATTTTGTGAAACTGTAAAATCTAACCATCCATGTCAACATGCACATGTACATTCTAAAAAGAATGTGTACCAAAGTGTTCGCCATAATAATAACAATTAAATAACCCTGAAATATTTGAAAAAACTTGTCAACGATTCTGTCATACATTCCTTTTATATTATAATAATAAAGAATTCTTCAAGGATGTATTAATTACCCAACAACATTAAATAATAAACAATTTATAGGGATTTAAGAATCCAGAATACTACGTGGATTCAAAAGGAATCCCATCTGGGTCTGGGCCATTCAATTCAACGTGAAAATCTGTTGAATTGTAGGCTGTATTTTCGACTTTCCATGGCAACAACTGTGGACTCTTCTGATTGTGCAGTTTGTTATGACCACAAGTCATCCATTATAGGGAGAAAAAAACATAAGTTCAATAAAATCCTAACCAACATGAGTTCATCCGTCCAACACAGACTTAAATGGAACATGTAGGAAGTAAAATTACTGAGAAATTTTCCTTTCATCATTCATCCATAAATGTTGCAACAGGCTACCTGCAGATAAATCATTCAAGATTAGTGAGATATTTAAAGACTTTCATCATTCACGAATTACAGAATTTAGTTTTTTCAATCCTGCTCTGTTATGCTTTAAAATTAAAGACTTTAAAAAATGGAGCACATTTTCTACTCAAATTTTTTGTATCCAAAACTCAAGGTAAAGTGATGTACGTAAGGGCTTAAGGCTTATGCCTTTCTTGTTTATATTAAGCTAAAAGATAATATCAATTTGCAGTTTTTACCTGTACAGGACACAGAACACATGAACGATACTTCAACTGCCCTGAAGAACTCTCTGGGGATCAAGCTGCCCACTACAGTAACTAGATGGAACAGCTGAAAGCTCTAGTCTTCCTTTCCATTCTTCTCCAGGTTTCAAAGTGATAGCCTTTTCAATATTGGCAGCCTCTACACAAAGCATATGCTTATACTCATCATCACCGAAATCAGCCATAGCTTTTGCTTTCTTATCCCATGGATTCCACACCACTGGATAGAAAAATAATAAATATAAAAAATAGATTAGACTGACAGCCACTAAATAGATAAAAAAATATTAAAAAAAGGTTAGACTCGCAGCCACTTAAATTTGATATAAGTTACAGCCTAGTTGTAATAAAAGCTTTGTGTAATAATCTCATGTTTGTAATAACCTAATCTCATACGACTATACTATAAACCTAGCTCAAACACTTGGAAAATGCCATTGCTAGCTAAACCAGAGTTGCTGCAAGTTTCATCACTTTCCTTGTATTGTTACTTGTATATCTTACAAACTTAGGAAAATATTAGACACGGAAATTGGGACGTGTACTTTTTCGCCATGATCTACAATGAAATCTTGCTTTCCACTCTACCTCATCCAGTCTTGTATATTTACATGTAATATCTATAAAGTCAAATTCAGGGAAGATAAGTAAGATAATACTCACCAGCATCAGGAAGGCCATCTTTACGCAAAACAAATGTCCTCTTTTTTTCATGATCAATAATTGCTATCTTAGTAGGAGTACTAAGATATATCTTGTCCACCTATCATATCAAGAAAAAAATGAGAAGCAACAATTTATTCGAAAAAAATCTTGTGAAACATAGCTTACATCACCATCATTGGTTACATACATGTGAACAGAATGAGTCAAGTATTAGTAAAATTCAGGTCAGATATATGACCTTTCCTTTTTTTGTTAATTTTACTTTATGTGAAGACGTGTTTCATTCAGATATAGGTTATGCCAACCAATGCCCAGATATGAAGTGGGTGGCATGGTATCAACCAGTGCATGCTGGTCAAGGCCTACCCTTGTAACAGGAAGAAAAAAAAAGTATAGAATGAAAGGGTGAAAATGTAAAATTGAACATCAGAAATGAAGGCAAGGAAAAACAAAGGAAAAGATAAAGGCTGATGGTGGGAGGAAGGGGATGGAGAAGAAGCAAATGTCACATTGTTTCTGCAAATGAAAAATAGCAACCATTGCAAACTTATGGCATGAATTCAACAATAGAAAAAATAAATTAAAAAAAAAAAAATGAAAAGCATCTTCAGGTTTTGTTTCGATGTTTTACATAACAAGTGGTTCCCACTCTGTATTTGTTAATTAAAAAAGTGAAATTTTTAATTAAATTTCAAAAACATTAATTTAAATGAAAATTAATATTTAATTATTTAGTCAACTAAATTTTCTGAAATAAATCCATGTCCTATAATACCAGCATCTCTGTTTCCTGAGACAAAATAGAAGGGAAAAACCAGACATACTTCTGATTCAAACGTTAAAGCA
Organism: Cicer pinnatifidum; assembly: GCA_037974775.1. Lineage (NCBI taxonomy): Eukaryota > Viridiplantae > Streptophyta > Magnoliopsida > Fabales > Fabaceae > Cicer > Cicer pinnatifidum. Next base: position 10,780,764 of record JBBPBR010000001.1, read on the forward strand.
TCCCCCTGTTCAGTAAAGCGCTCCTTGTTCTGCAGGTTGTCAAGATAATCCAGGGTCTCTAAGCCCTCAACCCGAACTTCACTGAACACATGCAAATAAACTAGTTAGACTATTTAAACGTACATTTATACAACAAATTTATAGAAAGTGAGATAAAAAGAGCAAGAAGAAATAGTAAGTCAAATTAGCAGATAAAACCAAGAAAAATATGTGATTAGATACCACAGTTCCTTATTCCAAACTTGGAAATTGATACATAAACCAAGCTTAAATATTTCACCCGTGTACCAAACATAACTAAAAAGTTAACTGAACAAAGTAAAAGTACTTGCAAGCTATAAATTTTATTCAATAAATTACAGTAGCATATTGTTTCTACATTAGCACATTTAAAAATTTGCCTATCCACACTCTGCACCATCAAGTACCGAAATCCAAAAATCTACATTTGTATTTCAAAGTTCAAAACCAACTTTCGCATTTGACACAACTACATCTGCCATCGTGAAGGAAAAGCACACACTTTTAAAAAGGTGAGAATAAGCTAACACACCAAATTGCTAAACATAGTGTGTTTCTGCTCAGTTTGTTTGGTACATGCCTCTTAAACTGGATCTCAACCAAAAGATACAACTGAACCTTGTCTGACTATGTGAGGTTTGAATAAATGTGGATCAATTACACCATTGAGCTATACAAAAAAATGAATTTTCAGTAATGTCTTTCAATGGTTTCTCTTATAGTTTTCCTATGCCTTCCTCCACCCCATCTATGGCATCCAAACTTATAACTCCCTCCTACCCATGCCACCAAATTAAATGCCCCTGTAATAATACTTTGATATCTTTTCCATTATAAATTCACCTGTTGTTGCATTTAGAACTTTTGGGCTTGCATTCTAGACAACTACAACCAATTGTTAAATCTTCGGTGACAAAATTCACCAATTAATAGAATATTAATTTGAATTTGAATTTCAAAACTAATGCAATGCCATTGGTGAAAGTAGACTAACCATGGTGGCAAACCAAACAAACAGCAAGTTGCTAAATGTAACAGCAATGTTATAAATAAAAGCCAGTTAATACTAATGTTAGATAAACATATTTCAACCAATTACCTTATGTCTGATACTGATAAATATGTATGATAAGCAAAGGTGAACGAAAATGGCTTCCCATCGCTGTTTGTGTTCCGAATCCGAGAAGTTAACATTAAATCTCCTCCTGGTCCCAAAGCTACCCTCAGACGGTACTCAAAACTACATACAAATAGAAACGCAAATAATATCAGAAAGAAATATAATATAATTATATAACAGTTTGAACCAGGAATGAAGATATAAAGTTAAACAAATTGCTGGAGCTTTTCTATAAATACCTGTGATTCCAGTTCTTTATGTCTTCTTCAGAGGGTTTAAGAATCAAATCAACAAAGGCTTTGCTCAAATTATTTGTGGGAAAAGGAGGAGGGTCATCGTCAACAGTCCAAAACCGATTTCTAGCAAATCCATGTTGGTCAAGGGTTCCATGGCTTCCAAACTGTGAACAAATAGAAAATTTCCTTCATCATGTCATCTGGTATTGTTATGTTAATTTGACAACAACAAACACGAGTTTTGGAAGGTCATTAAGAAAATTGTAATGATTTTCAGAAATAGATCGTATAATTTTCATTTATATTTTAATTTCTATTGGTTTAGGTGTTTCTTAGGATCTCAATATAACTGCAGATATAGTTTGATCAAGACAGCAGTGAAATTTAGAAGGTAAATCGTTACAAAGTAAGTAATTAATATCTTGGTTCTTATTATCAGAAGTGATGCTAAATATTCAAAGCCATATCAGATCATGTTTATTAGCGTGACAATCTTGGGAAACTGACAACTGTTACTTTAACACATTTGTATTTATAGTTTGATGGAAATTTTTAAGTGCATTGCTGTTTGGGGCTTGACGGTGGATAGTTTTTGTCGATGTTTGGGATTTTCTTTAATTTGTTTGGTAATTTGAACTGTTAAATTATTCTTTTTACAGACTGCTGGTTATCTAACTTGGACCCTACTCTGTTGACTGCTTGCTCGATTTTGTGACTAGTCTTACTGTCCAAGTGATGTAAAAGGCTCAGCTCTCAAAATGGCCGCAAGTTGATCTCTTAGTAGGATTGTATGATGCAACAAAATAAAATCAAGGCATCAAATGATGCCTAGGTTTATGTATTTTGTATGTTCTACTATAATATGATGAAAGTAAATAATTTAAAAATAACACCATTGAAATCCTTCATTGTTCCTTAATGAAATTTCTCTAAAAATTAATGAAAACCAAATCCCAATTGTGATTTTGTAAAATCCAAGCAGGCACCAAACTAAAGAGAAGTAGTTAAGTACATACTTGTGGAAAGCATATTGGAATCCCTCCGCGAATAGCCTTTGGAGGCTTAAATGTAGCCTGCACAAAGAACCATAGTCACCATGACAACTGGAGTTGAAATTGTTAAAAAACATAGTCATACACACAGAAAAACCATATCAATATATTCACCCCTAAGTCAGATTAACAGCCATTGAAGCAAACATTAATATCAGTAATTCATTTTACATTATTTTAAAATCAAGATACAATCTCATGCATTTCCAAGCAAAATTGGATTCAGTCCTCTCCAGTTCAGTGTTGTCAAATAGCCACTATAGCAACGCTATAACGCTATAGCATAATGGAAATTGAACAAATCCCTATAATTCCGCAATACGTTATTTAATACAAAGTGTTGTCAAATAGCCGCTATTGCAGCACAATAGCATTATATCGTCGAAGAATTTGAAAAAACCACTATTTTCCACAATCTGCAATTGACATCACTGCTCCAATTGGAAGATAAAGTTGGATATTAATTTTCTTTAAAAGCAAATCAAGATCTCACACTTCCTAAATATCCAATAGGTAGTAAAAGTCAAGTGATTTCTACTGATCACTCACTGTATGAATTATCATTCACATAGCAAAACCAAACTTTGCGAACTAATTGAAATCAAAAGTGAAGTTCTTAATTGTGGTCCGCAAGTGCAATTATGGCTGCATCTGCAACATAAAGGTTTTCAATTAGAGGTCTCCACAATGAGATCGCACTGCACCGGCCACATACACCCACATTTTAACAAAATACCAAAGTTCACAGCGTAACCACAACCACGAGGTCCACAACCACTAACCGCAATTCTAGATATAAAGTATAAAATCAGGTCTATTTTATTTTTCTTTCCCCTCTTCAGTCTAATAAACTTGGTAACTAAATTAATGCACCAAAACTAATAAATAAAATAGAAACAAACTCGTTTCATCATCATAAACTAAAATCACACACCTTACTACTGAGAAAAAGCAATTCCTCGCCATGATCATTCTTCCAGGAAGTCACGTGACCACCATAGAGATACACCTACAGATCACAACGCAAACAAAAAAACAAAATGCCATCAGAAATCAGAATCACACAAAACAAGTGATATATTTCCTTTTATCTTCAATTTATCAATTTTACGGTCAAATAATTAAGTGAAAAATCAGCGCATGTGTCAGATCGAGCATCATCCGTTAATGAACATTAACTATCGAATCAAAAATGAAGAAACGAAACCTAAATCGAAATATACAGAACGAGATCGGAACATGAAAAAGAAAAAGTAAAATAAATAACTAGAATCGGTTGAAATCTAAAGCAACGAAAGCAAATCGAGATGTAAATTGCATGAAATGGAAACAGATCAAGCAAAAAACGAAGATTACAGTTACGATTACGATTACCTCAGCGGAGGAACCACGAGACTCGCGAAGAAGAACCTTATCGAGTCCATTGAGACCTTTGGATAAGGTGAAGGAAGGTGAAGGAATAGTTTTATCGTTATTCATAATAATAATTATAATGATTATGATAATACCTAATAGCTGCTATAGCTATATAGATATTATTACTCTTGTTCTTCTTCTTTTATGTATGAATGAATTTGTGATTGTGATTGTGATGATGATACTATATGAAAATCATAATAATCATCATACTCTCTATCTCGCTTTCTCTATATATTCTCAACTTCACCGTCGTATCGTATCAATTAAGCCGATTTCTTTTGTTTTCTCGGCACTCTCTTTCTGCAACCAGAAGTACTGCACATTCAACCTTTTCTTTTATTTTGTTTTTTATTAAAAAAAAAAATTCGAAATTCTCACACATAATTTAAGAGATGTAATCAGTATTTGATAGATTATCTATATTTTATAAACTATTCAACAAATTACAAAATTGCTACCAACACCCCCCATTTTGCTATTCACACCCCTCAAAATTTTAAAAAAAAATTAAAATGCCCAAAATACCCTTGTCATCAATATTACACATTTATTATTCCATAATTTATTTTTATCAAATTTCATCACACCTCACTAACTCACATACAAAAATCATCATACCTCACTAACCCATACTCAAATTCATTAAAAAGTTAAATCACTCACTAATAACCTACAACACATCAGTTTGATTATCACATTGTGGTTAAAACTACATAAAAATGTATGTTTATTGTTCTGATTTTTTGTTCGTATTTTTTTTGTAAATCTGAGGATTTTACGTGAACTCAGTTCACGTACGTTATGTTGTTACATGAACTGATTTCACGTACGTTTTAAAAAAAATAAAAACTCAGACTTTACGCAAACTGAATTCACGTAAACGTACATGAACTCAGATTGCGTAATTAATGGAGTTTGAAACATAAATCCATACATTGTACGCATTCTGAATTCACATACGTTTACGTGAATTCAGTTCACGTACGTAAAAAAAAAATTTGAAAAATTCAATTCACGTACACATACGTGAACTGAGTTTACGTAAGGATTGAATTTTTCAAAAAAAATTTACGTACGTGAACTGAGTTCACGTACGTTTCTGGGTTTTTGAAATTTTTTGAACGTACGTGAACTGTGAGTTTACGTAAAAAAAAATAAAAACTCAGACTTTACGCAAACTGAATTCACGTAAACGTACGTGAATTCAGATTGCGTAATTAATGGAGTTTGAAACATAAATTCATATATTATACGCATTCTGAATTCACGTACGTTTACTTGAATTCAGTTCACGTACGTAATTTTTTAAAAAAAAAATCAATCCTTACGTGAACTCAGTTCACGTATGTGTACGTGAATGCAATTCATGTACACATATGTGAACTCAGTTCACGTATGTGTACGTGAATTCAATTCATGTACACATACGTGAACTGAGTTCACGTAAGGATTGAATTTTTCAAAAAAAATTTACGTACGTACGTTTCTGGGTTTTTGAAAATTTTTGAACGTACGTGAACTGACGTAAAAAAAAATAAAAACTCAGACTTTACGCAAACTGAATTCACGTAAACGTACGTGAACTCATAATGCGTAATTAATAGAGTTTGAAACATAAATCCATATATTGTACGCATTTTGAATTCACGTACGTTTACGTGAATTCAGTTCACGTACGTAAAAAGATTTTGAAATGTATCAAATGATTAGGAAAAGGCAAGTAGAGGAGAGGTAGGTATTTTTTATTTGGAGGAATAGAAAGAAGCAAAATAAGGAAAAAACTAGCACATTTACCTCATATTTAGTTTCCTTTTATATTTATAATTTTGTTTTTTATTTTATTTGGAATGTTCCGGGTAATTTATTTCTAACTCGGCAATCAAATTACTATGGCATGACATTCTGCATTTTCTCACAATGGCATTTTTTTCTCTTGAAACATTTAAGCATATCGTCCAAAGCATATACATACATCGCTAGAAAAACAATAACAACCTCTTCAATTTGTATAACATAACAGAACATCCATTGTCTCTTATAACATAACAGAACATCCAATACAACCTCTTCAATTTGATAATGACTATTTATTTCGATTTCATAGGACTAAGATATTAAAGAACATCCATCGTCTCTTATATTCCCTATATCCCCTATCATTTATCCCCTGTCCTTTATCCCCTACCACACTACCATATCCCCTATTCCCTATATCCCTTATATCCCCTATCCCCTGTCCCTTTTCCCTTATCCTCTAATCTCTATATAAAAAATTCTAAAATAATTGACAAAAAAATGATTTTGCTTGACTTTAAAATAATTTGAAGGAATAATTTAATAGTTCATTAGTTTAAAGTCTCCGATTATCAGATGTTTATAATTTTAAGACTCTGTCAATGGTGATGTATTTGCTTAAATAACAACTACATGTTCTCTAAAACATTCTCTTTACATAAATATTTAATCTCAATATGTTTTGGTTAATCTACTACTTTTGTTATTCCACAATTTGAATCAAAGAGATGAAACTCATCATCCATATTCCATACACCATACGATGTAGTTGCAAAATAAGACACAAACTCATTATTCATTGTAAAAGTAGCAAGCAAAGTTTGGTTTGAAATTTTCAACAACAAAAAATGCCCACAGCTAACACTTAATATTGTTTTTCTTGAATCAACACAACCAATGTTGCCAACGATTTCAAAAACTTCAATTCCACTGTAAATAAGAATATAATCTTTAGGCTATTGAAGGTATCTTGTCATTTTCTTTCAACTTCTTCCCTCTCAAAATCATCAATTGGGCATTGTTCAGATGAAACATATCATTATTCTTCAATTAGTACTAGACTTTAAGAACAATCTTTTAACTGAAATCACTTTAAAGTCTAAAACATTATCGATTTAAGAATCTTGTGGCATATCCAGAGTTCCACATATTCAATCTCTTTATCTCAATGCTAAGAACATAAAAAATATACTCACTTATATCAAAATTTGGAGAAGAGATTTGTTACTCTAATAGATCTCACTACTAAAAAATGTAAATTACTCAGTTATAAAAAAAAATGAAAATTACTAACTGTAATTAGAGATAGAAGAAAAACCTATAGATAGAAGATGCAAATAAGAACATGCTCAAAGATATTTTTCCAAGATTAAAAAGTTTATACTAATTTTTATTAGTCGAATGAGAATATTACAAACGAATATATAGTATATGGCCAGAAATTTACATTCAACTAGACTAAAACCTAAAATCAAACACCATGATACAATTATGAAATAAGATAACTTCTTTTCTCACCCTGCTCATGCACTCCGAAAAGTATAAATACACTTTCAGACACAGGTGTGATTTTCTAGAAACATAGAGGAATAAAAGTAGCTATTGGAAAAATTGGGCCAAATTGCACAAGACCTTCAAGGCGTGAAAAAAGAAGGTCTATCTTATGGGAAATAAATACTCTGCTCTGTTTGCCAATCCTTAAAATCCTGGGTAATAATGTAAGGTCTGCAATTCCTTTAGGGAGTTCAGCAATTCCTTTTAGAAGAGCTAGCCTGTTTTTTCTGATCTTGGCATCATCCTAAATTACACCAAAAAGAAAATTAGTGTACTATTCTTTATTAAATATTTCAAACTGTAAATAGTGTAGAGGGCAAACATTATAGTAAAAAATACAATTTAAAGAAATATGAATAACATACCACCATTACGAAGACATTATTAAAGAAATCGTCAAGTGGTTGTATAAGCTGAGATGAATTTTCAACGAAATCATCGATGTCAAGACCTGTACAGAGAAGAATATTTAGATATCATAGTACATAAGTAAAACGAAAAAGAAATAAATCAATGTTCCATGTAAATATACTTGAACCAAGGAAAGTTGGAGAACAAATTATATTTCATTAACATAAAATGAAATTAGTTATGTTAGAAATATCAACAATTTTCAAATTGATTGTCTTTTTGTGATTTCAAGACACAATTTATTTTATCTAATTTTACTCCAAACAAAATGTGCAAAAGCTAGAGATATAGAAAGTACCAGGATTGATACTCTTTTTAACTGACAAAAATGTGTTCCACAACACTCTCTCTTCGTTTGTCTCAAAGGCAGCTTCATCCACCTAATAATGTAATAGTAAAAGAAAAATAAGTGTCACTCATTTACATACACATTCAATTTAGCTTATGTTTTCATCATTTTAAATTAAAACCTCCAAATGAAGCACATCTTCCTTCCCACGAACAATTCTAGTAGGCCGCGAATACGCTTCAACTACTTTAGGGAAAAGCTCGCCTTTTGATAATTCTTCCATCTAAATCAATCATTCAAAATCATCAGGAATACATATATACTGAATTAAAAAAAATTATTATCACAAATAGCATAGTGCTATTATTCTTAATCATAGAACATTCATGTAGTAGTTAATCATGAATCATAATAAGTAATTGGGATTATAGTAATGCTGTATCAAAGTAAAACATGAGGTAAAATGAAAGATGTCTGATCGCTTACTTTATATGCAGATTTTGTTGCTAGACAGGGAAAATTAGCCCTCTCTGCAAGGATGGAACGAACAACTTCTGGACTCACCCCCTTGTCCACCTGTTAACAATTATAGCGGCACAGTCAGATTCACCTGGGCTTTATACACAAAAAAAGAAAGAAAAAAAAGTAACCACACATAATACATACCAGAAATTGCTCCAATCTTCGAGTAACAAATTGACGTACCTAAAAAGTGATGACCATCAGCTTTCAATTCCAAAAGGGATGTAAATGACAATAACAAGAAGCCACCCGAAATTGAAATTTATATGGACTTACTTCGTCTATTACTTGAGGATTTACTTTAATTGGCTGAACATCTGCAGCAAGTTCCAGTGCCTCTTTAAAATCTAGGTTCTTATTCTTTTCCACCAGCAATTGCACCTGAAGAATATAGTGCAGAGTGCAAGACTTTTTACTTACCATTTCTTAAGAAATAAAATTAGTAAGAAAAAAAAGAGAAGAACGTGAATGAAAATTAGAGGAAAGAATGCTATGCTATACTTACAAGACCGTAAGAGATTCTTCGCAAACCAAATGGATCATTTGTGGAACTAGGTTGACAGCCAGCGGTGAATAAGCCTACCAGGCTATCTAATCTGCAGACATATATCACATCATGTAAGATGTAAAGCCATGTTGTTAGACTCAGTCAGACATATTCTAGTATAACGAGGTTTATCCTAGACTCGTTCCAGATTGCGTTCATGAAAGAAATAAGGTATTTACGGGGTAGCATTGCGGTTACTTTTGCCAGTGTCAGGCTGAAAGAATGTATAACACTTGAAAATCAAAATCAGCCATCGTTTTCAATTTTACATGCCAATTCTCCAATTGAGTTTAATTTCTATACAATGTCGGTGTAAAAAGTGTTACAGTGTCAACAAATCACAACCAATCATGACTTTAAGCATAGTTAGGTTCAAAGTCAAATGTTTTTTCTGATAAGACGGCTATGATTTATTGACATTATAAAAAATATTTTAACTGTCGGTGTATACGAATTAAATCCTTCTCCAATTTCCTAAACTGATAGTCTTTCTTTTTCAAATTCAACTTCTAAATTTACAATTTATGAAACTTGGGGGCCCCCACCATATACCATAGTATGAGGGAACCTTAAATCCACTGTGTTATGCACATATCTCATGAACTTTGGTAATAGCCTAGGCAAACAAATAGATAATAAAAACAAAGATTTGCAGCTCTTTTAACAATAAGTTCAAAAGGAATTATTGAGTTCTATATCAGATACAACTATTACTAGAATATGATGGAAACATTCATAATAAGGCACCAGTTTTTACCTATCAGCAATTGCCAAAACTATGCCAACATCGCTTTTAGGAAGCATGTCCCCAGAAAATCTTGGAAGTGTGATCTCAAACAAGGCCTCTGCAGTCTGCAAGATATGACGTGACACGGAAAAAAAATGCAAGATATTAAGTAGCTAATAACCAAATAGGATGCAGTACTGAGACTGCAAGGGTCATGATTTCTAAGATTACCAAATAATAACCATCCAAAACTTGAACAACCTGCTCTGAGTATCCATCTCTAAGGGCATAGTGACGCCCCATAACTCCTGAAAGTGCGGTAAACTCAGTGACAACCGATGTGGATAGATCAGACATGGCAAGTGAGGCAGCTTCCTGGATAATTGGCTGCATATCTTCATCTATATCCAGCATGCCACTTAGCTTAGCAACCATGTTTTCCACAAGAGTCATTTTATCCAGCATGGTTCCGAGTTTCTCCTGTTTCGTTCCATGTTATCAAAACAAACAGCTAATACCAATTAACTCTTGATAAAATATTTTAACCTCAAAGAAACGGAAAAAAACTAGTAAAGGATGAAAAGAAATCCATTGAACTTAAAAAGAAATACATAAGTAGTATTATTCTGAGGTCTCTAACCTTTCCCCTTATTTTATTTTCAACATCAACATGAGAAATTATTTTGGCCTCATTTACAAGAAAATAAAACTACAAAAGGATTAAAAGCCCTAAGGATAAATGCTAACAACTCTGATACTTTCTTATTTCCCAGTTATCAATATATTTTAACGGTTACTTGTTCACACAATAAATGTCTAGATTCTGGAATCTATTACAGCTTAAGCTTAAGCTTTTGAAGTGGTTAATCCTTAATATGATACCAGAGTCTCTTTGAATGCATGATCAAAGGTTTGATCCTTGCCACTCTCAGTCTTCTAAATAAAATAAACCTGAATTTTCTAACAAAGTAGAGGGAGTCTTTGTATTGTTAATGCTTCAAACTCAAAGGGCTCTTTGCCTGAAAGGACATGTTAGAAGGATAAAACCATTATTGGGTCTTCACCCAATAGATTAATCTTTTAGGAGATTTGGGTCTTTAACGGAGGCAACCAAGTCAAAACCCACTACCAATAAATGTGTGACAACTCGTCAAAAAAACCAGCACCTACAGAGAAGGCCTGGGTATCATAGCAAGTAGCAACACCCTTTCATTAAGTTATATATAAACATGATAAGAAGATAAGAATACCTAAGCACAGCTTCATTTCCTTTCCTCACTGTAGTCTCATCAATTGCTCCATTTGCAACCTAGAAGAAAATACCATATTACCATTTAACAAATAACAAGCCAAAACATGTAGTGATTCTAGGGGATAAAATCATTGGAAAGAACTTACAGCAATAAAGTAAGGCAGCAATTGTCCATTAGCATCACATACAGCAAAATATTTCTGATGTTTTTGCATAACCTGCAGGAGAACAATGATTAGCTTTCATTTTTAATATTCTTCAAAATTTTCAGGTTTATATTGACAATTATTCAAGCAGTACCATTCACAATTTATTAAGTTGAAAGATCCAAAAACCTCACTAGTTTGGTTTAATTTTGATGTTGGTGTTAATTATGATATTTTCAGTCAAGGGCATATTCATATTTTTTATTAGAGTCAAGACACCGTGAACTTAGTTGAGCCTATTTATGGCATTCAGCTTTGCCAGAATTCGTGAGTTGCGAATGTTGTTTAGGCTCTTATGATACTGTTGTCTTTTGCAGTTCTCTGGTGTCATTGGCTGGAAAGGAGTGATAGAATAATGAAGTTCGCTATAATAGTGCTTGACAACATTAGGGGACAGGTTTACTTTCTTAGCTTGTTTGTGGTGTTCTGCTCCAGGAGGTTTGGAGGTGTTTCTAAGTTTCCTTGTTATATTACTCAATTTCTTAGTTTCTAAGTGTTTCTTTTGAATTTTCTAGTGAGAATGTTGGATCCTCTATTTGTACTTCTACTTCTTCCTAGAAGAAATTACTTTTTCTGCAAACAGCAGAGGCACTTGAACAGTTTAGATATTACAAAGAGCAAAGAGATAAGAGAGTGCGACTTCTGTATTCAGAAGCTCTAAAATCAAATAGAAATAGGAATGCAGAAATCATTCATTTGAACTAATTCATTAAGACATGCCTCTTCACATAGTATAATAATCAACACCGAAAGGCATAATTTAAACTAAAGTGCTCACCATAGTCAAAAGATCCTTTGGAAGATCTAAGAAGGTTTCTTTAAACTTTCCAAGCACTGGAACAGGTGCCTCAACAAGATTTACAACCTAAAATCAAAGCCTAAAACTCCATTAAAAAAGTAGTAATATTTAGTATTTATACTTCTTATACTTGCTATTACCATATTCCCACCTCCATGAAGCCACTCTCTTTAGCACAACCCCTAAACATGCCATTACAATTATGCCCATAAGCCACCTCACCCTTACTAGACACAGCAATAAGACCAGCTTGTCCTTGATCAAGACGATGTTTGATGACAAAATCCACAGCTTGTGGAAGACTCAAACCTGTGTACTCCATAACTGCTACTACCTCACGAGCAAGAGTGCTACGTATGACAGCTTCACCTTCACCAGTGCATGAGACACCGCAAACTTCACATGCATATGTGCCAGCGCCGATTCGACCACTCATTTTGTTCATTAAGCCACCAGTTGATGTGGCAGCAGCACATCTTCCTTTATTGTCCACCACCACAATCAACAATCTCCAGAGCGTAAGCACTTATTGGCATACCATTCATTTGTAGTGAACTCTAGCCCGTTGGAATTCTATAATCAAACTGCACATCACCATCCATCAAACAAATTGTAGCGCAAAATTGTTAACCATATTTTTTAACGTGATTAATGTATGATGCAAAAACTAAATTGAAAAATAAAATGTGCAAGATGAATTATAGAAGCAATTGAAGGGTTCCACATAAGAATATAAATAATATAGAACAAATGTTATGATGTAGCACATAAGTGTATGACGTATCAATCAATAGAGTTGAGGGTTTGTTTTAATATATTATAATAGATATGCAGACCCATGAAGACAATTTTATCAGCACAATTACTACATTCATGAAAAAATATTACAAATTTGCTTAGTTTTACTAATGAGAGTTGATGGACTTGAAAATTAACTTAATTTTAGCTTAGTTAAATATACATCTCATGAGTAAAATAAAAAAAAAAAAATCAACTCCAAAATAGGTTAAGAATGAGTGCTTAATTAAGCTCGCAAATTAACTTATTGAATAAGCGTATAATTCAATAGTTTACTCAAACACCCATTTATTTTAGAAGGACTGAGTTCATCATATACATAACTACTCTCAATATAAATTGTGCAAGACATGAGAACTGAAAATAGGCTACATGCAAAATTCAGAGGTAGAACAAATATTAATAATCTTTATCAACAATATTTTCAACAAAAAATAATCTTTATCAACAATCAATCGCATATAACACATAAATCATGACAGGATGAAACCAGAGGATATGCACAAAGTCAGATCCGGAAGTTGGTTAGACGAATGCTGGTCCTGCAGAGCTAACAAGAAAACAGCAATAGCTGTGGTGGTTGCTCGAACATAATACAGTAAGTTCTTTTAAAATGTGATGAAGATAAGTTAAGCATGTTTGAACATCTTCATGCTAAGCCAATGGAAGTACACACCAACCACAATTATAGGGAGAGTCAATGGCACTAAGAAGCAGTAGTACCTACGAAATAAATACAAGTTAGGAAAATAAGGAGGGTTAACTCCCTTTATGTGAGAGGTAAGGCTAATAGCAATACATTTACAAAAAAAATAACAATAATAAAGCATTTTTCCGGCAATGATATTAATTGCCACAATCACTTGCATAAAATTTAATCTTCATTTCCTATTGATAACGAGAAAAAGTGATAAACTAGCATAATGTGTTAGTTATTTGAGATCATAAAGCCAAACCAACATCTTGGACCAAGAGAGAAGTGGAGAAGTGGTATAACCTGATTAACTATTAGTAATTAACCACTACCCTCCTCATCCAACATGTTTGCATAAAGAATAGCACAACAACAACAAGCCTTATCCCAATAAGTAGGTCAGTTACATAGATCAAACGAAGCCATATCATATTTATATTTGTTTGTGTAAATAATACAATAGCAAATAGAGATAGTTCAAAGGGAACCCTCCAACCAACTTTCGCTATCAGATCCAATTTGGCCGGCCTGTGTCCTATCTGTATCAGTAAATAAATGAATTCTCAAAACAGCTATAGTCACGGTATCAGTGTCTTTATGTCTCAGAGAACCTTTGAACCTATTGTCTCCTCTGATTCGTTAGTTTTCTTGTTTATATAATTTGGTTAAATTTTTCTTCACCGATTGATAACTTTCAAATAATTTAAAAGATTGCAATTAATCTTTCTTGAAATGATAAAGAATAGGAGATGTATCATATTGCACTAAATGCTTGGTTCGTGTTTAGTTTTGGCATTTCTATCACACATGACATTTACTGATGATATTTTTCTCTTCTCTAAGGCTAGTAAGTCACAAACTAAAACTATAAATGGTCACTTTCAAAATTCTGTAGAGTATTTGATTTGAAAATCCTTGAATTTAGACTATATATCCAAACTCCAAATAAATAAAGAGCATCACTATCACAATAAAAGCACTCCTTTCAGTTATTATTACATATTTGAAAATAAGCTATTTTAGATATATGAACCCTCTCTTCTGGTTATAACAAAAAAAGTCAGTTGGCATTTAGATTCATAGAAATCACGATTCTCCTCTAGATTCTAGTCCATGGAACGTGTCATGATGCAGTCTCCATGAACCGGTTTTATGCTATGAGGAATTTAAATAACAGCAGCACTTGGCGAATTGCAACCCTAATACTGAGAGGTGGACTATGTGGAGACTCCAAATGATGACTTTATTACACTTAATGTTGACTAAATAGAAGTCTCCTTCGTAATTACATTTATGAGCCCATTCTTCAAAATATCAAAATCCTTTTGAAGCAATGATTGACTAAATAGAAGTCTCCTTCGTAATTACATTTATGAGCCCATTCTTCAAAATATCAAAATCCTTTTGAAGCAATGATTGGAGATGTAAGAAGTTAACTGAGTTGACTAACTGGGGTTCTAATGGAAAGTCACATAGTTGCTGATAGGCCTGGCCTATGTAGCACTAACACCTTGGATTGAAGGTGTTCTTAGTGTCCGATAAGTGTTAGTGTCAAACACATGTACATTTAATTTAATCACTTCATTTTTTTTATGTTATGTGTCTGATGTATCCATATTAGTGCTTCATAGGGACTAGCATAACAATCTACTAAACCATCAACAATCAACAAAAAATCAAAGTACAACAACAACAAAGTATTTTCACTATTTCTCACTTGCAAAACAATAAATTTGAGCACTTTGACATTTGTACAACAATAACAACCAAATTATTTTCTCACTGTTAGATTCAGCAACATAGTTCAAACAACATCATTAACCATCAATCAACAAACAGTTTATATCCATATATCCTTCTTCATAGTTTGGCTTACTCTAAAAATAAAAAACAATACTTTTTTTTCTCTACCATCAAAGCTTTAGAAAACAAGAATCAACTAACATAACGATATGAAAACACAATTTATAAACTATTACCCAATACAACCTCTTCAATTTGTATAACATAACAGAACAAACATATTGCAATTTCTAGGTCACATTTTTTTGTATACTAAAAATTGAATGACATGTGAAAGAAAATACATCGAATTGAATAAAGAAAGATTAGAACACTGACCAGTCATTTTGAAAGGAATAGATGAGTGGAATGTTGGAAGGAGGAAGAAGCTTTGAAATAAGAGCGAGAAAGAAGTAACCAACAAAGAAAATAGACCCCATTGATACCAATAACCATCCCCAAAATTTTGTCGCATCAAATGAACAAGCCATGAGAGTCTGAGAGGACCTTTCTACTTCACACAGCGGAAGACGATGAGGCGCACGGCGGATGACAGTGTGTGTTACGGCTGATGAAATAATGGGTTCGGTGGGCAAACAAAATTGAACGTAAACTTACTATACTTTAAATTCTACCAATTAAAATTATTACTTTAAAAATTAAAACAAATAAACTATTATATGTATATTTTGTTTGAGAAAATCACAATTAGGTTTTCCTTACAAATCCTACATATATTTGAGTAATGTGTTATTAATACATTGTCAAATAAAGATTCCTAATATGAACCTAAAAAAAAAGAGGGATGTGATTTTTACTAAAAAATACTAGAGTACCGATTGAACTTTTTTGAGATATTAAAATGCCCGTGAAATATCAACAAATAAAAATTTACACTAATTAATATAAGTAAATATTTTTTCTTTTCTTCACTTTGTTAATTTGTATCAACTTAATCTTTCATTGAGTCGTAATTCTAAGATAGTCCCTCAGTCAATATCAATTAACTAACAATTAACTCCGGTAAGCTAACATATGTAAGGAAATCTTGAAAGTTGTCATGTATACTACCTAATTGACAATAATATTGAGGGATAAATTGCAACAAATTGTGTTCTTATACAACACGTTGAAAAATCTCATTTTCCAATATTATTTCCTTCCTCCATTAATGTCTTTGTTAGTCTCTAATAATCTCACAACATACAAATCTAACTCAAGTACCCTCTACATTATTTGAGGGAACTTATGGTAACACTTACACTTTTTTACCGCTTTTTTACCGTGTCTTGAATGTCAAAGACATTAAGTGTGTCCACGTCGTACTCTTTCCAAACTTCCTTTTTTTTTCCAACCACTTCAATACATCTTCGTCATTCCTAAAAAATGTACCTCTATGGTGAAGAATCATTGATATTATTTCAGTACTCATTATGCCATACAAAACACAAATAAACTTCTATTCATTAACATCAAATAGAAACAAAAAATCACTAATAAAGGGACAAAATGATAAGGGAACATATCAAAAGCAAGCACCATTCATTAAATATAGCAACTGATCACATACTATGACAACCTATAACACATTAACATAAAAACAAACTTAACCCCAACAACACAAAATAGAAACAATCAAACAATTAAAATCCTAACCGCAATTCTTTTTTTTGTTACTAAACTGGTAAATATTACATAATGAAGAACTTTTTTTAAAGTTAGTAGTAAACATGCACAAAAAGGATTTATATTGAGAAATGGTTTGCAACTAATCTTGACGATCAAACAAAGCAGGCGAAGTACGAAAATGTTATGGTTTGATAGCAATGATGTTTGAACAAGGCAACGAGTTTGAGAGAATACAAAAGGTTTCTATGTAAAGTGAGAGGAAGAAGAAAATTTATGACTAAGTGTATCATAAAGAAAATAATTTTGAACTTTAAATAATTAATTTAAAATATATCAAAATAGTCCCCAACATTATTGAACAAAAGTGACAACGTTTAATTACTAAAAAAAGATCAAATAGGTCTCCCAAGATTTGATTATGTGTCAACTCACTAGTCTTTAACCCTATTATTTAACTGAAATTGAAGAAGGGACTAACTTGATTAACAATGAGAGAAATCAAGAACTATTTTGAAATTATAACTAAGTGATGGACTAAATTGATACAAGTTAACAAAAATGAAAACGAAATTAAATATTTACTCAATTAATAATACTTCATATATAAATGTTAGATCTGACGTACAATGTGGTAGGCTTGTCACATCTAAAATGACTGGTTAATTGTACACCATATCGGTTCAAATAGAGGTTCAAGGCCTTTCATTCATTAAATTATCAGCAATAAAAAGAATCTAATAGAAAAACGGTGACTAAGTATAAATAGAGCTTCTTTAGCAAGCTTATGAGCAACACTATTCGTTTATCTTTGAATAAATATAATCTAAAATTTTGACCAACAAAAATAAGATCAATTCACTTCTTAATGATAATAACAAAAATAAAATATCACATTTAGAGTAATTAATATTATCACAATTTGCAATCAACCTCACAGAAATCGTAAAAACTTGACTAACGAAACAAGTTAGTCCATTCAAATCACAAATATCGACAAGTCAGTAACACAAAAGTAATCAATTTAGGCACAAACACCACGAGAAGGCTCGTTTCTGGCCTCCCTCACTATCAGTAACACAGAAAAGAAAAAGATCCACAACCAAGTTAAACATCATCAATAACAGTGATTTATGAATCAATGTAACAGCAAAAGATTTACAACTAAAAGTTCAATAACACAAAAGTAATCAATATATACAATATCAAAACGGTAAGAAACAATTTCATCATCTAATTGTATTTATTGCATTCAACAAAGAAACCTGACTTTTAAAATAGTCATAGACTAAAAGTAGTAAAACACAAACATCGTACATATCAAATACATATCAGATTATAAAAGTATGTTTAACCACACACTTATGTCACCAAATTCATAACATCACACTATCTATGACTAATCATTGTCAATCATGAATCAATAAAAACATAGTAAAACCTAAAAATACAAATTGGTGAAAAAGTTTAGATATTCAACCACAATCAACGACAAAAAACAAACCGTTAATAACAAAAAAACCAAAACCCACATTTTATACATCATAAACACATAAATCAAATAAACCCTAATGAAAATCCATAACAAAAGCATCAATAAACCAAAAAGATTGAAATATAAAATGTTTAAAATTTAGGTTAATAACATAAGAAACTAACCAACTGAAGAAGAGGAAGTGGTTTGGAAGACAATTGAGCGGGTTTGCTTTGTTTCTGACCCTTTTTGGGAGCAGCCTGTTGTTCAGCGGCAATCAATTGAGAAGGGTGTGCTAGAAATGAAAAATATTGAAAACATAATGCTATCATCTTATCAAATTACAGAAGAATGATATAATTTCCTTTGTGAGTGAATCAAGATGAATAAACAAGTTGATGTTATGGGATTTAGATATCAAAATGATTATTTGGATAATTGACAACCTCTCTCATGGCAGCTACGTCGAGTCCCCTCACACAGAATAATTTATCCACTAATTCATAACGTGAATTACAACACTTAAACCTACAAGTCAGTCTTCTCAACTTCTAGCCTGAAACCTATAGACCGTTGAGGCTCTACAATACCCTGACCCTAAATGTCAAGTCTTTTAAACTTCCAATTTGAAACATACAAGTTATTTATGTAAAATAGCCACTACAAGGCTGAGTTATAAAGGGGTAAAACTTGTTTTTGTGTTGCTTCTTCTAGGCGGATTGATCACAACGAACTTCACACTAAAACAGAGCACTAAACACTAAGTAATATAATGTTGAACGAGTGCCTTTGCTAAAACTAAAACCTTGAATTCTGAATGCTAAGAGAAATTTGAGTTTGTAAGATTTTTTGAGTTGTTGTGTTGTACTTTCTTCTTCAAAATTGATCCCTTTATATAGCATGAATTATGGTTTCAATACTATCCCAAACAAATTGTGAGTGTATCTTCCTTGCTCAAGGTCAACAGAGATCTTCACAAAAAATAAATTTTGATAGATACGATTTAGTAATATGACCATTGAAACTTGATTAATTCCAAAACGAATCTTCAACCAAATCTTCTAGAATGAATATGACCATTGAAGCTTGATTGATTCCAAAATGGATCATCAACCAAATCGTCTAGAATGATTATGACCTTTGAAACTCGATTTATTCAAAAACAAATCTTCAACCAAACCTTCTAGTATAAATATTATTGTTGAAGCTTGATTGATTCCAAAATGAATCATCAACCAAATCTTCTAGAATAATCATGATTGATGAAGTTTGATTAATTCCAAAACGAATCTTCAACCAAAATCGTATAGAATTACTCTATGCGAGAATGTCTAAATAGCGCTTGAAAATAATTCTCCTTGAATCTTCTTTCGTTCACTTGTTTAAAAGCATGGAGAACTGATTAGAATCTATTATTGAACCTTCAGAATTATGAAACAACTCAGTCACCATCAGAGTGTTGACTTTCCATCAGAATCGTTGAATTTCTTCATCATAACATAACTTGATCATCGAAGTTAGATGTTGTGTTGCTTGGTTCAGGTAGTCAGTCACAGAGGCAGAACTACATGACTTATAATTAGTTGCATGGGCAACATCACCTTGTTGCATCTTCAGGGTAGACGTGCGAACACAACAGTGTGTGCAATAAACATAATCTAAATGTTGCATCGACTTCCTTTGACTTCATTTGACTCTGATGTCTTTGTTTCCTCTAGCATCTTCATTTCCTCTTATATCGCTTCTTGATTCTATTTACTACACAGTCAATAAAATTATTAGTGTACTAAATTGTTCTCACAAAGTACATTTGTTATCATCAAAATATAATGAAAGAATTATTCTTAAAACGCATCTGGTTCCAACATTCTTGAGTTAAATAATCCTAGAATTGCAAATTGTTTACACGAGTCTTTTGATCATGTTTATGAGTTTGATGCTATTGTGAAGTATTAAACGACCCTTCTAAGTTCACTTATAAACTATGGTGCTAGTTTTGCTATGCGGCTAGCAAATCATGTAGCTCACTGGTGGAAGATGGTGACAAAATTTAAAGTTAATTCCCAATTTTTTATGGGTCTCCACTTTGTATTTTCCAATTAATTTTAAGTGAAATGCATTGAACTATTACACTCAATATATAAGAAAGTTAGATAAACAATACACTCAAAAGTAAAAAATACATATCTAAAAGCGTAAAATAAATTAAAGGTTTAATTACAGTTTTGGTCTATGTGTTGTTATCAATTTACGAAATTAGTCCCCCTATTTAAGAAGTCGACGATTTTGATCCCTCCCTAATATTTTTGAACTAAAAAAATTACAATTTGATTTTTTTTAAGGACGTGACATACAATTTTATGATATAGACTCATCTAAATGCATTAATTATTTATATATCATTAATTAAATTTAAAATGTGAAAAATATCTGAAGTTGAAAGCAAAATTTTTGCTGCATTTTATTATATTTTCAATACTATTATTCATTTTACATCATTGATTCTATGTCACGTTATTTAAAATATCCCACATCATCAATTTTTAGTTAAAAAAAATAAGAATAATGAATCAAAACTGTCAACTTTTAAAACAAGATGACCAATTTCGTGAATTAGTAAAAATAGATAGACTAAAATTGCAATTAAACGTAAATTTAATATCATTATATGAATGTAGATATTAATTATTTTAATTGAGATGTATACAATTAAAAATAGTAAATAAAAATATAGTTGAAACACTAATCACCAACAGTATAATTATAATTATATTATTTTTTTAAACATCTATAAAATTATTTATGTGTGCAAATATAATTAAAACAAAGAACTAGGTTTCAATTATACAAATAAAGAAGTGTATTACTTTATTTTGGTACCAACTTTTTTTATCTGTACAAAAATACATGATTTTAGTGTGACTTTTTCCTTTAAATTGTATTGTTTATTTAAACTATTTTATCCATCTTTATTTAATGAAAATATTTATTGTGTTTTTGGTCATTGTGATTTAAGAGAAATGTGGTTTTAATCGTTGTAAAATATTTTTGTTTAGATTCCAACCTTGTAATTTGATATTCTTCTTTTTTTAGTCCTTTGATGAATCTTGATCTTTTTAAAAATTGATGTGATATTAACACATGAAAAAATATGTGGTGAGGTGGAATAATATTTTTTTTACCATTTACTTGTATTTTTGTTAATATAAATAAAAAAAAAAATTGTTTCAAAAGAAATAAAAGAGATGATGTAAGGGAGAAAAAATATAATGAAATTTAGATTAAACCTATCACATTCTCCAAATCGGGACTTAGCCATGAATGTGGTTGTTATTAGTTATTACCATAAAGTAAGAAGTAACTCATATTTGTTTGTAATATGACACTCCTATTTTTTTTATAAATTAGAGCTACAATGGTAAGAGAATAAAACTTTAAAAGTAAATAATAAATTTATAAAAAAATGTAAAAGAAAACTCACACGTGAATATATAACGTCGAGAAAGACGAAACAGTGAAGAGGGAGCGAGATGATGAATAAATGAATTTATGTTTCTCTTTTATTTCCTTCAAAATAAAGTTAATTTATTTATTTATTTTAAAACAAAAATTGGTTTTTATTTATATTAATAAAAATATAAGTAAATGGTAGAAAAAAATTATTTCAAAGTTAAAAAAAAAAGGCAAGAATATCAAGTTGAAGTAGAATCTAAAAGAACATATTTATCATATATTAGAGGGTTGATGGTGAGTCAATAACATAATCATTACAAAATTTCTAATAATTTAAAATATTGCATAACAATATCGAATTATGTTTTTGAAACATTGATAATATATAATTAATATTTTAAAACTCAAAAATTTAAGATTTTGTGCGATAGCTCACGGACCTTAGATGCCTACATAATTTATATTCATGGCCGATAACTATGTCCACTTCAATGACATTAGATACTTTGTGTTTTTTAATCATTACAAACATTATTATTATATAATTTTTTTTTTTACGGAAATAAATCAATTCTAATTGTAGTATTGTTATTCCGAGGAGATGAAGCGTCTTCCATCGTAGGAACATTGAAAGATGAAATTGTTGTACATTAGATAATTAAAATCAACGTTTAATTTCAGCAATTATTTATAATCCAAGAGTTGATATGTATTATTCTGCTAACAAGTGCCCTTTATAGATATTTAAAAAGAAAATAACATTTTGAAATTGGTGAAAACAATCTCTTGAAATGCAAAATAGTGAATTTTTTATTTAAAACTATTTTTTATTTACTTGTTTGGTTGGTTAAAAAATATTTTTAAGACATTTGTTAATATGACTTTTATTTTATTTATAATTTTATCTTTTTTAATGATTAAATACTAATTCTTTTGCACAAAATTTTATAAATCCTTTAATTTTTATAAAAAAAATATATATTATGCCAAATCACTCTACTTTCTATCTGGACGAACCTATGTTAGATATTGTGCAGGGCAAGTGTGTGCCTCCAATATGTATTGATTTTTTTTTTACTAAATTGATTTTTTTTCTTCTTCTTTTTAAATGTGTGAGGTGATGTTACAATACAATCTTTAAAGGAAATAAAATTGAGGAAAAAAACTTTTATATATATATATATATATATATATATATATATTGTTAGTTATTATCTTTAGTTAATTATTTTAATCTTCAACATCATTTTTTTAGTTAATTCACTAAAAAATTATTAACAAAAAAGATACTTAAAACATGTATTTATAATTTTTATATTCATAGATTATATTAGTGACAACACATCATATTTAGAGACCAAAATAATTATATTATATTTTTTGTACTATATATATAAGTGACAACAATTGAAATAAATATATAGCACACTACAACTTAAAATTTCTACATTCCTCCTGATATTCTACTCCATTTTAATGACATGAAAAATAGAAATTTTGACTTTATATTTATCTTGCATGTAGATTTTTGTTACATAAATTTAAGATAAAAAGGTGATGCAAAAGTATAAAAGATAGAAAAACCTTACCACCATGTTTGGATGTCATAATGAGCGAAATGTAGGGAACATAATGAAATAAAACATTCGCTTTCGTTGTTTTGATGTTTTAGAAGGAGAAGGAAAATCATATTTAAAAGAAGATTTTATCTCATTCATTTCAAATTGGAGGAGAACAAAACTCGTGGGGTAAATGATGAAATAGAAAGAAATATATTTTATTATATTTCACTTAATTCTATTTTTTTTTTTATAGTCCAAACAATTGAACATAAACTTATTTGATTGTATTCAACAAAACACTATTATTATATAACAAATGATGTAATAATTTATTGTTATTGTGTTTTTTTATACTAACTTTGTTATTGTGTTATGTGTTGGAATACAATTCCTATAACCTTATGCTCAATTAATCCATGCCAATTATATGATGAATAACCAAAGGCGGAAGCGTACCTGTGGGAATTGCCATTTATGAAATCCTGGGATGATGATGATAGAGCCAATGGGTTGGGTGATCTTCCTCAGCAAAACACCCTTAAGACCTTACTCTCTTGATGGGGATAGAGAGAACCAGAGAACCAGAGAGTTTTCTCCTAAGGTTATTGAAACTAAATAGTCTTGTTGTGTTTGCCTTGGGGACCACTACCCCTATATATAACTATTATTAGTTATATCCCAAATTGCAGTATTACTAATTCAGCCCCTCATTAAATTAGAAACCGCCTGGTATCTACACAATTAATTTTCATAATTATTATGCTCTTTAGCCATAAACTATTACATATTATTTGACCCCTAGTTTATTGGCTAATTATATAATGACCCTAACACACTTTATTAATTAATTACATATGTGACCCATAAATCTTACAATCTCCCACTGGTCACACATGTATCCTTATGAGTGTGTTAGACTTTATGACGTCAAAAAAGTCATTATAATTACCTTGAGCCTAATCCAAATTGTCCCGTCCATTAATCGTATCAGCACATGGAACCAAAGAGGCTTTCGTCATAATAAGCATAACTAAACCCATCAATGATCACCCGCACTGACACAACTAAATGACATAGACCCATTATGAAAAGTGTAGCATGAAAATTACATGAAGTTGGTCAATGCATGTCAATTTTCAACTGGTCCTACTTTACCGAATGAGATCATACCATAACTTAAATGTACAAAGTAACCAAAACTGAATATTATAAACTTTATTTCTGATCAGAAAATCCAAATACAATGTATTTGTATTTTACAATTAAACATAGAACATAAATTACACAATGGACGAAACTCCCACTAAAATCAAGATCCCTCAAACTGTAGCACACCCATGTGAGCAGTATGCTCATGAAAGACCTTGGGTGGTAGACCTTTAGTGAGCGGATCCGCAATCATGGAGTTTGTCCTTAAGTGTTCTATGGATATCTGTCCACTTTGTACCTTCTCTTTAACAACTAGGAACTTAATGTCAATGTGTTTTGACTTGGTTGAGCTCCTATTATTGTTAGAATACAGGACTGCTGATCTATTGTCACAATACAACTTGAGTGGTCTTTCAATCCCTTCAACTATTTGCAGCCCCGTGACAATTTCTCAGCCAAATGCCCTGGTCAGATGCCTCATGAATTGCTACGAATTCTGCTGCCATGGTTGATGAAGCAGTAAGACCTTGCTTGGCACTACGCCAAGAAACTGCTCCACCAGCTAACAGAAAGACATAGCCCGAAGTTGATCTTAAGTTGTCTTGGCATCCTGCAAAATCGGAGTCAGAGTACCCAGTGATCTCTAACTGGTCTGACTTCCTATATGTGAGCATGTAGTTTCTTGTTCTCTTCAAATATCTCATGACCCTTTTGGCTGCTTTCCAATGGTCAAGACCTGGATTGCTTAAATATCTGCCTAAAATCCCTACTATGAACGCTATGTCTGGACGCGTACATACTTGGGCATACATAAGACTCCCTACAGCTGAAGCATAAGGGATCTTTTGCATCTCTTGAATTTCCAAACTTCCCTTAGGGCACTGTTTGAGACTAAACTTGTCTCCCTTAGCAACTGGGGTCTCCCCTGGTTTTCAATCCTGTAACCCAAACCTTTTGAGAACCTTATCGATATAGCTCTTTTGTGACAATCCAAGAATACCTCGAGATCTGTCTCGATGTATCTGAATTCCTAATACAAAAGAG
Organism: Cicer pinnatifidum; assembly: GCA_037974775.1. NCBI lineage: Eukaryota > Viridiplantae > Streptophyta > Magnoliopsida > Fabales > Fabaceae > Cicer > Cicer pinnatifidum. The sequence goes on from JBBPBR010000001.1 coordinate 10,806,295, forward strand.
GCGTCACCAAGATCTTTCATCTCAAAATGCTTTGATAGAAATTTCTTAGTTTCGTGCAACATGCCTATATCGTTAGTGGCAAGCAGTATGTCATCAACATACAAGACCAGGAAAATATGTCTGCTCCCACTGAACTTATGATACACACAATCATCAACTGTATTCATCTCAAAACCAAATGAGAGAATTACTTGATGAAATTTATGGTACCATTGACGAGAAGCTTGTTTTAGCCCATAAATGGATTTTCTTAGTTTGCACACCATATTCTTTGGGTCTCCCAACACAAAGTTTTCTGGCTGCACCATATAGATCGTCTCATCAATGTCGCCATTGAGAAACGCTGTCTTTACATCCATTTGATGAAGCTCCAAATCAAAGTGAGCAACGAGAGCCATGATTATTCTTAAAGAGTCCTTCGATGAAACAGGAGAGAAAGTCTCTTTATAATCAATCCCCTCCTTTTGAGTATAACCCTTAGCTACAAGACGTGCCTTATATCTCTCCACATTACCATTGGAATCCCGCTTGGTTTTAAAAATCCATTTGCAACCAATGGGTTTCACTCCTTCAGGTAATGGGATAAGTTCCCAAACTGAATTGTCTTGCATAGACTTATACTCCTCATTCATTGCTTCGATCCACTTATCTGAACGAGGATCTTGCATGGCTTGACGAAAGTTGACCGGGTCATCTTCCGTCATGCCAACATTTTCCTCTACCTCATTGATAAATACTACATAATCATCCGAAATAGCATTTTTCCTTTCTCTAGTGGATCTCCGCAATGGAGCTGGCTCTTGAGGCACTTGTTCTTGAGGATCTTGAATTTGACCTGGATTTTGTTCTTCCTGAACAACCAGATCATCTTGAGTTTGTTCAATAATGGGAAAGTCAATTGGTGGAAGAATCTGTTCTGGAATTGTTACCGATTCTTTCTCAAAGACAAAATCTTTAACCTTAATCTTCCCCCCAAACTCAATATCCTCAAAGAACGTTGTCGTTCCCGTCTCAAAAATTGTTCTCAAATTAGGATCATAAAATTTATAGCCCCTTGATTTTTCTGAGTACCCTATAAAATAGCTGCTAATTGTTCGGGGTTCAAATTTCTTTTCATTCGGCCTATAAGGCCTTGCCTCAGCTGGACATCCCCAAACATGAAGGTGCTTCAGACTTGGCTTACGCCCAATCCAAAGCTCATAAGGTGTTTTAGCCGCTGCCTTAGTTGGTACTCTATTAAGAATGTATGCTGCTGTTTTTAATGCCTCTCCCCAGAGTGACTCTGGCAAGGTGGAATGACAAATCATACTCCTTACCATATCCTTAAGAGTCCTGTTTCGTCTTTCAGCTACACCATTCATGCTGGGTGACCCCGGCATAGTGTATTGTGGGACGATTCCACATTCCTCTAGGTACTTGGCAAATGGTCCCGGACGTTGTTCACCTGAACCGTCATATCTGCCGTAGTATTCACCACCACGGTCAGATTTGACCTTTTTAATTCTCTTATTAAGTTGATTCTCAACTTCTGCCTTAAAGGATTTGAACACGTCTATTGATTGAGACTTTTCGTGAATTAGGTAAAGGTAGGCATATCTAGAATAATCGTCTATGAATGATATAAAATATTGTTGACCATTCCAAGAAGGAGTTGGAAATGGCCCACAGATATCCGTATGTATCAATTCTAAGACGTCTGTAGCTCTATATGCGCCTAATTTCTTATCTTTAGTCTGTTTTCCTTTAATGCATGCTACACAAACGTTAAAGTCTGTGAAGTCAATGGAATCTAAAATTCCATCTGACACAAGTCGTTCAACTCTATTTTTAGAGATGTGACCTAGAAGCTTGTGCCAGAGCACTCCTGAATTGAAATTGTCAATTTTTCGCTTAGTACCACGTGATTCCACACTCAAGGTTTCATTATAGTTAGCCACAGTTTCCAACAAATAAAGATTATCATAACCAGAAAGTAAACCGGTTCCAACAACATTCGAATTTAAAGACAAAGTAAATTCTTTATTCCCGAATGAACAATAATATCCTAATTTGTTCAAATAAGAAATAGAGACCAAATTCCGTCTAAATGACGGTACAACGAAAGTGTCTTCTAAAATCAAATAATGACCGGAACTTAATAATAATCTAAATTTTCCTATGGCTTCAACTTCTACCTTCTTCCCATATCCTATATAGATGCATCTTTCAGTATCATTAGGCTTTCGGAAGTTCAGGCAACCCTGCATTGAAACACTGATGTTAGTAGTTGCACCAGAGTCTAACCACCAAGTGTTTCCAGGTACTTAAGCTAAATTAACCTCAGAACAGACCAAAGACATAATCATACCTATCTTAACACGCCAAGCGTGATATTTGGCACAATCCTTCTTCACGTGTCCAGAACTCCTGCAGAAGAAGCAGTTGTTATCCTTAGTCTGCTTCTTTTGTTCTGGACCCTTAGCAGCAGCTTTGTTATTGGGCTCCTCAATTCTTTTCCTTTTGCCCTTGTCTTTAGAGATGCTAGTAAAGTGAGCACTTTCAGTCCTATCTTGCTTCAGCCTGTCCACTTCTTGCACACATAATGAAATGAGCTCATTAAGAGTCCATTTCTCCTTTTGACAATTATAAGTCACCTTAAACTAACTGAATTGCGCAGGAAGAGACAGCAATACTAAATGAATGAGTAAGTCATCTGACAACTCAAGCTTTAGTCCTTTAAACTTAGAAGCAATGTTGGACATCATCATAATGTGCTCTCTTATATTTCCCTTGCCTCGATACTTCATGGAAATTAAATTCTGAAGCAAAGAACTTGTTTCAGCCTTATCACTTTTTTCAAAGCGTTTTTCCATCTCAGCAAGGAAATTTTTAGCTGTAACTATCTCATCCGAGACAGCACCTCTAAAGACCTCAGGAATGCCACGCTTTATGATCATAAGACTTATGCGATTTGAGCGATCCCATTTCTCATACTCTAATTTTTCCTCAGAAGAACTAGAGTCCTTAGGAGTAGGGGGTCGATCAATTCTTAATGCAAGGTCTAGATCCATGCAGCCAAGAACAATTAGAATGTTCTCTTCCCATTCCTTAAAATTTGTTCCATTAAGGACATGAATAGAACTCAAATTTGCAGATATGGAAGCAATAGATGCTGTGAATTAAATAAAGGATGAAACTTAGAAACTCACATTATAGGAAAATAAATCAATAAATAAATACATATGTTCAAATCATGGAATTTAACCCATCTCAAGATACCCAGTGCACCATTGGTGTCAAGTCTTTGGACAGTAACACCAACTGCTAGTGGTACTCTTGTTGCAACGATCAACTATTGACAATAAGACATGTCAAACAATAAACCTTCCTTTGGGCTGATTTACTGCTCACATGTATACCAAATAATTATCACACATTTATCATTGCAGGTGTACATGTAATTCTGCCAAATATTAACCTTCCTTTGGGCCGGTCAATATCCGCATGAATAAACATATACACAGCCACTTGACACTCTTTATGAGCAATTTAGACAAGAGAGGTCACTTTGGAGACGTCAAGTTTCAATTAACTCATTCAAAATGTCAAACTTGACTTGAACATATATTCTAATCTATCCAAATAAAACAATATTTAAAAAAAAATATTGTCCACTAATATAAACTGTGTTTCATTAGTATTTGATAATTATTGTTTTATAAAAAAAATAGTAATTATAAAAATAAAAAAAATAAAAATTCTGCCATGCTTATTACACAATGGTCTACCAATTTTTCATATTTCTAATGCAGTTTCCTCGAGTTGGTGGTTCAGATTCTCAACAATATGCGGTGGCTGTTCGGCTTCATCCTAATCAGAGGCTCCCTAGTGATGCATTGGTTCAACAACACAGTGCACGCACATGCGGAAGAAGGGCACATCATTTGTTTCATTCGGATCTTGAGTTAGTCAAGTGGAATGAAATATTTTTCTTCAAAGTTGATTCAGTGGTACTTGACAATTATGCTTGCTTTTACAATAACCAAATTCATCCGTGATAGATTATATTATATTTAAGTCTTGGTTTTATAATCAACATTTAGAACTATTTGCACGAATTAGTTTTAGGAGAAAGTTCTTGAAATAGCCATAAGCTGAGCACCAATGAGAGACCGAAGAATAGAAATCTATTCTAAAGCAAGTTCATGGCAAAGGATTCCAAATAATATATATATATCTAAATTCCCAAATTATAAACCCTAATTTTTCAATCATGTCAAAATTTCCAAATTGAATCCTAAAACAAAGACAATAACCGAATTTCATCATGAATTAAACATGGTAGGCTCTGATACCAATTGTTGGAATACAATTCCTATAACCTTATGCTCAATTAATCCATGCCAATTATATGATGAATAACCAAAGGCGGAAGCGTACCTGTGGGAATTGCCATTTATGAAATCCTGGGATGATGATGATAGAGCCAATGGGTTGGGTGATCTTCCTCAGCAAAACACCCTTAAGACCTTACTCTCTTGATGGGGATAGAGAGAACCAGAGAACCAGAGAGTTTTCTCCTAAGGTTATTGAAACTAAATAGTCTTGTTGTGTTTGCCTTGGGGACCACTACCCCTATATATAACTATTATTAGTTATATCCCAAATTGCAGTATTACTAATTCAGCCCCTCATTAAATTAGAAACCGTCTGGTATCTACACAATTAATTTTCATAATTATTATGCTCTTTAGCCATAAACTATTACATATTATTTGACCCCTAGTTTATTGGCTAATTATATAATGACCCTAACACACTTTATTAATTAATTACATATGTGACCCATAAATCTTACATTATGTAGGTGTACTATAATACATAATGATTTAAAATTATAGATTTTGGCGAGTTTTTCATGTTTGTCCCTTAAGAAATGTCAATGGGACACATAACTTGAAACCAAATTGGACACAATACTATTCATATATACCAATATCAGTTGACTTTGACTATTTATAAGTGGCGATGAAAAAAATTATGTGTCATACTCTCTCGCTCTTCTTCCACTTTGTCTTTTTCTAGCATTCTTTCATTTTTCCTCATTCTCGTTCAAAGGAAAAAAAAACATACGAGATAAACCTTCCTCCTATTTCTAATAAACTTTACCTTCTTCCACTTTCCTTCTTGTCCACAAGTAAAAAACTTGATTAATATTTTGAACAAAGTGGTTAATACATTCTACAAAGCTCTTAATGAGTTAAAATTGAGAAACTTGATCATTTTTATATCAAGTGAAAAATTTGGTTAAGATCCTAAAACAAAGTGGTTAACGTAGCCTACAAAGTTGATCAATACAATCCCAACACATTGTAGTGCACCTTGTTAACAAGTGAGTTTAATCAGTAAGACAAAACAAAAAAATCAACACCAATGTATTTTAACCATATTTACAAAGAGTTGTTCAAACCAATAAAAAAAAGGGGTCAATAAATGTTTGTGGTACACGTCACCATAAACATTATTACAATAAATTAAAAATATATTAATAATTAAATTATAAAAGTATTATTTTTATTCTTTTTTACTCACGCCATCAAAAATAGACCTGAATGCACTTTGAATACGTTTCCTTGATTGTTGCTTCTTTTTTATTGTGTCGCGCTCATGAACTATCATTTTGTTATTTGCAATTATTATGTACTTTTCAAATGAATCGTTTAATTTAAGGACAAAAAAAAAATTATAATGAAATATTTTACAATGGACGTATAATTCATATTTAATTCAAATTTACTTTTAGTCTCAAATCCTAAGCATCAACTTATACATAGTATGGAAGTCTATTTGCCTTTGTGTGTTAGATTCATGTCTAAGAGATATTACATTATAGAGTTAATGTCTCTTCGATCAACTAAAGTGTCTAATCCCTAAGTAACTCGTTGTTAGACACATAAGACATATTTAAATTCACTTCGAAATCATCCAATAAAAATGAACCAATTTGAAAAATCACATTATCAACTATAAAGGCAAAAAATAAGTATAGTGCATCAACTATCACACGTTGTACCAAAAACAAATACAAACTAATATTATGCAACAACTATTATGATACGGGTTTTAATGCTCATATTTCGACTAACTACTCAAAATAAATACAAATTCAATCCAAACAATTTATCCTTGCACCAAAATCAGACTATTGCCTCAAAAATCAACAAGTCATCACAAACACACAAAACTATTGACTCAAAAATCAACAACACTAGAACTAGCTAACATGATTGTAAGAAGACATCTATCAACACCAATGCACCCATAACAAGTCTTCAATTGCTGCAAAAACCATTAAATGAGTTGTATTCTTAATCAATTGTCAATGTTAAAATCAACACAAGTCTTTATTCTCAAAGTCCAATACAACTTCATGTGTAGTGAATACTCCCAAAGTTAAATTATACACAGAAGTAACTCATTAACCACTTTATCTACTTTGTTAATCAATATTTTATACATTATTATCCACTTTGATAAAGATTTTTGTAAGATCCTAAGTATAACAATATTTTTTTATGAAGAATTATATAAATTACCACCACATCAGTATAAACATTTTAGTTATGCATTAATGTGCAGAAAATACACTTTAAACCCTTAAAAACAGAAAACTCACAATAAATTTCTAAAATGCAGTATCAATTTCTAGTTCTACAACATTGTAACTATATAATTAGAAATTTAAAAAATGAGGGAAAACTATAAACATTAGTAAGTGCTAAAGGTATGAAAATAAGGAATAATGAGTTGAAACCGTAAGCAGCAAAAATGGAGCAATAATCTTAATCAATAAATATGACAAATAAACTCGAAAAATAAAATAAAAATGTGGGTTTGATATCTTTTTTACCACCGTATCATCGTTACTTTTTTAAAGATGTGATTTTCATCATATACTTCTTCCTCTTCTTTTAAATAATTCTTTTTCTCTTTATTTCAAAGTTTAACCAAAATAAAAATGAAAGAAATAAAGAAACAAGGAGGAAAGTGGAAGAAAGGAAAATGAATGCGGATGAAAGAAATTTTTTATTTTGTATGAATTTTTGTCAAGTGAGCGAGAAAGAGGGAAAATGAAAGAAGGATAAAAAGAAACAAAGTGAAAGAAGAGTATAGTCCACATTTTTTTCATTATCTAATGTAAAAAATCAAGGTAAAAGAATATTAATATATATGATCATATTGTATTGTGTCCAACTTTTGTGTTTTATTCAATATCATTTCATCTCAAACGCATCAATCCAAATACAATCTTAATGTGGTTTAAGTAATAAATTGCATATCCATTTAAACTCTATTATTACATAATAAAAGATGTAATAATTTGTTATTATTGTAGTTTAATTTACTAAATTTGTTATTTTATTTTGTAGGCGCACTATAATACATAATGATTTAAAATTAAAGAGTTTTCCACGTTTGTCCCATTCATGAATTTGTGCCTCACATCACATGACAGAAACAGAAGAAACAAACAGCAAGAAAGGGTTGCGTGGAATTTCCACTTTTCTTTTTAATTATCATTTTTAAGAATAAATAAATGAAAAATATCCATTCCATCCTCGTCCTCAGCACACTATGAATGCATACTTTACATTTACGCCCCCAAAACTCAACGCATCAAATTTCTCACTCACCACCCTCTCTCTCTCTCTTTCTCTCTTTCTCTCTCTAAGAATCTAGGGTTTTGGTACAGTGATTTTCATTACTACTAAGATACTTCTACAACGCCAGGTTCTAATTCTCTCTCTCTCTTTGAATACATGTGCATGCATGGATTTTTCGTTACTTGTATTGTTTTCAATTTCATTAACGGTTTTTCAATTATTGTTTATGTGTGTGAATTTGCGTGTAATTCTTGCTTTGGTTATGATGACTATGATGATCGTGGTTATAGGAACTGAGGGTAACTTCGACTTTATTTTTACACTGTTTTGGTCAACGACAAAAGATGAGAGAGATAACAATTATTAGTTTGACCAGTTAAACAAACTTAATTTTCATTTTTTTGTTAGGGAATTTCACTTCTAATGTAGTGGTTTATTTATTTATTAAAATTATTTGAAATTAATTGAAGGTGTTATTCAGTTCTGTTGAATTCTGCATATACTGTTGTTGTGGTGAGAATTAGCGTACTCTTAATTTTACTAGGTTTGACAAATGGTGTTAGTTTCAAAAACATGGTTAGCTTTGTTAAATTTTACTTTTTTGTTGATGATTATAGTTTTGGGAATTATTAGTATTTCATTAATTAACTCCTTTTTTTGGGGGGGCTACATTACAATATATTCACTCTTTTGGATATTATGGTTTTTCCCATTTTTGTCTTATGTTGTTCAAAGTTTCGGCTCTACTCAACCTTTGGATCTTATGATTTTTCCCATTTTCATCATATGTTTGAGTCATTGCTCATTGTAAATTTGTACGACGAGAAATTCTATCAACACACTTTTTCAAACAATTTTTCAACAGACTCTCTAAGATTCGTCCGTTTTTTAATAAGCCAGCACAGTTGGCTCGTTTGTTGATCTCTTTTTTGTAACAAATGTTTTACGGATTGACCAATAACCAATTATAAAGATTGTGTAGTAGAAGAGTGCGTTGCTAGCATTCCTTTCTGTATTAATTATGATTACTTTAAATGGTTGTTGTGATCATCTCTCTGAGAAAGGTTGCAACTTAACGTCACATTCAAAGCCCCAATTCAGTATGATGTCAATGCTTTCATTTTTTATTTGAATAGTGTCACTATTAATTTTATGAATAAATACATTATCATCACTTAACTTTATGTTGATTAGTACGTGGCTTCAGAAAAATCAAATTTTTACATACTGCTCCTGATAATTTATGTCAAGTGTTCAAATAAATACCTTTAGTCACTACTATAACTTTAACTGATTAAAGCTATAGTTTATTGAGCTTCACTTATATACTTTTCTAGTCCAATTTTGCAACACTGATATGATATTTGACATTAAAAGTTTATGCAGATCCAACAATTTTTGGCACACATTTTAGGAGACAATATGACATTCTTGATTTCCATCACAAGAGGGGAAAATTAATCTTCCAGTAGTATGGCAACAGAGAGTCTAATTAGAATCTCAGAAGCTGGGGGGAAATGGCCTTCTCACATGGAAGCTTCAGCTTTTGGCACACCACCTCGTAACATGGGGACAGAGGATTTGGGTATACTGTTGAAGGGCCATAGGTTCCGTAGTAATGGAAAGGATGTGGCACCCAATCGTAGTGGCAGTGCACCTCCCAGCATGGAAGGCTCATTTCTGGCCATAGAAAACTTATTACCGCAACAGAACACACAGGACGCAAGCTTGACAACTCTGAGCAGAGCTGTGAAAAATTGTCAATCTGAGGAACAGTTAAGAGCTGATCCAGCTTATTTAGCATATTACAGTTCCAATGTCAACCTTAACCCTAGGCTTCCTCCCCCACTAACTTCCTGGGAAAATCGCCATCTAGGGCATCGTATTGGGAGTTCTAGAAATAACTGGGAACTGTCTTCTGCAGATCATAGAAGTAAAAGTTCTTTACATTTACCACAAGCGACTCTTTCAACACACAAGGAGGAGTCCGAGGATGATTCACCCCAACAGGCATATGAAAATGAATTAGGTAACACAAGTGGAATATGGCGTAGACAGGATGCAGCTTCATTGGCATCACAGCAAAAAAATGTGGTTGATTTAATTCAGGTGATTATTTTTATATCTACTTCTGAATTTTGTGAATCTCTTTCACTTTTCTGCATATGACATACCTATTCAATTCCCATTCATATCTGTTGAAGTTGTGGGATTTTAGAGAAAAGGAAGAGAGAAAATAATAAGGGTTTGAATATTATTGATAATAGTTTAATGCTGACGTGATTACAAAATATTTAATACTAATATCTATTTATAGAGAAAGATAGACTCAATCCTAAATCAGGAAAAAATCATAATAATAAAGAGAGATATTTTAAGATTCTCTATGATTATAAATTGATCATAGAAAATAACTCAAGATACTCTAATATAATATAAAAAATATTATAAGACATTTTCTAATATTCTAACACTCCCCCTTTAGCTTGCTACAAGAAAACAATGTTTTGCTCCACAAAATAATAAAAAAGATGGAGAGGCAACTCAGGGATGCATGTGAAGTCGGAGAGAATTGCTATAAATATAGCCTAGCCAAATAGTCTGATTGATCATCAACCTAAGAGAAATTCATGGTAGGCAATTGAACAAAGCAAATTCCGTTCTTCTAAAAACTGCATTTGGAAGCTTCAAACCAATAATAGTGGAGACTCAAAATATTTAAACTTGAATCTGCTTCAAGGAGAGAAAGGCAAGACCAGTGCATCTGGGACAAATTGCCAAGATAAAGTAAGTCATGAAAATAAAAGACACCGTTAGAATAACCACCAACGGAAGAACTCATCACTAATATAATTCATATGTAGAAAAAGAGACACCACCATAATGATCGTCGGTGGGAATAAAAACCACTGTTATAATCTATTAGTAAGAACTAAATTGCATGACAAACACCAAAGAAGAAGCAGCGCAACTCTAACGAAATGAAGCCATGATCGATAAATAGAGTGAGAAAGCGCGTCCAAAACAGGAGAGATAACGGCTGTTTGAATTAGGACGCATATTTTCATTGATCAAAATTCAAACCGAGAAAGGTCGTGTCGTAAACGATTGTCGAACCGAGACAAAACAAACCGAGAAAGGTCATGTTGTAAACGATTGTCGAACCAGATACCTTTGACCTCCTCTACAAGTGGACTTATCAATTGCATTAACCATATAGCCTTCAGGTATGGTATAACAGCATCATAGTATTTTTGAAAGTGATCCTGAGATGAATCAACAACTGATGTCAAAGCTCCCTCTTGCACCATTTGTTTACCATTCTGAAGTACAAGCAGTTTGCAAACTATTCCATCCGAGTATGGTGTTAAAATATCATGTGTGCAATTCTCGCTGAAGTTGAGCAGAGCTGAAGCAGCATGAGTCTCTACCCGAGGATTCTGAAAATCATCCATCGCAGCAGCTAGGGCTGCAAACACCCCCTGATGATATTGAACTTGCAAATATGGACCCAAATCAGTAGACAGTTTCCCACCAATTGCATTAATAGCTGCCCACCTTACATGAGGATGCTGATCAGGAGATGAGTTCTACCATAGCCACCACTTGCTCCAAATTCTTTATCATGACCTTTGAGCATCCTTCAGCTATCTGAGCAAGTGCAATCAATGCAGCAAGACGTTTTTGCCACTCAGGTGCAGCCAAATATGCAAGTAATTGTTCAGAAGCAACAGGAACAATCGGATTTCCTCCCAAAGATATAGATAACCTATCCAAGCATTCCTGTCCAACACTATAATTGCTAGTTTCACCAGTATCTTCATCCTCAGTCTCCGCAGTGTGCCAGGCTGGATCATCCTCAATATCCAAAAACATTTTCATAAGAATCGCAAACAACCTGCTAGTAAACTGCGACATCTTCCTCGCCATACCAGGAGCAAACTCCCTCGCTTCAACGAGAGTTATCACAAACTGCTCAAAGGGTTGTTTTTTCGCAACAGCCTTCAATGCCCCAGCCTCAGTTAGTTTAAAGTGATCATCATTCAATACTGAGTTGCCACAAAAAGCATCAGAATAGAATCCCTCTCCTCTTGTAGTACACGGCCCAATGCAAATGTTGCATCCATACTTCGTCTCATGTGACTGGCCAAGAATGTGAGCACTAGAATGCCAAAAAGTGTCACGTCCTTCATCATCATCAAACCTAAAGATCTGAAGTTGAGAATCCTCTTCAAGTGGATGAGTCATATCCCAAAGAACACAATTAACCTTAGCAATAAGAGCATTATTGGCCAAATTCTTTGAGATTTCACGAGCAACGTCCAAATGAGTAGTTTGCCATTTCTTTCCTTTCTTCACGTTTCCATTAGGAAGCGGTACCTTAATCAGATCTGTAGATGGGGAAAGCAGGCGAATCTGCTGCTCCTCCTGAATCGATTCGAAGATACGGATGCGCTTAGGGATTGAGGCGGCTAGGTAGGGTTCATCCTTTGCGTGAACAACCATGGCGTCAGCGGCAGTGGATGAATACAAATAAAAACAAGCAGCGGCAGCGGAGGAAGATCAATAGAAACGCTAGTTATTTTTTTGAAGGAGCGAAGTCGAAGGTGGTCGTTTTCCGGAAAAGTTGCCGGAAACAGTGACGACGGCAGTAACGAACTGAACGGAAGCGTAAACCAATGTCGTTTGAGGAAAAAAAATATCACGTTGGAAAAGAAAAACTATAATTATATTCCCTAACTGTTGGGAACTTAGAAGTAGAACAACGGCAAGATTGTTCAAGGAGGATCGAAATAGGCTCTAGATACCATGTTGAAGTTGTGGGATTTTAGAGAAAAGGAGAAGAGAAAATAATAAGGGTTTGAATATTATTGATAATAGTTTAATGCTGACGTGATTACAAAAAATTCAATACTAATCTCTATTTATAGAGAAAGATAGACTCAATCCTAAATCAGGAACAAATCATAATAATAAAGAGAGATATTCTAAGATTCTCTATGATTATAAATTGATCATAAAAAATAACTCAAGATACTCTAATATAATATAAAAAATATTATAAGATATTTTCTAATATTCTAACAATATCATTACGGTTGAATAGTATATTTATCATTTTTTCTCCATTTAATATTTCCTCTTGGATGCTGCATTCAATAGTAATCCTGCAATTATGGTATTTTCTTTTTCTCCTGTTGAAAGTTGTTACGCACTCGGTTTTATTGTTGCACCTCCAGATTAAAGTTGTGATTGTAAATATAAGTATTTTTGTTCAAAATTAAATTTTCAGGAGGATTTTCCTCGCACCATGTCACCTGTATATAATAAGTCTCTTTCTGTTAGCCATGGAATGGTGGATAAACCCATTGACGTAGAAACCGGTTCCAGTTCTACTCATGACCTTGTTACTACAGTAGATTCTGCTAAACATACTGCTGGTGCAGATGATATTAGGGTGTCATCAAGTGTCAATGCTCACACCCCTGTTGCAAGCTCATCAACAGTTGAATCAACAGCTAGCATGGGTTTTAGTAACTTAGATGTTGCAACTGTTGCGTCTCAATTAAAGACACTCAGTGTATCTAATCTACCAAATTCAGAAAGCCTGAGTTATGAAGAAAAATTGAAGACTAGCTACCAGAACAATATGATGCAACGGCAGATGTTCCCTCAACAAAGCAATCCATGTGAAGTTCCTAGCGCCAATTCTCAAAGTGTAAACCCTGCCTACATTGGCAGGGAACAATTTCCTCATAATTCGAGCAAGTTGTCTGATGTCCAGCCACTACTACAGTCATCAGGGTTTACACCTCCCCTATATGCCACAGCAGCAGCTTATATGACCTCTGTAAATCCATATTACACTAATATGCAAGCCGCAGGCTTATATACTCCTCAATATGTTGGTGGATACACTTTAAATCCGACATCTATTCCTCCATATATTTCTACATACCCTCCTCATGGTGCTTTACCATTTGTTGTTGATGGGGCTACTAGTTCTAGATATACCCCGCTAACACCAGGGGTTTCGACCGGGGGTAGTATTTCACATGGAGCTGAAATGGCACATGCAAACAAGTACCTTGGGCAATTTGGATTTCCCGTACAGCCTTCTTTTGGTGATCCTATATACATGCAATATAATCAGCAACCTTTTGTGGAGGGATTTGGTATTTCTGGTCATTTCGATCCACTGGCACCTAGCGCAAGTGGTGCTAACCAAATAAGTCCTTATGATTCACAAAAAAGGCCCGGAACTGGTGCTTATTTGGATGATAAAAAATTACATGACCAGAGAACTGGTGTTAATATGAATTCAAAAAGAGGTGGATTATCAGTTCCTAGTTATTTTGGACATATGCCAAACACAGGCTTTGTAATGCGGTATCCAAATTCACCACATCCTAGTCAAGTTTTGTCCGGATATCCTGATGGAAGTACTGGCCTTCCTGGAGGTAGAAATGAAATGAAACCTTCCCCGGCTTCTGGAAGAAATGGAGGCATGTTATCTGGATGGCATGGTCCAAGATCCTTTGACAGTCCTCAAGACCCCAAGATTGTTAACTTTCTTGAAGAGTTGAAATCTGGCAAAGGTCGCAGATTTGAGCTATCCGATATTATTGGACATATTGTTGAGTTTAGGCAAGTAGTTTTCTCAGTTCTCTTTCCACCTATCTAATTAACTTTTGGTTTTCGAAATTAAGTTCCCTGTGTCTTTTACCTCCAGCGCTGATCAGCATGGAAGTCGATTTATACAACAGAAGTTGGAAAATTGTGGTGCTGAAGATAAAGCATTGGTGTTCAGAGAGGTTCTTCCACATGCTTCGAAATTAATGACTGATGTATTCGGTAACTATGTAATACAGAAGGTGTGTTTTTAGAAGTAATATATATTGTTGTTAACTTTAAGTAACTTACGGTTGTCTCTGTATCTGTTTTGGTCTGATTTGTCCCTTTCTTCTGTGTTTAGTTTTTTGAGTATGGAAACCCTGAGCAGAGGAGGGAACTTGCAGATAAACTGGCTGGTCAAATACTGCCTTTGAGTCTGCAGATGTATGGCTGTCGTGTAATCCAAAAGGTATGGAATTCAACATAATTATTGTAGCTTTATGACGTTAATATGCATTTATTTCACCAGCATGCTTGATAGGTCACAACTATTGCAATCTGTTTAGAATATAGATGTTTTCAGTATGGATTTAAGTCTGTATTACTTTGTTTCTATTATTGAATCAAATCCTTCCGGTCATTTGAAATCCAGATTTATCGATGCTCTGTCCATATTCACTCCCTAGTTGAGTAGTTCACTTGCATTCCATCACCATATAATAATTGGAATGATGCCATACCACTTATAAAAAGCAAAATAAGGCCACAACGAATGCTATTGTTTAAATTATGGAAAACAAGATATTGGAGTTGGAGAATACACTGCTTTCCACCTTAATATCTTGACAAAAATCACTAATCCAACCCTTTTCTGTGTAGGTTGGGTTGCAGATTTTTGAGTAAATACACATTTAAGTCACTGAAATTGTAATGGTCGGTCAATTTAGTCTCTCAAATTAAAAAAAAATAGCAAATTAGTCCCTTATATTAAAAATGTCAATCAATTGAGTCTCTCCATAAATTTTTTTTTTGTAAACATCCATTGAAACCAATAAAAGACATACACATTGACTTAAATAGTCTTTTATTGCATCTAAACAAGCATTGAACCTTTAAAATTGTGGTATAAAATTTGAAAAAAGGACTAAATTTTAAGGAACTCTATTGCTATTTTGCAAATTTGAGGGACTAAATTGACTGACCTTTACAATTATAAGGATTAAAATCCATATTTACTCCAGATTTTTTTCCCTCGGCCCATATATAAGTTTTGTAGTATTCACTTTTTGGTGAAGGGAAAAATATAATTTCTGACCTCATGAGGCGTAGACTGATTGCAATTTGTATTGTACTCAAGTTATGCTTTTAAATGCCTTTGAAATTCATAAATCTATTGAAGAATGCATAGTTGCACAATTCAGAGTTGGCGGACAACTTTCCTGTTTTTTGTTTTCTATTAAAATTGCGATTTTATGGTAAAAGTTGAAAATAAATCAAAGTCTTGGTTATAAAACAAGTCTTTTATTGACAGTAGAGATGATATTTTTATATTTGTTTTACGTCCATGCAGGCACTTGAGGTTATTGAGCATGAACAGAAAGCGCAGCTTGTTCGTGAGCTAGATGGAAATATTATGAGGTGTGTTCGTGATCAAAATGGGAACCATGTAATACAGAAGTGCATCGAATCTATTCCAACCAAAAAAATTGGCTTTATACTATCTGCCTTTCGTGGTCAAGTATCTACTTTATCGATGCATCCTTATGGTTGTCGAGTCATACAGGTAATAGTTGTTGCGTTTCCTTTCCCTTAAAATAAGTACTTTTTGTGTCATGCATGAAGTAGGATACTGTTTCTTGCAGAGAATTCTAGAGCATTGTACAGACGAGGCTCAGTGTCAGTTCATCGTGGATGAAATCTTGGACTCCGTTTTTACTCTTGCTCAGGACCAGTATGGTAATTATGTTACCCAGGTTAGTTGCTGGCTCTTCTATGTCATAATTTGATTATTAGCATCGGTGTTTCGGGTGCATACTAAAACCGGCTGAATAGTTGGAAGCATGTAATTATATGCATGTGATGTCCATTCTATCTGTACCAGGCTTATGGTTACACTGGTGGCTTGTAAGTTGCAAGTCACTGCACACCATGAAATGGCCGTGACTGTAAAATAGCATGATTTGCAGTGGTTTCAGCTGTTACTTAAAATTTGATTATTAGCATCTGGTGTTTCGGGTGCATATTAAAACAAGCTGAATAGTTGGAGGCAGGTAATTAAGTAACTTATGTAGCTTATGCGAGAATTTTTTTAAGAAACTCTGTTATCCAACTTCTATACAAGGAGGACCTAGAAACCTCCTCCTTCACTCATGATCATTACATAATTTCCTTCTTCGATGCCTGACACTTTTAGATACTTCACCAAATCCAATATTTATTTGTGAAGTATTCAGCTTACTGCTTAAGGGGTTCCAATACAACTTAGATCTGTTAATTTGAACATGTGATTCAATTTTATGGCACACTACACATTTTCACTGTTCTATAAAAGGCATAGTGGCACACAATGTGCTTAGAGAGGTATAACAGATGGCTGTTAAGGGTTGTATTTCACATTGAAGCAATCAAAATAGAAAAAGTAGAGAACCAATAAAAATGGTAGGTCAAACCGTCAAAAAGGATATAATTGGTTTGTTATTAGACATAATTTGCTGTTTGCAATAGGACTCATCATTTGATCTATGTAGCCAACTTCACTAATAGGAGAAGGCATTACTTGGGTTGTACTGAAGATTGTTTCTTAGCGATTGTCTGGTGTTTACAAATTGTTTTTTATTCACATTAAAAGGATTGAACGAAGTTTTTGTTGGTTTCTAATGCAAACCTCTTCTTTTTATCTTGGCTTGGGACTATATTTGCTGTGATGTGTGGCAGCAAACTTTCTTTTTTGATATATTGAGGGATTGAAGAGAAGGAAATCAGCATTTCGGTCTTTGAAATTGTAAGGGTAGAGCAATTTAGGCCTTCAAATTTACGATATAGCAAATTAGTCCCTTAAATTAAAGAACATCAACCAATGAAAGACTTACATATTGACTTGAATAGTCTTCTGGTGCATCAAAACAAGCATAGAATCTTTAAAATTGTGGTGCTAAATTTGAAAAAAGACTAAATTGACTTGACATTTTCCAATTTAAGGGACTAAATTGCTATTTTGCAAATTTGAGGACCCTTACAATTTCAAGGACTAAAATGTTGATTAACTTGATTTTAAAGCCTTACTTCATCGACACCCCCAACTCCCAAGAAGTTTATTTTGCCTTTGGAACTCTTTGTAATCTTCTCGTTCGTAATAAACTTCTTATATATAAAAAATTATTGGTAATAAAGCATGATAAAATCAGACTTTGTGTCATTCTTCTATTGGCTAAAGGGGAGTTTGAGGTCCTTTCCCTCTTTCCTTAACATTTTCATGCATGAATATTTCCGTATTTGTATTTTATTTACAATTCATGATGCCTGATTTGATGTAGATCAATTCTGGGGTTCACTTGGCTAATATAACTAAGTACTTTTCACTCTGGATCTTGTTATGGTTTTCCACCCTTTTCGTATGCTAATATTTTTTCCAAAAAATTCCCTAAGCTACAGTGCTTTCCTTTTGTCATCACAGCATGTGTTGGAAAGAGGAAAAGCTCAAGAAAGGAGCCAAATTATCAGCAAGCTGTCAGGACATATTGTTCAATTAAGCCAACACAAGTTTGCTTCAAATGTTGTTGAGAAATGTTTGGAGTATGGTGATGCCTCTGAACGGGAATTGTTAATTGCAGAGATTCTTGGACATGATGAGCAAAATGATAATTTATTGGTAAGTTCAAACTCAGTAAATAGTAATGCTAATTACTCGCAAATTATTCTTCAGAATTTCTATTTCCTTACAAGAAAAGAACTTTTCAATTTTCATTCATTGTCTTTGGTGTTGATAGAAGCTTTGAAATATGTTTAATAATGATTTAGAAGGACATAAAATAATGTATCTATAATAATTTTTAATTCTGATTATGTATTTTATCATTAAAGAGATTAAGGGGCATGCACTGTCAATGTAAATCAGTTTTACACGGACATTCAATGAAAACTCATTATTTTTCCACTTCATGTTATTAATTTTAAGATTCAGTTACAAGAGTGAACTGACATGTCAAAATAGTGGGTTCTCATTGGATGCATGTATATTAAAATTGGTTTACAATGACGATGCATCCTCTTTGAACTCTAATAGAAGCTAATTTTGTCATACTCTGTGTTTATTATCACATGAACTTCTGGAACCTACCTCAAATACAACACATTGTGAACCCATGTTTCCCCATGAATATCCATCAGAGAAGAAATGAAATAGCTTCAGCTGTTAGCGGGAGAGCTGTCTGGCCTAGTGATAGTTGAATAAGTTAGCTTACCCCTAACCTCCTACACTTCCGTGAACCTTTTTCCGTTTTTACCTATCTCCATGGTTTGGATCCCTTTCATCCAACGAGTCCATGACATGCTTCCTTTGTGACAGGAAGATCTGGGATTTTGGATCCAACTTAGTTATTTGGGATCTGATATCATGGACAAAACACATCTTAAATTGTAATTTTAATCAAGTTTTATAATGGTTATTTTTTTATTTTTTTTATTTTTTATAGCAAATAGTTAATTATAGTGCAAGTAAAAGAGAATGAGTAGTTAGGTATCCAACGGATAAGAGTGTGGGCATTAAAGTTGTTACCGTACTATAGTATCTTACCCAGTCCTTAGCAGTGTTGTTAAATAACTGCCATGGCATGGAGGATTTTTGAAAAACTGCCACAGGCAATTTGTGAAGCAATGCCCGCCATGGCAGTGCCATATGCTGCAATGGCATGTTTATATGGCGGTATTTTCGTCTTCTGCCATCCGCCATCTACAACACTGGTCCTTAGTCATTTTTGTCCCTAACAAGAGGTGTTGGTACCAGATTTAGAAAACAAAACCAAGTTGGGAAATGAAAAATGTCCCTTATTGTTGAACTCTGGCTAGTCCATTACCTCAACCTCATTATGTGAGGAGTTAAAATATTAAACTTAGTATCTATTTCAATCTCCACTGGATATATTCTTATGCCTGGATGCTATGAATTGGTTAATAATTTTAATTGATGCTAATTGGTCATGTTAATAAATGCATCTCAATTCTCAAGTCTCAACATAACATGTTGTAAATATCTCCTTTAACACTCCTATCTGTAAATTTTCAGTCTTAATTGTTTATCTTAATGGATAGCATTTTGGCAAATGCATAATCTGATAAGAATCAGGTAGTCAAATACCCTATATCTGAAAACCATTCTAGATGTACCATTGTAATTTGTACCTACATATCTAGTTTTTGAAAGTTCCCAAACATTTTCCAGTGTCGAGTTTTTACATTAATTGTATGTTGGCATCATAGACTCTTCGATATTTGATGTTTTGCGATTATTTAAATCTTTACTAGGCTTGAATTTCTTGAGCATTAAATTTAGTGTAAATAATGCTTAACTTTGAACATTTTATAACTGGTGTGAATGCATGTCATTTTGGATTTATACTCCTGCTTACTTGATCGTATTTTGATTTTCGTTGCAGACAATGATGAAAGACCAATTTGCGAATTACGTGGTCCAGAAGGTTATTGATATGTGTTCAGAAAATCAGCAAGCAATGTTACTCTCTCACATAAGAATCAATGCTCACGCTTTGAAGAAATACACTTACGGAAAACACATTGTGGCTCGTTTGGAACATCAATTTGGAGGTGTGTTCTTCTTGTACTTTGTGTTAAAACTTTGTTACAATGGCAAGAATAATATGATATGTTGCTACCAAATTGCCTAAGATTTAATGACTGTGGGTTTTCTTAGTTGAACATGTGGAAAATAAAGAGGAAATTTGAATGAAAGCTACTGCACGTTTGTTTGGTGCAACAAACATATAAGGAGGAAAATAAAATGTTCATTTTTACTATTTTTCAACCTATTCTTTGTTTTCTAACTTCTCACATTCCACCTACTCAACCTAGAAAACATTAAATCATAAATATTCACATGTAACAATTAGGTTTCCTGTTTTCTATTTTGCCCTTCTCTTTTTCATTAAGTTATGGTTTATATTACACTTTCGATCAACTTATGTTGAGGAGTTTTTAAATAGAAACTAACATTTTCAGACTAGAAAAGCTCGAGTAACATACTCTTTCCAACATTGAGTAAAATTTATGTGGGTCCGACTAAATCATGTAAGTCCCATTTTTAAAGTGGTAGGACTATAAGATCCACATGAATTTTACTCATTCATGAACAGTGTTGCAAGTAGTGTTAGAGTGTGTTGCTACTTTTTTAGCATTTCTCAATCAGAGAAATTTAGCAAAATAAGGCACTGCTTGGTAAAGGTGTGTCTAAACATATCAACCCTGTCTTCCAGAGAGAAAAAATACATCTGTATGGGAGCCAGAGAAGCAAACAACTGGTATCTGTATTGTGATGACTTGATCCTGCACTTGTTTTATGGCTTCTTATTCTATAACTGTTTTATTCATACAGAAAATCAAACACCTAATTCATGATGAGATAATGGAGGAAGGACGTGAATTTCAGGCAGTGCTGCAGTGGAATGCAAACCCAACTGCTTCAACATACCTACTGTTGCTTATCACAGGAAATAGCTGAGACATTGATCTTTGGTTCAGCTAATGAATATACTGTTGTTTTTACTCTTGTGATTTCCTATCTGCACCTTGATAGCTCCAGAGGAGACATTAGTGTATATATATACTTATACACTATAAAACCTAATGTAATTATGTCATTCAAATAATTGGTTGGAAATGTTTGAGTATAATTATTTGGAAGGAAACCCTTCTTGATGTAAAATTTACTGGATCTTAGTTGTTTAATGTGTGGTTGGCTTTCTGATCCTAGTGATGAATCTTCTAATTCTCAAGGCTTATAATGAACAGAAAGCCTTTATGAGCCTGTTTAAGAAAAACATGTTAAGTTGTCGATGTCTGGGTTATATATCTCGTCACATTTCTCGAGTGCAACTCTATTTTGGAAAATTGTTCCTATGTGATCACCGATGTACAAAAGTGGAATTGTTAGTTGCTTTGCTTTATAAAAATTCCCCATTTTTTTTCCAAAGCTTATATCCAACAATTCTCTATTCTCATCAGTTTTGATTTTCGCACCACCTTCTTGTATCAAAGAAGATCAAGAATGTGTTCGATTTTGAACTTGTAAGATGTTTGGCACTCAGGTGTTTTGCATGATGTGGATTGAAGCAAATGGTAGAAGAATTGGTTTTATTTGTTAACTCAAAAAGTTTTGTTAAAACAAATGTTGAAAGTTGGTTTTCGAGCATTATCAATTTTGCGATGAATGGTTGGTAGCATCCATCTATTAAGAATATTCGAATCAATTCTCCAACAAATCCCTCAAGATTTGAATGATGGTCATCTTAAGAAACCTGTCACTGCTTAATTTGATTTTGCCCATGTAATTTTCTAGGTTTCTTGTGTCTCATGAAACTTACAAGCCTCTTCTAAAGACGGGGAAAGAAGTTGTTTTTTGGTTTCTTTTGTTGCGAGTGTTGTGATCCATAAATGGTAAGGACCTATGGAAATGTTGTGGTATCAGGTATGTAGGCTTTTGGTTCTTGTGATCCAAAATGGTTGAACTCTATATATGCATACACTCTCACTTTTTTCTTCAAGGTTTTCAACTTTTTATTAACTCTCTCAATAAGACTTGAGATTTTCTTTTGATGAGTTTTTGAAAAGTGAAACTAATGAGCTTATTGCAATTCATAGTTGGGAAATTTGAGAGGGAAGTTATCTTGTGCTGTATCCTCTTTGCACCAGAATCATCCCTTTTTAATATGCATTGGCTCAATATTTTTAATATTCAAGTCAACTTTTGAAAAAAAAGGTAAAATGTCCATTTGTTGCATGTCATTGTTTTATGATGCTCAAGTCTCCTATTTACATTGAGTAAAAACAAGTCTCCTAGTTATATTAGGTTTCATTTTATGGCAAATCATTAGGAGATTATTTGTTATATTAGGTTTCTATTAATAATATTTAATCTCCAATTATTAATATTATTGTTATTATTATTATTATTATTATTATTTATCTATAAATCTATTTCAGTTTTTTGATTGTAAAAACAACATCTATTTCAATTTTTATATCTTATATTAAAAGTTGCATAAATTAAGTCTGCTGAACACGCGTGCACTATTTGGTATGAAATATGCGATTTCAAAATAAATAAATAAAGTAGATACAGAATTGTGACCCACACCTCATATTCAGAGGGTTTGCAAAATTAATATTGGTACAGCCTACACTATATAGTTTTTCTTAATGAATATTTTTTTTCATGTTGTACTTTTGTTAATATAAATGCTTGTTTTTGAGTCGATTCTTGCATTACTATATTGACAATTTTTTCTATAAAATAAATATATTTAATTTCAGAAAATATGTTTAATTTCAGAAAATATGTTTAATTTCAGAAAATATATTTAATTTCTTATCATTTCTTTTCACAGTTTTTTGATTTTTTTATATAATTTTATTTTCAATTTTTTTAAAACACTTTAAATGTATTTTATTAAAAAAAAAAAATACAAGTTGGCCCATC
>JBBPBR010000001.1:10841741-10877464 GCA_037974775.1 Cicer pinnatifidum
ATGTATAATTGTACATTACTCATATATAATCTTTATGATTATGAAATATATATCAATAATTAATAATAATAATTTGATAAAATTATTATGCTATTTATTTACAGTCATTTTTTAATGTTTAAAATAAACCAAAGTAACTATCATTGTGACATAAAAGAAGTGATTTTTTTAATGATGTAATGATAAAACTAACGCACACTAAATATAAATAGATTTGACAATAAACCAAGCTGCACATATAATTAATAAGAATAATTTATAGTATAATTACAACTAATTTTACTTAAAAAATAGAAATATTTTTATAGATCAGTATTTTGTCTAAAAAAATTATTTATCTAAAAAATTAATATTAAAAATCAAAGATTTAAAAATTATAATTTTTGAATTATATATTTGAACTATTGAATTTGACTTAATTGTTTACGAATTTGAATCAAATAAAATTTAAATTAAAAAAAATTCTATAGAAAATTTGATAACCTTAATTGAAACCAACTTATCTAAAAAAGAATATGACAGAAAAAAACATAAAAATAAAAATTTAATTAGAAAGACTTAAAAAAAAGAATGAAAATATTATTAAAAAAAGTTTTTACAGTTCATGTGTGAGGTGTATGTAGTGTGGGGTTGGAAGGAATAGAGGTTTTTTGTTGCCGTTAGTGATAAGCACGCCTGGCACTTCATCATTCTTCCCTCCCTTTCTCTCACTTCAACACTTTTCTACTAATATTCCTTTCTCTCTCTAAAAATTCTTCCTCCTCTTCACTCCCCACCACTTTCCTCTTCTCTCTCTCTCTCTCTCTCTCTCTCTTCTTCGCCTCCGATTTTCGCCAACTTTGTCCCTCTCATTGGATCTGTTACTTCCTATTCACTTCGATTCTTCAATTTTATTTATTATTTATTTTTTTACTTTCAATTTTCGATTCCGATTTTTTTTTCTTCAGCTCGAGGTGGTTGTTGTGTACTTCTATTGTTCTTCGTTTCTCGAATTTTCTCTTTTTGTTTTTTTGTTGCCGATTTCGATACAGTCAAAGTTGATTACTGCTGTTTCTGCTTCTTTTCCAGGTATGAATCAATGAAGAGAGCTTTAATCGCTTTTTTTTTTTAAAGTGTTTTTTTTCATTTTTGTTCATGAAGCGGTGTAGATTTAGGTTGAATTTCGAAGATGTTTTGATTTAGCTTGAATTTCGATCTGGTTCCTGATTGATTTGGTATTTGATTGAATTTAGTTGACTTGAATTGAACATTGGTTTTTTTCTTCTTGTTTTTCGGATGTTGAAATTTGAAGGACTAGTTTAATTTTAATTTTATATCATTTTTTTAATTTATTTTTGTTGTTGAAAAACTAGATGTTGATGTATGTGACTTTGGAAAATGGAACATGATTGGCATGTTTTGTTTGGATTTCGAGATCAAGTGTGTCAAGTCTTGTGGCTTATCATGTGATGTGTATATTGCGTGCATACGTGTCAGTTGCCTAGGTGTATGGTTAGCTCCATTGATTGTATTCTTCGATGATGTATATTTGCAAAAGGGCAATTCTGTCAAATATTTGAGCGTTTTATTACATGTGGAATAGTGGATGCGTTGGGGTGTGTTATTGCGTGGAGAAATTCTCGTGATTTTAGATTTCTTTTACTTGTTTGCCATTGCACAGATTTCTTCGGGTGTTTGTTGGACGGTTGTCAATAATGGTTTTATTTAAATCTAATCTTGATCATAGCTGTGCTACATTGGAGGGTTAATATTGACCAATATTGGTTTTACTAATTTGATATTATTAGGCAATTTAGGGAAACCTTGCAAGAGCTTGTTTTACTTTATCTTGTGACTTCGATATTTATATCAGTGTTTAAATGAACTTATAAACTTAACTTATGATATGTCCCTGAACTATTTTAGCTTATTTCAATAAGCTCCCCATAATAGTTTATGAATAAGTGATTAGTTAAGCTCCGTATAATAGCTCATTGAGTAAGTGTTTACAAGTTGATTACCCAAATACACCCTTTTTCTAGAATAATATAATTCTAGCAATTAATAGGCTTACTTTCCAATGGCAACTCTACTTGCATAAGTGACATTCTGCACAGGGAAGTGCAAGGTCTTTGTTGCATGCTAATGTGAGGATGTGTATATGTTTGTTTGTTTGTTTGCTTTCTTCATGTACTAGTACTGTCCAGCTTAAACTTATGTCAAATGGTGGCTACCAAAAATATCTAGCTCTTAGTAGGTATATAGAACAGAGACAGATTGATTGACAAAAGATGCAATTTTCTTTTTGGGTTCTTGGTTCATGTTATGTTTTAATCCAACCAACTTCAGGGACAAGGCTTGTGTGGTGATTACTCAAAATGCATGCTATTTGTGTATTCAATGTTGTTGGACAGCAACGAGCGAGTCTGTAGTCGCTGATAATGACATGCTTAGGAGTTTATTTTTATTCTTAGTTGCAACTTGGAATATTGATAGATCTGTCTTAACTTGAGGAGCATCAATTTAGGTTATTAAGTTCTTAATGTACTAAAAATTCCTAATGCCAGATTAGGAGATATCTCTAGAGTTGAAAATTGAAAAGGTTATACAAGTGTCTGTAAAGAGCTGAAAATAGCTGGTTGGATTTTCAGTTAGTAGTGAACTTCACTGTACCTCAGTAAACATGAATTCATATGTTTGTTGATTGAAACTATTTGTGGAAGCATTTGCATTTCATTTTCAGCTTCTATTTTTGCAGCTTCAGTAAAATTTGATCTTGCTTTTCTATTAATTCATTATATTTATATTATTTATGGTTTCCTTTCAGGATATTATTTGCTATATTTAAGCTAGGTTGTGAAGGACCAAATAGTAGAATAATATTATGGCTGTTTCCATGAGAGATTTGGATCCAGCTTTCCAGGGAGCTGGACAAAAGGCGTATCCTGCATCTAATTAACATATTGCACTGTTTATTACTTATCAGATTTTCGACTTTTACAAGATTCGTTCTAAGTTTCCTCCTCAATTGGCTCTATTCAATGCATAATTTAATTTTATGCTTTAATCTTATGCATTATTCTCCTTAACCATAAATAGTGGACTTGAAATATGGCGTATTGAGAACTTTAATCCAATACCTGTCCCAAAGTCCTCTTATGGCAAATTTTTCACAGGGGATTCCTATGTGATTTTAAAGGTAAACCATGTTTTCCAAGTGATTAGTCATTCTTTTTATAATTGTATTGCATAGACATAGTAAATTTGAAACAGTTGATGTTTTTGAAACTATTGCTGTTCTCAGCATGAAAAAAATCACAACATTGGTATGTAATGACTTGTGAAATTGATTTCAGTCTTCATTTTTCTTTGGCAAACATTCAGTTTGTAACTTCTGTACATTTTTCAGTTTGTTACAGAGTGCGTCCTTAGTTTAAATTGATGATAACTGTATCTTTACAAAATATTTTATCCTCTCTTAATCATATATATGAACATGAGTTTAGCTAAAGGACCTTGTTATTGTCTTTTCATTTATGTTCATTTTTCTAAGGACAACATTCATTATGGAACTTCTATAATGAGTTTAAATTGATGATAACTGTATAATTACAAAATGTTTTATCCTCTCTTAATCATATATATGAACATGGGTTTAGCTAAAGGACCTTGTTATTGTCTTCTCATTTATGTTCATTTTTCTAAGGACAACATTCATTATGGAACTTCTATACATTTATCGGTTTTGGTACAAAATGTTTCCTCAGGTTAAAAGAATGACGTATGTATTTATAAAATTATAAGGTACATTATTTTTTGTTAACCACATGTGGGCACGACGTAAGCTATAGAACATTGTTGGCTTCTTTCCCATGTGCTTTGGTTCCCCTTACCGAGAAAGATAGTTTGTGAGGTCTTTGATACACGTCTCATATATTCATCAGTGTCCCTTATTTTGGCAAGATTCACATTATTCTCTTGTTTCCTTTTGATTTTTGGCCATAACTACTAACTTGGTCGTTTTTTTTTTCTATGCTGCTTGTGCATAATGCATCATACATGATGCATGATTTTTTCTACTATGAATATATTTCATTTGTAATTGTTTTTTTTGTAGACAACTGCATCAAAAAGTGGTGCTCTGCGTCATGACATCCATTACTGGATTGGTAAACACACCAGTCAGGTAAAGTTATTATTATTTTCAGTATTAACTTAGTGATATATTTGTAGGTTTTTCTTATAAGTTTATTTCCTCGTTGTTATGGTTTGACATTAAACAGAATGATTGTACTTTTCAAACAGGATGAAGCTGGTGCTGCAGCCATCAAGACAGTTGAGCTGGATGCAGCTCTTGGAGGACGTGCTGTTCAGTATCGGGAAGTACAGGGCCATGAAACCGAAAAGTTCCTGTCTTATTTCAAACCTTGTATTATACCTCAAGAAGGTGGAGTTGCTTCCGGTTTTAAACATGCGGAGGCTGAAAAACATAAGACACGGTTGTTTGTATGCAGAGGGAAACATGTTGTACATGTCAAAGAGGCAAGTTTAACAATTTTCCTCTGCCACTGAGATTTGAGTATATATATCGTTGATCCCAGTGGATCAGGCACACACATACGAAAACATTGTTTCTGCTTGCTGAGTACCACTTGTTTTTGTTATAGGTTCCTTTTGCTCGATCTTCACTCAACCATGATGATATATTTGTTCTTGACACTGAGTCAAAAGTCTTCCAATTTAATGGTTCCAATTCATCTATTCAAGAAAGAGCTAAAGCTTTGGAAGTTGTACAGTATATTAAGGATACCTACCATGAGGGGAAATGTGAGGTAGCCGCTATTGGTAAGTCTACAAGTATATTTTTAAGTTTGAAAGGGGATTCCTGATTTTTATGAATTGAATGTCTTCTTGAACTTCCAAGCAGAGGATGGAAAGTTAATGGCTGATCCTGAAACTGGTGAATTCTGGGGTTTCTTTGGTGGATTTGCTCCGCTTCCACGAAAAGCAGCCACTGATGATGATAAGTCTGCTGATTCTCGCCCTCCAAAACTGCTTTGGTATAATGTTATTTTAGTCTTCCCCTCTTGTATTTCTGTTTCTGGTTGCATTACCAATGTATTCCATTCTTTCTGGCTGCATTACCAATACATTACGAATAATTGCTGAAGTTCATTTGGTGTATTAAAATGTTGGATTTTGTATTGCTCTGATTATCGTGAAATTATCAATTTTGCAGTGTTGAGAAAGGACAGGCTGATCCTGTTGAGACTGATTCTTTAAAAAGGGAGCTTCTATACACAAATAAATGTTATATTCTGGATTGTGGGTTGGAAATGTTTGTTTGGATGGGAAGAAACACCTCTCTTGATGAAAGAAAAAGTGCAAGTGGAGTTGCTGATGTAACACCTCGTTTCCTTTTGCATCCTTTAGCATTTTGCTATAAGTTTGAATTACACTTCATGTTTTATTTACTGTTAATTTTCTGTGGACCAAATAACAGGAGTTAGTCAGTGGCATCGATAAACTTAAACCCCAAATAATTCGTGTAATTGAAGGATTTGAAACAGTGTTGTTTAAGTCCAAGTTTGATTCTTGGCCTCAGACCCCTGATGTAACTGTTTCTGAAGATGGACGTGGCAAGGTAGCAGGCAAGTGTTTATTATTTATGGCAGTTATCTTGACCTGAATAGATTTTTCTAACATTGCATTTTTGTCTGTAGTCATTATGTCATCTCAATTTTTTTCTCTTGTTTTTGACTTTTTACTTTGTAGCACTTTTGAAACGTCAAGGAGTGAATGTCAAGGGTCTGTTGAAAGCTGATGCAGTAAAAGAAGAACCTCAACCGTACATCGATTGCACAGGACATTTGCAGGTACTCCGCTAGTTGCAAATCATCCATTAAGACCGATCTTTCTTGACACAATTTGGTCTACTTTTGTCAATTTTCTTATTGGTTTCGTATCCTGTGTAGTTGATATCTTCCAATATTTTAGAACCCTTTAATCTCCTGCTATCTCCATACTTGACACAATTTAGGATTTAGGACAAGTTCTGTGAGTGAATGGGCTGCTAGGAAACTTAAAGCCAGCTGTTTAATGGTGCAACTGATGATCTGAAATCTGGAAACTTTATACCAGGAGATTAAAATGGCCTGAAGGTTTGCAGATTTGGCCCGTTAATTATGCTGAAATTGTGTCATTTACGCGCAGTCAGTGATTGCCAGACCTTGGGGGGGTGTTAATTTTGCTGGTCTTTCAGTTGTATACTTGGCAGAGAAACCCGTCCCTGTTTAGTCATACCTGAATTTTCTGCTTTAGGAGGTTCTATCCTCATGTACCACTTTTCCTTTTCATTTAATATGCAGTAATATTAAGTCGTTTATTTCCAAGTCATTTGATCTGTACGATTATCATGTCTGTAAATTGTAATTATAACCTTATACCGTGGTTAATAAATATTTTGGACATTTTCCTTTTGCTTTGCTGTCCTAAAAGAATTCACTTTACGTTGTTTGGATTTCAAGTTTCAATAAAAAAACATGTTATTTACATCAAAGGTACATTTTAAACTTTAGACATTGCGATTGAATCAAGTTTCCAACTGTGGTGTTATATGCATGGTTTCAGTTGATATATTGCTTGTTATTTTGTGTTGCTTTGCAGTCCTTTTGATAATTTGTATTCCATGATAATTCAGAAGGTATCCTTTATTTGGGTTGACCTGTTGTGGTTTGGTGTTGTTCAATCCCAACATTTCTCTATTAATTCTTAACAGCAGTCTTACTCTAACTGTACAGGTTTGGCGCGTGAATGGCCAAGAAAAGATTCTTCTTCCAGCTTCTGATCAGTCAAAATTTTACAGTGGAGATTGCTTCATCTTTCAGTATTCATATCCTGGAGAAGATAAGGATGATTGTCTCATTGGAACGTGGATAGGAAAGAATAGTGTTGAGGTGAAAGATTTTGAGTTCAATTATACTTCTAGTCACACATGATTTGAATGAATATCAAAATAGAGACAATCTGAAAGCGTAATGTTCACATCTAGCTGAAAAATATTAGTGGTTGTATCTGTTACTCCTTGTAAGGTTTGGTTGGGAATTTCTTACTAGGTTCCTGTAGTTTGAAAACTATAATTGAGTCCCTATTGTTTTGTTTAGTTTGTTTTTCAGATTGAGTCATCATAGGGACGTAATGGAGTATTGGATTCAGGAATCTTATCGAAATAGTTTTTGAAACTACACGGGTTTATAGTTTTTTAACTATAGGAACTATCAGAGATGTAAACAGCTTAATTTTTTAGGAGAGTTGGTGTTGACAGGGACCTATTAAAAATATTCCCAAAATGTATAGGGACCTAGGGATAATTAAATGTTAGCCAATTGTATCCCGAAGTATTGCACTATACTTGGCACTGGAAATTTTCTGGGACTAGAAAGGATTAAATATATGCATAACAGAATATATTTCAGTCTTGCAATAAATTTGTGTTTGGAGTACTGTGAATCTATTGCCTGTATTGCTCACTTGACTTAAATTGAAAATAGGAAGAAAGAGCTTCAGCTAATTCACTGGCTAGCAAAATCGTTGAGTCAATGAAGTTTCTGGCTTCCCTGGTAATTTTTTCAGGAAATGGTGTTTGTCTTTTTGTTAAAGTATGGTTATGCTTATTTCTTATCGTTTTACTGATATGCATCTGTAATTGACTGTAGGCTCGTATTTATGAAGGCAATGAACCAATTCAATTTCATTCTATTCTACAAACCATCATTGTTTTTAAGGTTTGTGGGATGCTGATATTCTGGAAGCTCACGCCCCATCTATTACCGGCTAAGTAACTTTTTCTTATTCATTTCAATCAGGGCGGTCTTAGTGATGGATACAAGACTAACATTGCGGAAAAGGAAATTCCAGATGAGACATACAATGAGGATGGTGTTGCATTATTTCGCATCCAGGGCTCTGGACCAGAGAATATGCAAGCTATACAAGTTGAATCAGTATGCCCCATTTCCTCTTTGTAGTGGTCATTTGTCTATCCACTTATGTTTTATTCGGCGCAAACCTTTTGAATTTACTGGTTTTGTTTATGTAATCAAATTTTCTATTCATGTTTGACAACCAGGTTGCGTCTTCCTTGAATTCCTCTTATTGTTACATACTTCACAATGGGCCTGCTGTCTTTACTTGGTCTGGAAGCAATACAAGTGCAGAAGACCAGGAACTTGTAGAGAGGATGCTGGATTTGATAAAGGTCTGATGTCTTGATTAGGATATAGTGAGAAAAATTTAATGGGTCTAAGCTAAGACCAAGAAGTTAGCATTTAGTTTTTTGGTCAAATAAATGTGTTGGTCAAGCAGCTAGGTGGGGGTGAAGTTTTATACACTTCCATGTTGAAAATGGTTAAGTATACCATTATTATCATTTTTACCAGTCAATCACACTAGGACTGC
This sequence comes from Cicer pinnatifidum, assembly GCA_037974775.1. Classification (NCBI taxonomy): domain Eukaryota; kingdom Viridiplantae; phylum Streptophyta; class Magnoliopsida; order Fabales; family Fabaceae; genus Cicer; species Cicer pinnatifidum. Next base: position 10,850,178 of record JBBPBR010000001.1, read on the forward strand.
CTCTGTTGTCGTAGGGGTTCTGGGTTTGATGCTATTCAGTGGCATGTCCCATAATCTCTATATCTAGGACAGGGAGTTACACTGATGTGAAAAAAGACCTGTAATATTAATCGATTCATAAATGCAAAATTAATGTGTTAGAAGACATCAATTTCTACTTTTTAAACTTTCAAATGTCCAAAGAGATTTCTATCAAATATATTTCTGGTTTTCACTTGCTTGGAAAATTTCTGCAGCCAAATTTACAAACCAAACCACAAAGGGAAGGGACAGAATCTGAACAATTTTGGGATTTGTTGGGAGGAAAGTCGGAATATCCCAGTCAAAAGATTACTAGGGAGGCTGAAAGTGATCCTCACCTATTTTGTTGCAACTTCTCAAAAGGTAAGGGATCATTTTTCTTGTTTGCTGGATATTTACGGACTCCCCTTCCCCTTTTGAAGGCAAATAGCTGACTTGCTTGTGATGGTTTTCTTCTGCCGCCTAATTGAACAATGAGCAGGAAATTTGAAGGTTAGTATACCCACTGATCTGATCTGATATGTTAGCTCTGGTAACATTATACTTAATTTTGGGACTTGTGGAAATGCAATGGTATGAATGTGTGTTAAAGTAGGCCTTGTCTCCTGACTTTCAATAATATTTCATTTATAGTATGTTAAGTTACTTGTCATAAAGAAAGGCTTAATGATACTGGTGGAAAGCATATTAAATGGGTAATGTTATGCTACAAAATAGGAATGAAATACAGTTTCCCAGAACACATTCTCCAACATCATTGGTACTACTGTTTGAAGCTGGAAAATGATAGGTTCTGGTATTAACAATGGCATCAGTATGAAAAGCTGGGAGTATTCTCCAGTTAATAGTATGAACAGGAGATGAAAATAGAGGCAGGTGCGGGAAAAACAGAACAAAGATCGTAACAGTGAGCTATCTTTGCTCCAAGGCCTAAGCCACCCGGAAATTCCTTGCTAGTTATCTCTCATCCCCAACCTCATCCCCCCTAATATTAGGTGTTCATTAAGTTATTTATAATGGTATTAAGTATGTGCTTAGATAATAAGATTATTCAAATAGTTGCTTTCTGAAAGATTACTGAAATTGACGGAAGAGGTTATTCAAATCAAGCTTAAAGCTAATCGTGTGAGAGCAGCAAAAGAGAACAAAATACAGCTAACCTGATTAATGGCCATCACATCATAGCTTCTTTTAAAGACTTAATTTTGGTGAAAAATGCTGATAGATAAGTCTGACCAATGTGATATGGATCACTGTTTTTATACCTCAGTTTACTAAGGGGACATGTATAAAATTTTAAGGGTGAATTTACTCAGTCCTGTGTCTTACACTGCTTATGACAATGTGAATACTTGGATTTAGGGTTTAGGATCACTGTTTTTATACCTCAGTTTACTAAGGGGACATGTATAAAATTTTAAGGGTGAATTTAATCAGTCCTGTGTCTTCTTACACTGCTTGTGACAATGTGAATACTTGGATTTATTTCTGCGGCAATGCATTAATGTAGAACAATTTTTTCAGGTGACAGAGATATACAACTTCTCCCAGGATGATTTAATGACAGAAGACATTTTCATCTTGGATTGTTACTCAGAAATCTTTGTCTGGGTTGGCCAGCAGGTTGACCCCAAGAGTAGAATGCAGGCTCTAACAATTGGTGAGGTAAAACTGGTTTTGCTACTAGCATAACTTAGTGGCTACTCTTTCGAAGACTCCATGATATCTTTTGTTAATTTAATGCTTGTGTTCTATAACATCCCTGTATTATTATGAAACCAGAATATTTTAATTTTATCATTATCATTTTGAATTTAACATCTATTATGTTCTAGATTTGGCTGTGGATTTATGAACTCATTATTTTGAATTGAACAGAAATTTCTCGAGCATGATTTTCTTCTGGAAAAATTATCTCGTGTGGCTCCAATATATGTTGTCATGGAAGGGAGTGAGCCACCGTTTTTCACTCGCTTTTTTAATTGGGAGTCGGCGAAATCTGCAGTAAGCTTATCAGCATAATGGCATAATCATGTGACTTTTAACATCCTGATATTGACAATTCCTTTTTAACTTTGCAGATGTTGGGCGACTCATTTCAACGGAAGCTTAAAATCGTGAAAAATGGGGGTACTACACCACTGGATGTAAGTCATTTCATTTTCTTAGCTTCCTTTACAATCTCTAATGAAATGTTCCCTTTATTTTTTCTAAATATTAATGGGACCCAATATTCATTCAAATTCAAGTTTTCAATATTTACCCCCCTTGTTAGCAGTTTGGTGAGTGAAATGAGACTTCTGTTTATAAGGATTATTCTTAACCCTATTTTAATGGAATTAATTGTAGGTACAGTTTGCGTTTAAAATTTTAAATTAAGGATTCAGGATAATTGACAAATAATTTAGCTGTCTGGATAAATGTTTAAACTGACTGCGAAATAGTTTCAGATTTTTGCATATTTAGTGACTGTTAATAGATAGACACTAAGTGTGACATTAACGTTCTGATGGCTCCCCTGAAAATCTAAAACTGAAAATAAATTATATCAGGGAAATAAAACTACTTTTATGCTATTGCTTATTACTTAATCTTATTTATAGCTTCAAGAAACCTGTAATACACTTGTGCTTTCTAAATGCTGTTAATAAATTTGTTTGTCCAACCCTTCAACATCAATATCACTGCCAAGTTTTGATGACCTGTGCTAATTGAACTAGGAGCTCTTTTAGCAAAGACAAATTTGTATTACTATTGAATCCAAAGATGTGCTCTTGCTTGCCAATTCTTGATAGAGAGCAGATATAATTCACTTCATCTTTTAAATTTCTCTGCTTTGCTTGTCTCGATATATTTTATTTTCTTTGCCTTTATCTGTTTTGTTGTTGAAATATGATATACATTATCAGAAACCAAAACGGCGAACACCGACATATGGAGGAAGGTCTAGTAGTGTGCCTGATAAATCCCAGCGTTCTTCCCGTAGCATGTCTGTTAGTCCTGATCGTGTTCGTGTGAGGGGTAGGTCCCCAGCCTTTAATGCACTAGCAGCTACTTTTGAGAGCGCCAATGCTAGGAATCTTTCAACTCCACCTCCAGTAATTAGAAAGCTGTATCCTAAATCTACGACACCAGATTCTGCAATACTAGCATCAAAATCTAAATCCATAGCTGCACTTGGTTCTGCTTTTGAACGACCACCTTCTGCAAGAGAAAGTATTATGCCTCGGTCAGTTAAAGGTAAAAAATTGATGAAATAATTGCACACCCCCTCCCCCCTCTCTTGCCTCCCTATTTTGAGTAATACTTTTTTGCTTTGCGTAATATAATTCACTTTGTTGCAACGTGCTTTCTGTTCTTGGTTATAATGTGAAGTGAGTCCAGTCACCCCAAAATCAAACCCTGAGAAAAATGACAAGGAGAATTCTGTGAGCGGCAGAGTGGAATCTCTTACAATAGAGGAAGATGTAAAAGAAGGTGAAGCTGAAGATGAGGAAGGTCTCATTTTTCACCCATACGAACGCCTTAAAATAACATCTACAGATCCTGTGCCAGGCATTGATGTAACTAAACGAGAGGTAAATTGGTTCTAGTCTTGCTATAATATCATCATCTCTACTTCATTTTCATATTTATGTTTTTTTACCCATTCTTTCGAAATTGTAGTTAGGATTTCTTTCGTTTAGTTTTGATTTGTTTGATCTTGATTCATGCAGACTTATCTATCATCGGCTGAGTTCAAAGAGAAATTTGGGATGTCCAAGGATGCTTTCTACAAGTTGCCCAAATGGAAACAAAACAAACTCAAAATGGCTATTCAGTTATTCTGAGTCTTTAACTTACTGCAGTTTAGGTTGCAGGTATAAGAATAAATTTTTCTCACAAGTTTTATATTATTCTTCCTTGACGTTCATATATTTACTTTTTCTAGTTGCTCGTGTTAAAACCAGGAAGCTTCTCTGTTTTGCAGTAAGGAACTGGACATAATATGGATGAAAAAGGGACAGCATCAGTGTTTTTTTTAGCATAACTGCGTCTGCTCCCAGGAAACTTTTCATGAAGAGAAACTAGAGATTTTCCACCTCTCTCCTTCTCTTTGCACTGGTTTGAACGTTTAGGTTTTTTCTTTGTTGAGTTAGCTGCGTGGCATTAATTTTATAGGCAAAAAGGTTGTTTGTGAGCTTGGTTTTTGAAAAGAAAAAAAAAACTTTTGGATTTCAAATTTCATGTTACTTCTTCATTTCATTTTATTTTTTAATTTAATTTAAAATTGTTTTGGTCAAGCAATTGGGGTTGCAAATGCGGTCTATTTAGGTTGTATTGATATTTTGAGGATAAAGTGTGTATATTACTAGTGTAAAAACCAGTCAGCTTCGATACTATTTGTTTTGGAAATAAAGTGTGATTCTTTGTTGTTCTCTGCGCAATTTCCGACCACGTCATTGAAAAGAGCAAAAAGGGTTAGGCCAGACAACTCTGTTTTGTCCGAAAACTGATTTTTTTTTTTTTTTAATTAAAAATTGACACCCTATACCAACACCTTATGTTTATTCATGTGCTAAGTGCCTACTGACTCATAAGTAGTACTATTTCTCTCCAAGAGAAAACACGAATTAGACGTGATTTCATATTTTAGGTTTTAGGTTCTAACTGCTTGAATGCTTTGCATATCTTAGTAAATGAGAACTCATTAAATCCTTTTTCAAGTGAAACAACCTACCATAAACCAATTGGCTGTCATAGTTACAAAAGTTTTTCACGCAATACCAACAATGTGACCAATTGGCTGTCATAGTTACAAAAGTTTTTGACGCAATACCAACAATGTGATTGGAATATCACTTTTAGACATGGCAAATCTACCATGCAAATTAATTATGCAATTGTTGGTATTTGTCTTCTAGATTTTTGACGGTGAGGGCAGATCATTTGATATAAGGTTTTGATAATTGGTTTAAAAGAATACTACAAGAATTCTTCAGAGATTGGGCAACAAAATTTAAGAGACACATTAACTTTCTACATACGATTCATAATAATTTCCATAATATATGTGAAAAAACAAAATATGTTTATATAGAGACTGATAGAGCAATCTGATTTCTATTTCATACAAAAAGAAAAAGACTAAGGAAATAATTTTTTTGTAATAGTGCGGTTTACTCTCTTTGTAATAAAATACAAGTCAATTTTGACACATTTAAGTTTTTTTTTACTCAATTTGGTACATCTAAGTTAAATCAAATATAAGCAAAAATTGACTATTTTCATCTATTTAATGATAGTATCAATGTCCAACTTTTTCAAATTAAAGATACATTTTTTTTTGCAAATAATGATAAAAGGTAATTTAGATAATAAGTTAAACTTCTAAATGAAATAACAAAACTTAATTAACAAAGGTACGAAGGTATTGTATTACTTCTAATGTTGATCTTTAATGATCTTGAGAAGAAATGTTTGCAATTTGACAAACTACCAACAGAAAGGCTCAATTCAGCTCACTGAAAGGCCCAATACAGGAACAAAATAAAAACAAAAAAGCCCAATAAAAAATAACTAATCCCTAACTATCTTTTATGTTATCTAATGGATCAAACTTAAACTATATGTGATAATCTTAATACTAATCCTATGCCGTTATGTCATGCTGCTCATCTTATGATGTCATGTTCAAAAGCTACACGTCGATGTGGGGGATTGTCTCTTCAATTTGGAGCTGATATTTGTCTTGGTCCTATAGTTAGGAAGAGGAATTTTGCTAATCTTGTATTGATCGATGATGGAATTTCTATTTTGGATCTTTTTCTGGGAGGAAGGTGCTACATGTAACTTTATTGTTGCAAGAACATTGCCTTGTTTATAATTTATTTTAAATGCACTCTTTGTGCCCTATTTGTAGCTAGATTTGAACTCTCAAACTCCTTTGAATGTCTCAGTTCATTAGCTTTGTTTGTAACTTTTGACACAACTTGTTTTAATTTATTGTATTTAAGAAAAAAAAAATTTATTAATAATAAAACAAGACCGTTACAAAAGTAAGAAGAAGAAAAAAATAGATCACATCCAAACAAAATCTAAGTCTTATATTTCAACAATAAAAATTTTATTCACACATGGTAAAAAATAAATATATTAGTAAATTTAGATTGAAACTCAAGTTATTGAATAACATACTGCGATTAGAAAACCAACAACACCACACTAAGACAATGAACAACACAACTTAACATGTGTTTAGCCATAAATCCAACTAATTAACATAACTTATATATTTTATTTTATTTTTTATTTTTGATGTGATATATATATATATATATATATATATATATATATATATATATATATATATATATATATATATTAGTATTGATGTATAATTAAAATTTAGTTTTTGGATTATGTTTGAGAATTTATTGTTAGTTTAATTAATTTAAGTAATTTGTTGTATTTGTAGATATATTTTAAGTATTAGATGATATGTTGTGATATATTTTTTAGATATTTAAGTATTTAAATTTAATTATACTTTTTTAAAATTTCTTTATCATCCGCAAATCCAACTCACTTATAATCGGATTAGTTGGATTCGAGTTTGATAAAAAAATCACGAGTTGAGAATTCAACCCTACTCAAATGAAATTGATCAATTTAAATATTGAATTTAACTACAAACGAGTCAATTCAATCTATGTACATCCCTCTCTCTTAATAGATATTTGGACATTAATTCTTCATATTATTTGAGTTTAAGATAATTTAACCTCTTTCGTCGTACCTAATTTATATATATATTTATAAATTTATTTTTTTATAATTTTTTTTATCACCGTGGTAATAATATATTTTTCATCATATTTTCTCAAATTTATTTACATTTTTTACAAAAAGGATCCCACAAAATAGGTTGCTACTAGGAAAATATGAATAAACACATAACAGGAAACTTAATCAAGTTAAACTAAACAAAAACAAGGAATTTTTTTATAAATTAAATTAATACATACTTTTAATGTAAAAAGTTTTATATAATAAAAAAATTGTAATAATTCATATAAATAATTTTGTAAATAATTGTATTAAAAGTTAAATATTATTAATAGATTAAAAAAATTATAAATAATTTTTACATGTGTATATATTAAATGCAACTTTAATTGTGCGTTAATGTTTCCCAGTAAGAACCTAGACTAAATATTTAATTAATTAAAAATAAAATAAAAATAAAAGATTTTAAAGATACCGTGCTAGTTGCAAAGAGATTGATTGAACGGTTCTCGCATTCAATTGACATGCAAGTTTTAGTTTTTACACAATATCTTGTGATTAGATGCTTATAGTGTCAACGTTGATATTAGTTTGCTACGAGATTCACCATAGTTCTTGAAAGTTTATTTTCTTTTAAATATATCAAAAATAAATATATTTAAGAAACATTCTAAACACAAAAAAAGCTTAGAGTAAGAGTAAAAGAAATTTTATAATGTTTATAATGCATGATCGAAACGAAGCAAAAATACAAATTAAACAATCCAAATAAAAAGTAAAACAATTAACCACAAGCGATACCAATGCACTATAAGAGTTGAGAGCACAATTAGTTATACCCATAACAAAATTCTTTTACATGCAATTTGATCAACCTCCATGTTAAAAGTTTGATTTTCTCAAGAATAATATTTGCATTCACAACACACGAACGAAAAATTTCTTGATTTTCAAATTGTCCACATCACCACAAACTAAACTAAATTAATTATTTGACGCGTTACACAACCGCATGAAAAAATGCTATCAAATTGGTTAGCGTGGTTGATTGCATCCTTATGAAATACACCAATTAATCCAAACCAATTCAAAACATCATACCACATGGATCCAAAAAGAAGAAACACAAAGAACAAATGACCGACTATTTCAACTTCCCCACAACCTACTACACATTATTGATCTTCCACAAAAATGATTCATCGATGGAACAAATTTTCCTTTGTAGGCAACCTATCTTGAAACAACCTCCACACAAATAATGATACTTTTGTTTGGACAAAAATATGCCACACTAGGTCTTGAAATGGAGGTGAGTTGACATTAGCGACAAACTCCTCCTGTAGTACAGAATATGTCTCATTTACCGAATAAAATCCTACACTGCTCCACTAATTCCTCCTCCTACGCAATCAACTGCCCCCATCATCTCCACCTTTGAATACCCTCATGTCGCAATATCTCTAACATAATTTCTACATTTTCCTCTTGTTGCAAAGACAAATTAAACAACCTACTAAATTTCTCTTGCAAGACCCCACCAACCAACCATGGATCCTTCCAAAACAAAGTTTTACTTTCATTCCCAATAATTTTAAACAATTTTTTTATCAAACCATTCCTCTTCAATACCAACTCTTCCCGCAAAAATATCTTTCCACCACATTGTCCCCCCTAAATTCCCCTAGTTTCACTCCATATTTATTGATCAACACCTTAACCCAAATGCCATTTGACTCCCTTTTTAACCTCCAACGCCGTTTACCCAATAGAGCTTTATTAAAAACTTTCAAATTTTGGACTCTTAATCCACCCTTCTCTAAAAGCAAACATACCTTCTCCCAACTGACCCAATGAACCTTACTCACTTCCTCATTCTCACCATAAAGAAATGATATAAAAATAGATTCAAGTAGATAAGTGATACCTGAAGGAGCCTTGAAAAAGAAAAGAAAATAAACCGGTAATGCATATAAGACAACTTTGAGGAGTACTAATCGGTCACCCAACGACAAAGTTCTAGAGTTCCAACCAACCAACCTATTTCGGATCTTCTCAATAACAGGTTTCCAAAACACCTTACGTCGGGGATTATCACCAATAGGCAACCCAAAATATTTGAATGAGGCACATCTCATCTTATAATTAAGAATCTCTGCCGCAGTTTGAAGCCATGAAGTGTTAACATTAACATATGCCAACATACTTTTATGAAAATAAACCTTTACGTCATATTGACGCTCAAACCACAACAAATTAGCCTTGATTGCTCTAATATTATCCCAACATTTTTCTCCCATGATCAACGTATCATCTGCAAATTGTAAAAGAGAGACACAAAACTCGTTTGAGCCCACATTAAAACCTTTGAATCGATTGGCTTTCACATAAGCAATAAAAAGAGCATTCATACCCTCAACAACTATTAGAAACAAGAACAAAGATAAGGGGTCACCATGTCTCAATCCCCTCCGCATAGCAAACACTTATGTAGGACTCCCATTCACTAGCACAAAAACTGATGCTGAAACAACACATTCCAAAACCCATTTACGCCATTTCTCTGGAAAACCCATCTTTGCCATCACAAGCTCTAGGTAATCCCAATGAAGTAAGTCATATGCCTTTTCAAAGTCCACTTTGAACAAAATTAACTATTTTTTCTTCTTATTTGCCTTATCGACCACTTCATTTGCAATTAAGATCATGTCCAAAATTTTTATACCTTTAACAAACGCTAATTGGGATTCAATAATTATAGAACCAATCACCTGATTTAGTCTATTCGCCAACACTTTTGACAAAATTTTATACATACATCCCACAAATGAAATAGATCTAAAATCATATAAGACTTATGGATTGTCTTTTTTGGGAATTAAAACTATAAAGGAACAATTTGATCCTTTTACCAATATCTCATTCACATGAAATTACCTAGAAATCTCATAAAGTCACCTTTTATGATCTCCCAAAACTCTTTCACAAACCCAAAATGTATCTCATCCGGACTTGGACTTTTGTAGTTGTCACAATCCCACACTGTCTGTTTGACTTCGTCTTTGCTAAATCCAACTAATAGTGTTTCAACTAGAGCTGTCAATTTGACAAACTCCCTAATTATTAGCTCCAACCCAAATTTTGGAGGGGCCAAAAAAATTAATAATTTAAAAGGCCCCATAAACTAAAAACTCCCTAAAATTTTGTGAGCTTAGGGGCCTATAGGCCCACTTTTTTAAAAAAAGAATCGATTTTCTTTTTTGAAAAATAAAGTTTTTCAATTTTTTCACCGATAATTTTTTTTTTATTTTTTTCTATAAAAATTTCTGATTTTTTTTTTCTTATAAAAAATTTTCGATAAAAAATTTTCGATTTTTTTTTAATAAATTTTATTTCAAGAAAAAAATCTCAAAATTAACAAAATATTGGGGGGCCTATAGGCCCCTAGAGCCCCCTCCCTTAAGTCCCGTGAAATAATGGACCAAAATTTTAAAAAAATTATTTTGATAGGGGCCTAATAATAAAACAAAAAATTAAGGGGCCTTGTAGTTGTGGGTTTTTTTGACGGCTCTAGTTTCAACTTGCATTAGCGAGAAATAATTAAAATGTAAGTTATCCAAACCCATGTGGATGGATCTAATGGGTTTAAAATGACCTTCAAAATAATTAAACACTGCACTTTTCACTGGCTCCACCCCTTCGACTCGCACACCCCCAACCTCAATACTGAGAATTGAATTACGACGCCTCCTATTGGATACCATACCATGAAAAAACTGTGTTTGCATCTCCTTCTCTCAACCATTGCAACCGCGACCATTGCCACTAAATACTACGATTCAACCGAGACCAAGAACAAATATTAGCTGACAATTGTCTATGCTCTTCAATCTCCATTTATGATAGAACACATGATTCTGCTTTAATATCTAACTTATTTAACTTCTCTTTAGCCACATTTATCTTGTCGCATAGGTTGCTACAATGTTCCTTATGCCAACTCCTCAATCAATTTTTGATATTTTTTAACTTCTGCTTTAGTACAAAGCCCCCAACCCAAACACTATAATTATCTCATACCTCCTTAACAAAATCCTTTTAACTATCAATTTCCTCCCAATACTTCAACACACGAAAATGTCTTGATCCCCAATTATCCCAATCATCACACAAAAATAACGGACAATGATATGATAAGCCGTTATCCAACCCCCATTGTGAACAATTGGACCATTGACGATCCCACCTCTTTGATAAAAGAAATCGATCTAATATGCTCATGACCGATCCATCCAAACGACATAAAGTAAAAGCTCTATCATTTAAAGGCAAATCAATAAATTTTGATTCCTCAATAAAAATATTAAAACACAAAATGTCTTCCATTTAGATATTCTCATTCCCTTTTCTTTCACTTTCCTTTCTAATTGCATTAAAATCTCCACACACACACCAACAACTATCTACATTACTCTCAACCTTCTCAACTATCATATTCCACAACTCTCACTTCTCGATCCTATCACAAGATGCATAAACATTTATTACAAATTTTTTCTCCAGTATCTTTCCACTCCCCGATAACTAATGCAAATAGTAAAAAAAAGATTTTCAAATTTAATTGATATACACAAGTTTTTACGTAACATATTTTGTGATTAAATATTTATAAAAAAAAATTATTATAGTATAAATTAAGATAAATATCTACTTTTCTTTTTGATATTTTTCAAGTGTTAATATTAGATGTTAGCATATATCTTAATCATATTTTAAACATTAATTCATCGTATCATAAAAGTTTTATTTCCTTTTTTCTTACCAAATCTAATAATATCTATAAATTTATTTTATCATGATAATATATTATAAATATAAATAACTTTTACATTATTAATTAATTATAAATATTAAATTATTAATAGCATTTGATTTTTATTATAATTACTTATAAAATTATCTACATAATTAATTATAATTTATAAATAATATAAAAAATTTCAACCGACGATACATATAAACTAAACTCATTTTATTAATCAAATTTATTTGTATTTTATTAAAAAAAAATATCGCAAAATGTGTTGCTACTACGTTTATTTTTAGTGAAAATAGAAATCATACATAACACAAAAAATAAAGCAAATTAAAACAGCTAAAAAAAATTATTTATTTTTTTGAAAGTTTAATTTTTAATTTTTGTATGAGATGATAATTTGTTCAAAATTGCTACCAACACCCCCCATTTTGCTATTCACACCCCTCAAAATTTAAAAAAAATATCAAAATACCCAAAATACCCCTGTCATCAATACTACACATTTATTATCCCATAACTCATTTTTATCAAATTTCATCACACCTCACTAACTCACATACAAAAATCATCATACCTCACTAACCCATACTCAAATTCATTAAAAAGTTAAATCACTCACTAATAACCTACAACATATCAGTTTGATTATCACATTGTGGTTAAAACTACATAAAAAGGTATGTTTGTTGCTCTGATTTTTTGTTCGTATTTTTTTTGTAAATCTGAGGATTTTACGTGAACTCAGTTCACGTACGTTATGTTGTTACATGAACTGATTTCACGTACGTTATGTTGTTACATGAATTGATTTCACGTACGTTTTAAAAAAAATAAAAACTCAGACTTTACGCAAACTGAATTCACGTAAACGTACGTGAACACAAATTGCGTAATTAATGGAGTATGAAACATAAATCCATACATTGTACGCATTCTGAATTCATGTACGTTTACGTGAATTCAGTTCACGTACGAAAAAAAAATTTGAAAAATTCAATTCACGTACACATACGTGTGACGTAAGGATTGAATTTTTCAAAAAAAAAATTACGTAGTTCACGTACGTTTCTGAGTTTTTGAAAATTTTTGAACGTACGTGAACTGTGAGTTTACGTAAAAAAAATAAAAACTCAGACTTTACGCAAACTGAATTCACGTAAACGTACGCGAACTCAGATTGCGTAATTAATGGAGTTTGAAACATAAATCCATACATTGTACGCATTATGAATTCACGTACGTTTACGTGAATTCAGTTCACGTATGTAAATTTTTTTTGAAAAATTCAATCATTACGTGAACTCAGTTCACGTGTGTGTACGTGAATTCAATTCACGTACACATACGTGAATTGAGTTCACGTACACATACGTGAATTGAGTTCACGTAAGGATTGAATTTTTCAAAAAAAATTTACGTACGTGAACTGAGTTCACGTACGTTTCTAGATTTTTGAAATTTTTTGAACGTACGTGAACTGAGTTTACGTAAATAAAATAAAAACTTAGACTTTACGCAAACTGAACTCACGTAAATGTGCGTGAACTCAGATTGCGTAATTAATGGAGTTTGAAACATAAATCTATATATGGTATGCATTATTAATTCACGTACGTTTACGTGAATTCAGTTCACGTACGTAAATTTTTTTTGAAAAATTCAATCCTTACGTGAAAACAGTCACGCATGTGTACGTGAATTCAATTCAGGTACACATACGTGAACTGAGTTCACGTAAGGATTGAATTTTTCAAAAAAAATTTACGTACGTGAATTGAGTTTACGCAAAAAAAATAAAAACTCAGACTTCACCCAAACTGAATTCACGTAAACGTACGTGAAGTCAGATTGCGTAATTAATGGAGTTTGAAACATAAATTCATATATTGTACGCATTTTGAATTCACGTACGTTTACGTGAATTCAGTTCACGTACGTAAAAAAAAATTTGAAAAATTCAATTCTTACGTGAACTCAGTTCACGTATCACAATTTGCAATCATCCTCACAGAAATCGTAAAAACTTGAGTAACGAAACAAGTTAGTCTATTCAAATCACAAATATCGACAAGTCAGTAACACAAAAGTAATTAATTTAGGCACAGACACCACGAGAAGGCTCGTTTCTGGCCTCCCTCACTATCAGTAACATAGAAAAGAAAAAGATCCACAACCAAGTTAAACATCATCAATAACAGTGATTTATGAATCAATGTAACAGCAAAAAATTTACAACAAAAAGTTCAGTAACACAAAAGTAATCAATATATACACTACCAAAGCGGTAAGAAACAATTTCATCATCTAATTGTATTTATTGCATTCAACAAAGAAACCTGACTTTTAAAATAGTCACAGACTAAAAGTAGTAAAACACAAACATTGTACATATCAAATACATATCAGATTATAAAAGTATGTTTAACCACATACTTATGTCACCAGATTCATAACATCACACTATCTATGACTAATCATTGTCAATCATGAATCAATAAAAACATAATAAAACCTAAAAATATAAATTGGTGAAAAGGTTTAGATATTCAACCACAATCAACAACAAAAAACAAACCGTTAATAACAAAAAAACCAAAACCCACATTTTATACATCATAAACACATAAATCAAATAAACCCTAATGAAATTGTTTAACAAAAGCATCAATAAACCAAAAAGATTGAAATATAAAATGTTTAAAATTTAGGTTAATAACATAAGAAACTAACCAACTGAAGAAGAGGGAGTGGTTTGGAAGACAATTGAGCGAGTTTTTGCGGTTTGCTTTGTTCCTGACCCTTTTTGGGAGCAACTGCAGCTTTCTGTTGTTCAGCGGCAATCAATTGAGAAAGGTATTCAGCATCGTCAATCAAACACATAAGGTTTCATTGTAGCCATTTACAAATCAAACAACCTATTGTTAGTCTAATTTTGTTTATTACTTAGTCAATTTTGAGAATACATTTGTTGAATCCTAATAAATTTTACGAAATTGCTACCAACACCCTCCATTTTTCTATTCACACCATTCAAAATTAAAAAAAAAATCAAAATATCCAAAATACCCATGTCATCAATATTACACATTTATTATCTCATAACTCATTTTTATCAAATTTCATCACACCTCACTAACTCACATACAAAAATCATCATACCTCACTAACCCATATTCAAATTCATTAAAAAGTTAAATCACTCACTAATAACCTACAACACATCAGTTTGATTATCACATTGTGGTTAAAACTACATAAAAATGTATGTTTGTTGCTCTGATTTTTTGTTCGTATTTTTTTTTGTAAATCTGAGGATTTTACGTGAACTCAGTTCACGTACGTTATGTTGTTACATGAACTAATTTCACGTACGTTTTTAAAAAAATAAAAACTCAAACTTTACGCAAACTGAATTCACGTAAACGTACGCGAACTCAGATTGCGTAATTAATGGAGTTTGAAACATAAATCCATACATTGTACGCATTCTGAATTCACGTACGTTTATGTGAATTCAGTTCACGTACGTAAAAAAATTTTGAAAAATTCAATTCACGTACACATACGTGAACTGAGTTTACGTAAGGATTGAATTTTTCAAAAAAAATTTACACGTACGTTTCTGGGTTTTTGAAATTTTTTGAGCGTACGTGAACTGTGAGTTTACGTAAAAAAAATAAATACTCAGACTTTACGCAAACTGAATTCACGTAAACGTACGTCAACTCAGATTGCGTAATTAATGGAGTTTGAAACATAAATCCATATATTGTACGCATTCTGAATTCACGTACGTTTACGTGAATTCAATTCACGTACGTAATTTTTTTTTGAAAAATTCAATCCTTACGTGAACTCAGTTCACGTATGTGTACGTGAATTGAATTCACGTACACATACATGAACTGAGTTCACGTAAGGATTGAATTTTTTAAAAAAAATTTACGTACGTGAATAGTTCACGTACGTTTCTGGGTTTTTGAAATTTTTTGAACGTACGTGAACTGAGTTTACGTAAAAAAAATAAAAACTCAGACTTTACGCAAACTGAATTTACGTAAATGTACGTGAACTCTGATTGCGTAATTAATGGAGTTTGAAACATAAATTCATATATTGTACGCATTTTGAATTCACATACGTTTACATGAATTCAGTTAACGTACGTTTACGTGAATTCAGTTCACGTACGTAAAAAAAATTTGAAATGTATCAAATGATTAGGAAAAGACATGTAGAGGAGAGGTAGGTATTTTTTATTTGGAGGAATAGAAAGAAGCACAATAAGGAAAAACTAGCACATTTACCTCATATTTAGTTTCCTTTTATATTTATAATTTTGTTTTTGATTTTATTTGGAATGTTCCGGGTAATTTATTTCTAACTCGGCAATCAAATTATTATGGCATGACATTCTGCATTTTCTCAAAATGGCATTTTTTTCTCTTGAAATATTTAAGCATATCGTCCAAAGCATAGCATGTACATACATCGCTAGAAAAACAATAACAAACTATAGGAACCTTGTAAACTCACAAGCTTCATATTCTGAAAAATATAGTACCAACAAGATAAAATACTAAAAACATGTATTTTTTTTATTTATATCATAATTTCTATCACTGAAAAAACAAAATAGCTAAACACTTACTAGGACTAGGAAATACCAAATGACTAATGACGAGGACTAATAAACCTAATTAAAGCCTACAACTCCATTAAAAAAGTAGTAATATTTAGTATTTATACTTCTTATACTTGCTATTACCATATTCCCACCTCCATGAAGCCATTCTCTTTAGCACGACCCCATTACAATTATGCCCATAAACCACCTCACCCTTACTAAGACACAGCAATAAGACCAGCTTGTCCTTGATAAAATTCACGTACACACACGTGAACTGAGTTCACGTAAGGATTGAATTTTTCAAAAAAAATTTACGTACGTGAACTGAATTCACGTAAACGTACGTGAATTCAGAATGCGTACAATGTATGGATTTATATTTTAAACTCCATTAATTACGCAATCTGAGTTCACGTACGTTTACGTGAATTCAGTTTGCGTAAAGTATGAGTTTTTATTTTTTTACGTAAACTCACAGTTCACGTACGTTCAAAAATTTTCAAAAACCCAGAAACGTACGTGAACTGAGTTCACGTACGTAAATTTTTTTTGAAAAATTCAATCCTTACGTGAACTCAGTTCACGTATGTGTACGTGAATTGAATTTTTCAATTTTTTTTTACGTACGTGAACTGAATTCACGTAAACGTAAGTGAATTCAGAATGCGTATAATGTATAGATTTATGTTTCAAACTCCATTAATTACGCAATCTGAGTTCACGTACGTTTACGTGAAATTAGTTTGCCTAAAGTCTGAGTTTTTATTTTTTTTAAAACGTACGTAAAATCAGTTCATGTAACAACATAACGTACGTGAATTGAGTTCACGTAAAATCCTCAGATTTACAAAAAAAATACGAACAAAAAATCAGAGCAACAAACATACATTTTTATGTAGTTTTAACCACAATGTGATAATCAAACTGATGTGTTGTAGGTTATTAGTGAGTGATTTAACTTTTTAATGAATTTGAGTATGGGTTAGTGAGTTATGATGATTTTTGTATGTGAGTTAGTGAGGTGTGATGAAATTTGATAAAAATGAGTTATGGGATAATAAATGTGTAATATTGATGACAGGAGTATTTTGGGCATTTTGATATTTTTTAAATTTTGAGGGGTGTGAATAGCAAAATGGGGGTGTTGGTATCAATTTTGTAATCTTTATCATAACAACAAAATTAAATAACCCTACGTATTTACCTTCTTAACTCTTCATTCTTTACTCATCAATTTTTTCTCATTGTTCTTGTTCTTGTGCATAACAATTATGGAATCATCGAATGAGAACTCAAGAAGGAACACTCTGGCTGTGAGGAAACCGTGCTTTGGTCTTCCAACTGGTTGTCCTCAATCTTTGTCTGCTTACATCTATCTCAAACTATCTCAAATTCCCTTCCACTTGGATTACCACCTTAACTACCCTGATTCTGGTAATACCCAAATCTTCATACTTTCTATGCTATAATCAAAACATTAATTTATTGTGTATTGTATGTTTCTCATTTCTCATCTATACAATAGCTCCTTTAATTGTTTAGTTTATTAGTATTATTATTATTTTTAATTTCAAAGTTTTGGTCTTTTGACCATTTGATTGTGTTTCAGTCTCCTGGGTCATCTTACATTCATGCCCGTTTTATTTTATTTTCAAAGTTTTGGCCTTGTGATCATTTGATTGTGTTTGAGCCTTCTGGGTCATTTGAAATTCATGCCCCCTTTTGATGAATTTTTCTTCTTTTTGATGTTTTGGTTCTTTTTGTGCAAGTGGGTGTTTGAGTTGATTTTATATTTTTATTGATTGAGTTGATTTTTTTTTTTTTTGATTGGTTTTGCTTTATGGTGCTTAGATAAAATTCCTTACTTTGAGGCTGGTGATTGTGTGACATATAATAATGAGAAGGATGGGATCATTGAGGGCTTGAAAAAGGAAGTAGGTGATTTAGATGTTGGGGTATCTTCACTCCCTGAATGGATACCAACCAAGGTTATGCTCACCACTTGGCTTGCTGATGCACTTGAGTATGAACTTTGGGTTGGATGTGACACTTCATCTGCTTATATCATCTATTATTCTGATCTTCCATGGCCTATTGGAAAAGTCCTGTTTTTGAAAAAAGCTCATTGGGTGAAGCAGAAACATGAGATAAGTAAAGACAATGCTGAAGTAAAGGAAGAAGAGGTTTGTTTCTCTTCATACCTGCTTTTATAAAATTTGGCACTACATGTAGTTCTTTCAATTTATTAGATTTGGATTAATAATAGTTTAGACTACTTTGTTGTATTTTTATAGTTTAGCGACCAAGGGCCTGTTAGAATTGACTTATATGAGCTTAATTACTGACATAAAGACTTGTGAGACTGTTTTGGAACACATATGAAAACAACTTATTACATGTTCATAAGCTGTTTTCAGCTAATTTTCATAAACATCTAGGATAGATTATGAAAACAACTTATAGCTTATATAAAAACTGTTTGACTTTATTTTACATTGTGTTATAAAAATAGCTTATACATAAGTATAAGCGCTTATGCTATTAGCTGTTAAATAAGTTGTTCATCTAAATAGGGCACAAATAGGAAAGGAAGTGATAGGTTAGGGACTAAATTGAAGGTTTACTCTGTTTAGTAAGTTTATATGCTATGTATTCTTTTGTTTTATCTTTGATTTCTTACATTTTGGTCACTGATTTCATCATGTTTTTTCTTTTTCTTCTGGATGATAGTTTCAAATCTTTTTTGTGTTTTCTCTTTGGTTATAGTATTCATACATTGCTTATGTCGATCAACAGATTTATGGAAGAGCAAACTCTGCATATGCTGCTTTGTCAACTATGTTAGGGGAAGAAAACTACATCTTTGAAAACAGGTGAACCTGTTAGCTTCTGGTCATCTTATGTTTGAAACATTTTGGTTCATTTTCATTATTAGAGAAATTTTTCATTTTGGCCTCCTTGTCGTTGCGTGCTTTATTTTATTTACGCAGGCCATCAAGCTTGGATGCTATTTTTCTTGCACATGCATTAGTAGTTCTTCAAGCTTTTCCGGTGAGTTATGTTACACTTATACCGTACTTATGATATTTGTTTTAAGTTAACTATGGATGCTCTAGTGACTAATGGCCAATAGGCCCCTTGGGTTAATAGTGGTTGTTAATCGATAAATATTGGACAACAAATCTGTGTTGAGGTACAAGAGTCAAAAGAAACATGGTTTCTATGGTCGAAACTCATTTTGCATCAATGATAGTGATGCTGAAAAGATTCATGACATACTTTACAAAATATGATCATCGGCAATCAATGGAATGCTAATAGAGAGAATGGTGTGTAAGAACTATTTTAAATGATCTATAGAAGGATAAAAAATAGAGTACATTCTTCCTTTCACAGATCCCATATACAACATGCTTAGAATATGTGACACAGTTGTTTTTACTCTTCATTTGGTTATGAAATGTGGGACTCCATGATAAAAAATATGAGGGAAAACCATATATAAGCATTATCTAAAGGAAGCAAATAAGGCATTCGATTACTGTGGTATTGTTCATAATTTACTCAAATTAGGAGTAATAGTTACAATCCACTTCATTGGTTCCAAGATTTTTTTCTTCATATTGCCTTCTGTCTTTGTATTTATATGATAATACTTCAGAGTTTAATTACGCCTTTTTTTCATGATTATTATACTAAAGAATGGGTTAAACAAACTTCTAATAGGTTCCTCTTCATGAAGGCAATAAATTTTTTAAAGAGTTGAGTCAATGTAAACAGATATTTCCCAAATGCTGATGAGAAAAAATGTAGAGTTCTCTAATTTCACATCAT
Source organism: Cicer pinnatifidum (assembly GCA_037974775.1). Taxonomy (NCBI): domain Eukaryota; kingdom Viridiplantae; phylum Streptophyta; class Magnoliopsida; order Fabales; family Fabaceae; genus Cicer; species Cicer pinnatifidum. Next base: position 10,870,250 of record JBBPBR010000001.1, read on the forward strand.
GTTTTTGCTTCTTTTGATTCAATTAAAGATAGATGGACTTTAGATCCAAAATCTTGGCATGTCTTCTACCTCTTTACTTAAAAAACTTGTTTTAAAACTACTTGTGCAACATTGTTTGTCCTCATGCTATGAGAGGAATTAGAGTACGTGTATGTGTACTGTTATTTCATTCTTTGAGGAGTAGCAAAATGGACTAAAAAAGGGAAGCTTCCAACTTGGTTCATCAAGAGCAACCTCTGCTCATTCATATGTAGATCCACCAAGTAGATTATTCAATGATTAGCATCTCCTCAAATGTTCCACAATCTCGTCTCTCCTCTACTATATCCTTCATCTTTCATTGACAAAAGTCGAAGATTAGTGTGCCAATGAAAGTTATCTGCCCTTTTCGTTTTTATTCAATGAATGAATAAAGCAGCACGTAGTCCAACTCCTCTCACAATATGTAGAAGAACAAGATTGAACAAGAAGTTTTGAATCCAATTTTTGGAGTGAAGGTGTAGAAGATCCTTGCATCAGCCACCCTGATTATGGATCTAAAGTCCATCAACCTTCAATTGAATCAAAAGACACAAATCACCAGCACATGATGACAAAATGAAGAACTCTACACAAATTTTCTCTCTCTGAGCAAATATATCTCCTTAGACATTATTTCTTCTTTATTAACCCTTCATCATCTTGATGAGCAGAGATCCTCTTTGGAACAGTGAAATGATATAATTTTAATCCAAAGATAAAATTTACTAATGACTGTATTTTGCAAAGCATATTTCTGTCACTTTAGTCTTTTTTATCATCATTATCATTGATGCTAAATTTTGACATAGGAAGAACAATTGATTAATCATTCTGAAGGAATGAAAGTTAATGCTTAAAATTTTTATCAAAAAAGAAGAAAAAAAAAACTAATGCTGAAATCACTTAAAGATTGGGTGATAAACTGTCGGTCTGTCTGCCAACATCAATTTCACCATTCCTTGCTTGATGTTGTAAATTATATTTTCATGTTAGACATTTATTTTACATTAAAAGAATAATTATAGACAAGGGGCACTGGATAGAAAACCGTTAGTTAATACAAACTCTTGGAATTTTTATTATTATTTTGAATTTTTGAGGAAAAGTTTTAAATATAGTTCCTGCATTTATGTACCATCAGGAATCATCAATTTTGCGGACCAACTTTTCGAAACATGCTAATTTAGTGAGATACGTGCAACAACGAAAGGTAGAACTTATAGGAGCTGCCGGCACATCTCCTAATGATCCATATTTTGGTACTGCTGCATCATCGTCGACTTCCGGAGGCCGTTCAACTTCAAGTAAGATATTGTTTTGAAGTTTGTGAATACCTACTTTGCTAATCGCTCCATTTTATTTGATTTGATTACCACGACACAAGTAACCAATGCATCTTTCTTTTTTTGCTTAGTTATTATGGTGATTATGAATCATATTAGAGTTTATCGATAAGTTATTCTAGGGAGTTTTATTGCGATATTAGTTGAAAACAACTTATGAATGTGTCATAAGTTAATTCTAAAAATCTAGTCAAATACTAATGAAAGTGTTTATATGATGAAATAAGTCCAAATAAACTCTCTAATCACCCTATTTGTTGATTAATGCCTTGCTTCAGTGAGTTTTGCGCTTTCACTTCAAGGTGTCAATAATGCCTTAAAGTTGTATTTTACTACCTTAGTCAACCTTCTTGAGTATTTATACAAAAACTGATTGTATACTATTAGAATGTACTAATTATATGATAAATGTGTTATTTTCTATTTTTTTGTTGACAGTTTAATTTACTTTTCCAAGATCTTACATTTTGATATTTTTAATTTGTCATTTTTTTTCTTCTATTAGGTTCAAAGTTCAAGAGCAAACACAAAAAGGAGCAAACAAAGGAGGAGAAGACCTATAGAAGAAGGGCCAAATATTTTGTGGTAGCACAGGTAGTTGCAGTTGTTCTTTTTCTCAGTATCATGTCTGGATTCAGCGGTGATGGTGAACTGGAGTTAGATGACGGCGATTTAGACTATGGTTATGATGAATGACGACGATGGTCCTCAATGCATCATTACTTTGATGATCTACACATCCTTTTCTGTTGTATCATGCAGATTTAGATATTAGGAAAATTACCATTCATATCAAATTTTGTTATAGCTGGATAAGAAATTTAATTGAGTTGATTTCATGAGATTGATCATTGACTCACTCATTGTCTCAAGTTGTACTTGTAGCCATACTTTTTCACTGGAATATGATGCAATTTGCTGAGTGGTGTTAAATGGAACTGTAAGCTTTGTACATTGTAAAATTTTGGAATGGTTTTTTATTATCTTGTATGAGTCCTTTTATAATAGAGACAAGCTCCCTTAGAATAACCATGTCAATCCAACCTCTCTGTATTGCTTGTTATTATACTAGTGTGATACATGTGCGATACACAGTTAAAATCATGTAATATGGATGGTTATAATATAGATTGCTTAAAATTTGATATGACAGTTACAATTGAATATTTTCTGCATAGCACGGGTCTAATACTAGTTAACATTAATTGTATCATAATCGTTAGACTTTGTTATATTACTGTAACATTTTTGGAGAAAAATATTTGTGTACCATAAACTATGGAAGAAAGTGTCATGTGACATTCGAGGTTGACAAGGGCAGAGAATGATCACTGATGCAAATAGACGACACAATAATAAAGAGCGACTAATTGTAGACTTCTACGAAGAATGCTAATTATTAATTTCCTTTTTTCCATTTACTAGGAGCCAAAATGGCTTCCAAAGATAATTTAGAAGGGGCAAACAAAAAAGTTATTTGAATAATAAAGGGTGCAATGGCCCTTACTATCTACCTTTGTATTGATTAGCTAAATGCATAATTACATAGACAAACACACATAGCTAAACAAGTCTAAACTAATTAACTAAGCTAAGCACACAAAATGTGAGACAACAACTATGTTTTAGTCTTCACACTCTCCCATTGCTTCACAACTTCACTATAAGCCTCAGCAGAATCAAATGAAAACTCTGCTAATGAGCTTATAGCTACAGACATTCCAGCACAAAGCACTTTAATAGCAACTTCAGCAAGTTTTTCAGGAGCCATAGTAACCTCTTCTTCCACTTGATCAACTTCCACCATTTCCATATTATTGCCTCCATTTTGCTTTGATCCATATGAATTTATCTTAGAATCTTGTCTCAATTGATGTGCATAGAGGGACCCCATTCCAGCCGCGAAAAAGTCCATGCCATCAAGCACTGCCTTTTCGTGTATCGTGTCTAGACGCCTTGACCACTGAACAATAAGTCCATATAACGGGTGAGTGCCACTTGACCTATGAGGAGAGCATGGTGATTTTGATACATCGTCGTCTGGCTCGGATCTCACGCACCGGAGAAGCCATCCGGTTAGTGCGTGAATGTAGGATCTTTGAGAAGTGATCCATGATTCGAAGGTGATTCGCCAGTTTCTTAACTCGGATTCGAGGTTAGAGGCCGACCGGGCAAGCCTAGTTGGATCGGTCATTGACATGGAAGATTGTCTTTTGGAATGTAGTTTAGAAGGTGTGCCTGCTAGAAGAATCTTAGCTTCATCTAAGGTTCTCTTCTGTGTCTGATGACATTCTGCCATCACTTTCCACATCTTTTCAAGCCTGTCATTTGTATAATTGAAGAATCAGAAAGCATAATATTTTATGAACAGATAAATAGTCCAATTTTCTTTTAGGAAAATAACTTTGTATAGATTAGGGGCCTTAGAAACAATGTTTTAGAAAATGATGATGGTTCAATTGGTTCAACCGGCTGAATCGCGGTTGATTCAGATATAGGTAAGTGTTAAAAAAGTAAATAAGAAAATGCAAAATTAAAAAATGGCTGAATCAACCGCGGTTCAACCCAATTCAATCAGACTACAATACGACCATAATCAAATCAACTAGCAAACTGGTCGTTCATGGTTCAGTCCAGTTTTAAAAAACATTGCTTACACACTAACAAGTATATGTTTGAAGTTTGAAAATACTTCATATTTTAACAGAAAAAGGTTTAACTCATCTGAAAAAGAATGATGAATGATGACTTTAATACATACCCTTTTACCAATTCAAGAAGTTGGGGATGCAACTCTTCGTCCCTTAGAGTTTCGATTCTCCTGGAAATAGCTTCAACTGAGTGTATTGAAACTGTTATCTGAGTATCTAGATCTCTAATGGCTGCTCTTGTTTTATCTGCAGAAGGGTCTTCTCCTTTTACTTCATGGTTGCTTAGTTGCTTGCATTTTTTCTCATATGCAATTCGGACTCGTTCTCCCGACTGTTGAAGAAGATATTGAAAATAAAATTGCATGTGATCATAAGCATATTGAACTTCAAAAATAATAAATAATCTAAAAATTTAAATAAATGGTAGACTGAAGTTAATCTATGGTGATCTTTTTCTCTTTTTCAATTTCACATCATGTTGAAGCTGAACTTGCTTATGATTTATAGTAAAACCATATGCAGTGTATTAGCAATTATCTTCTTCTCTAGCACCAACACTTTATATTAAAAGTGTCGGAGTGTTTGACATGCCTCGGTGTTCAACCTTGACACTTGTGAACTGTGTTAACATACAATTACTTCTATTTTCTCAAATTAGTACTAGACTACTAGTGTCAGAGTGTCTATGTGTTAGTGTCGGTGTTATGTCAGGTGTTTGTTTACATGCTTCATAGATTTTCATTAGGAATCTTTAAGTTCCTCATGAATAAAAAAAACTTCACTAATTCATTAACATACCTTAACTTCCTCATAGAGTTTCTTCTCCCATGCATTCAATTTGTCCAATGTAGATTGGTGACTGCCAGAAAGCCTACAATGTTCCTCAGAGATATCCTTACTTTCCTCATACCTTTCCCCCCTAGTGCTTGAAGAATTCGTTAAAAATCTCGATGAAGAAGAGCGCGAAGAAGCTGACCGGAACATTGCCACCGGCTTCAGTAGTTTTGATGCTGCAAATGAAATACAATTCAAATTCATATTCTTGAAAAATTCAGAAAAAGAAAGACAATTGCTAGATACAGAACAAACATATTTTTTGTTTAGTATCTATAAATAAGAATTTTAGATTGGACTTGGACATGAAAATAAACTTGCAGCAAAATGAAAATAATAGTAATAATAATATTGTTTGTTTTAATCAAACCTGAATGTTCATGAGATGTTAATAAATACTGAGCTTTCTTGGCCTCTAAGATTACTGAGACATCATTGGCTGCATTGCACACAATTTCAAATTGAGCTTCAAGATCATTGATCACTTCTGCCATGCTCGTTGGCCTTCGGTTTACATACACGGTAAAACCGGGTGTTTCTTCCTTAGCTTCTTGTTTACCAATTGCCATTTCTCTATGGCTTGATTCAGTATGACCTGCAACTTGAGATTTTGATACTTCAAAACTAGCACTGCCATGCACTTGTTGTAAATCTTTGGCATCGTGCTCGACTTCGGTTTCTGTTTCATCATCTGTTCCATCTTCTTCTTCCTCGTCCTCCTCGTCTTCCTCTTCATCATCATCGTCATCATCATCGACATCTTCAACAATGACTTCTTCATTGGAGGACTTTACAACATTTCTAGTTCTTTCTTCTGCTACATTTCTCTTCCCAACATAATCTTCTTGTTCAGTTTCATCTTCTTCGAGGTCCGGTATTCCTTCTTCTTCTCGAACTTGTCTAAGTCCTTTGTATTCATCATCGATACCGGTTTGATCAAGGCTAGTTTGGCTCGGATAACCATAGTAATCCAACGACGAAAAGGGGTTCCAAAAGAAATCCCATTGAGTATTTTGAGGTGAAGGTGGAGGGATACTAGGCCTATTAATAGGAGGAGAATAAGGAAAAATTGAAGGATTCATAGGTGGTGATTGCATACCAAAATAACCATCAATGCCATAATGCGGTATTGATGAATATGTTTCGAACCTTTCGATTCGAACAGTTTCTGGTGATGGAGGCCTTTCCTCAACCGAAATAACCGGATTACCACCAGGTCTAAGATAATTCATTTTCAAAGTAGAATTTGGTCCAACTCCAAACTCAATTGTTGTGTGTGCAAAAGATTTCGCTGATAACGGAACAAAACCATTGCCATTGCCAATTTTCTTCTTCACAGGTGTAAAAGGCGGTGTACCAACCGAGTCTAATGAGAACTCACGAGGCTCGTCTCCTTCGATATAATCACGAAGAGCTGTGGAAACTCTCTTCATTGATTCGATGTAGGCTATATGACCGGTTGCAAATCGAGTTCTTTGCTCAACAGCTTGTTTGATGAACTTCTTTCTGTCTTTACAAAGCTGAACTGACTCTTCATCATCCAACTTTGATTGTGAACATCCCATCTCTTACTCACACCTCTATCAATAATAATTATATCCTAAGTTTGTATTGAAATTGAAATCAAAGGAGAATAATCCTTCTTTGTATTTCACCAGATTCATAAAGAAATCACAAATCTGACACAAAAAATAAACAAGATCAGTATATACTTAGAAACTCATATCAAACATGACTATGTAAACAACAAAAATTAATCATACACTTGAAATAAAATAAGAAATGCATATTTATATCAAATTAACATGAGTAAACTACCAACAAAAATCGAACATTCAATATCATACTTGAAACAAATGAGCCTAGAAATGTTAATGAAGTTAGATACTTTTCTTTATCTACAAGACAGAATAAGGGTAATGAAAAATTAGGCATACTTAACAGAAGCAAGTAACTGAGATTTATCAAAAAGAAATTGCTCTATGATTTCCAGAAAAACCAAACTATGCTGCTCTACAAAATCCAGATTACATTAAGAAAGCACACAACTTTTCATCTGGGGATTTTTCTTTTTGCCAAAAAAAATATATATAATAAAGAAAAATAAACCAGATTAATCTTCAAGTAAACCCATTTTTAAAGTGAATAAAAAATATAATAATAAAAAGGAAAAATTAAATTAGCTAAACTAGCATAAGAAAATCAGTTGCATAAAGAAGAAATATAGAAATGTTAAAGAGTTACACACATTGCATGAATATGTTAAATAAATAAAAAATTCATTTGAGCAAAAATAAAAGTTTCAGAAATTTTTTTAGAACAAAAAATGAAGACAAGAGAAAAGATTAAAAAAAAAATATTTAAAA
>JBBPBR010000001.1:10882875-10899556 GCA_037974775.1 Cicer pinnatifidum
TGTAAGGAAAAAAAAAAAAAGAAAAAAAGATCTAACTTATCTAGTCCTAACAATTAATAGTACACCCAAAATGTAGTAGATATCAAACAATGGTTTGAATAGAACTTTGATATTACTAATGCCACATCCTAAATGTCAAAAATAATTTTAATACATGTTTAGAAGTTTATATATAAGTATTTGATTATATTTAAGTATTTGATGAAAATCCAATCTTTTATAAATCATTTTAGAATTTAAGACATCACAAACACACTAAATAAAAAATACACAAAAAATAATGTGATATCCGAATTGATATGATTTTATCAACATCATCAAATACATAAAAATAAAAAGAAAACACAATGACATGTTATTAGTTTACAACGATACAACAATATCATGGTCGGGAGACACATAAATCAAGCAGACAAATAATTAATACGCTAAGTTGTTATAGACCCACTCTGATTACTCATGTAAATAAGATGATAAAATTCAAGTTTTTAAGTAAATTCATCTGTTATGTGAATTTACTATGTGAATTCGTCGAATTTACACATATTAAAATAATGACGTATATACTTTTATAATACCATAAAGTTTCATACTCATAGACTAGTATCAAATTAAACTAAGTACATTATACCACTTTTCGAGACTCGTTAGCCGTTTGCGACTTGCCAACAGTTCACAGTGATGGTGAAGATGAAGTTGCGCGCGAGTTCAAAACATAAAGAATATAATGATTCATTTGAGTATGAGAAAAGTAAATGTTAATCTGAAATGTGTTGGAAAAGAGTTATGAAATGTATCACAAATTATATCACAACTCATAATATGAATAATACATGTTCACAATAAATACATGAGCATGGTGATCATTTCAGTCATATTATTCACAATTTTCAACTATCACTAATCAATTTAACAGAGATCATACAACACAACATCATAATAACTTAATAATAATCATAGTAGAAACTTATAAATGTTTCTTTTTCATTTTACAAGTCTGATCACCGACATGTCAATCGATTAATACATTAAAGTTATATAGAGTCATTTTTTATTACTATAACAATTTTTGAATTGAATTCTTTAGATAATTGTTATTGGTGCATATTTTTAAATTGTAATATTTCTATATTCGATTATATTTTAATTTTGTACTAAATTTTGTCGGTATTTTTATAAAAGGTAGATAATTTGAAAACCCAGGAGATCTGTCCACCAATTGCCTTATTCAATCCAAAACAAAATAAAAAAAATTGCAGCTTGAACTGAAAGCTTTCACTCACATTCTATTAAGAAGACTATAACTACCACTCATTTTTTTTTTTTTTATGAAAAGAAAAGTACATTACGAAATAGAACGAGACCAACTAAACGCTAAAACAAGAATTAAGAAGAAAAAGATCATTCACAATTTTCCAATAAGAAGATTGAATGTTATGATTCAAATTAATTAGTTAAATAATCTGCACATCTATTGTATTTTCTAAAGATGCGAATAATTGAAGTTTTCCAATTAACCTCGTCATATTCATTACCATCTTAACTAAAAAATAACAAAATGAAAGATTTTGAAATTTAGCTAACTTGATACAAATTCTTAAAATTCAAAATTCAACTCAAATTACAGAACATGAACCACAATTTAACCTTCAATCAGTCTTCGGAAGGTTTGTACCATACGACCTCAATTCTAAAGATTAATAAAAAATTTAAGTTAATACTTTATAAACCTTATTATATGATAGAATATAAATCATTAAAGAACGGCAAAACAACGTAATAATATGTCAATTAAATTTTACAACTAATCAAATTAAAATTAAAAAACAAAAACATTCATTTATTTGGAAATTAAATAATCATTTAAAAAAAATATATAAGTGGGGATTATAGAATTAGAAATGGTTGAAAAAGTTGAGAAGAAAAAAATACATTTACAAAGAATTATTGGCAAATCTTTACTACACAGCCCAACTACGAATTGAGGGTTTAGGGAAAAAAAGAAACACCATTTAGTATTGCAGTGTTGGTGTTGCCACTTAATACACAAACAAGCGCGCGCATAAAATCGCAAATTCAAAAAACCCATAGAGTTTCCCTTATGCTGATCTCACATCACCTATTTTTCAAACCCACAAAAAACAACATTTCACTGAATTCACTATCACTATTACTCTCCCTTGTTAAACAATGTTCCTCAACAAAAACCCTCCAACAAATTCACACTCAAATGATAATCAACTCAATCCACAAACCCAATCATCTTCTCTCTCAATCCATAACCCTCAAAGACTTCAACTATTCATCCTTAATCTTCTCCCACATTACCCCTCACCCAAACAACTTCTCTTTCAACATCATGCTCCGTGCAACCACCACCACTTGGCATAATTACCCTCTTACCCTTCATCTTTATCACCAAATGAAATCTCTTAACCTCACCCCTGATAACTTCACATTCCCTTTCGTTTTCCTCGCTTGTGCGAACATGGAAGCTGTTCGTCAAGGACTATCGGCTCATTCCTCGGTTTTTAAACTTGGGTTGGACTGTGATCTGCATACGGTTCATTCCATGATTACTATGTATTCACGGTGCGGGGAGTTTGGGTTTGCGCGTAAGGTGTTTGATGAAATTACTCATAAGGATTTGGTGTCGTGGAACTCGATGTTATCTGGGTATGCGAAGATGGGTCGTGCTAAGGAGGCTGTGGAGGTGTTTGGTAGGTTGAGGGAGGAGTCTGGGTTTGAGCCTGATGAGACGAGTTTGGTGAGTGTTCTTGGTGCTTGTGGTGAATTGGGGAATTTGGAATTGGGGAAGTGGGTTGAAGGGTTTGTTGTGGAACGTGATATGAAAGTTAATTCGTTTGTGGGTTCTGCTTTGATTAGTATGTTTGCTAAATGTGGTGATTTGGTTTCAGCTAGAAGGATTTTTGATGGTATGCCGATTAGAGATGTGATCACGTGGAATGCAGTTATATCAGGGTGAGTATGTTTCTTGCTGCGAGTTTTTCCAATGAATAAATAGTCATTATTGTGTAAAATATATATTAGTCCTTTCTTTAATGATGAGAGTTATGCATATGGTTCTTAATTGAAGTATGTTTATTTGATTTAATTAGTTACATATCTTGAACTTGGGGGACTAGTTTAGGTGTGATTTATATTTCAGGAACTGTGGTCAAGATTTCATGCATTCGTACATTGAAAAGGTTGAATAAAAATGACATGGCTTACATTTAGTGATTTGGCTCCTCTAAGGCGAGGAACTCACCTTAGATGGTGGAGTAAGTTACGTCAACTGTTGAGGAGAGATTATATATATGGTGTTGTTGTTTAGATTTCATACTTCATATAAAGTGAGTTATTCAATTTGGAGGAGTTAAATCCCACATTCTGATTTTAGTAAATCAGATTCAATATAAAAATTCAGGATACAAGTCATTTGATCTTTCGTCCAATAGTTTCAATTTGCTAAGTACAAAGAATCGACAAATTTGTGACTGCAGGAAATCAAGAATCCAAATTTATCTGCGTATTTGATCTTAGCCAAGTTAATTCTTATATCTTGTGTCTTGTTTATATGTAGTATTTTTATATATATAGATGCTTAAGGAGTTAGATAATAGATATGAAACTGCTTTGGTCGTGTTCCTATAATTTTTCTATGTGATTTTATCTTAAATTGGTTTTCCTACAATCTCAATTTTTTAAATTAATTTTCATGATCCATACTGCATAACAGATATGCTCAAAATGGAATGGCGGATGAAGCAATATCTTTATTTCATTGTATGAAGGAGAATGGTGTTAATCCAAATAAAATTACCTTGACAGCAGTGCTGTCTGCGTGTGCTAGTATAGGGGCATTGGATTTGGGGAAAGAGATCGATGAAAATGCAACCCAAAGAGGATTTCAACATGATATTTTTGTGGCCACTGCACTGATTGATATGTATGCCAAGTGTGGGAGTTTGGAGAGTGCACAGAGAGTTTTCAATGAAATGCCTCGAAAAAATGAAGCTTCTTGGAATGCAATGATCTCTGCTCTTGCTTCTCATGGCAAAGCGAAGGAAGCCCTATCACTCTTTGAGCGCATTTCAGATGAGGGTGGTGGTGCTCGCCCCAATGATATAACATTTGTTGGTTTGCTTTCTGCTTGTGTGCATGCAGGCCTAGTTGATGAGGGATATAAGTTGTTTGATATGATGAGCACATTGTTTGGATTGGTACCAAAAATCGAGCACTACTCTTGTATGGTTGATCTTTTGGCACGTGCCGGTCATTTATACGAAGCATGGGATCTCATTGAGAAAATGCCCGAAAAACCAGATAAGGTTACATTAGGTGCTTTACATGGTGCTTGTCGAAGAAAGAAAAATGTAGATATAGGCGAACGAGTTACACAAATGCTTCTGGAGTTGGATCCTACAAATTCTGGAAACTATATCATATCATCAAAAATATATGCGAATGTAAACATGTGGGATGATTCAGCAAGGATGAGAGCATTGATGAGAGAGAAGGGTGTCACTAAAACTCCTGGTTGTAGTTGGATTGAAGTTGATAATCACTTGCGTGAATTTCGTGCTGGTGATGGATTATCCCTCGACTCTGTAGATATATGTAACACAATTGGTTTGCTCTATGAAGAGCTTAAAAAGGAAGGTTATGTCCCAACAATTGTTGAATAATCTTTACAAGGGGCAGAAGACTTGTTTCATTGGATGTTGCCAATGTTGGCTGATTTGGATGGACTCTGTGGTACTCAACAGTTTCAGTTCAACTATTCATGTTTGTTGAATTGGTTTCATCAGGTTAGTATGTTGTGACAGGCTGACAGCACATACTAATATACATTGGGAACCTTACTTGTATTTGAACTGATGCTTGTATACTTTTGTACTTGAAGCTTGGATTTATATAAATTAAGGTGGACGAGCCTTTAGCTTTTACATAAGCTATCCTTTGGACACTTGAACCTTTGGCAAATCTGTTGAATAAAGGAGCTTTTCACCTTGTTGATTTGAGCAAAATCTGGCAACTTCTTCGGAAAACAAGATTTTTTATTGTGAGGCAAACAGTTGTTGCCAATGGTATCCAACAATTGCTCTTGCTTTTAGGGAAGCAACTTTAGCTTCTTTATGTGTCATATCATTATCAGCCAGACATCGAAGAGTGCTTCAAAATTTCGATACTCTATATTTAAATTTGATTTTCATCAATTAAGGTTTAGATAGGTCTATATTATAGCAGGCATAATTTTTTCAGATCAGATGAAGTAAAGATAATTCTTTGGCCATTACACAGATTCAACAAAGAACGGTGATAAAAAGTTGATTTGCTAAGATGACAGGAGTCAGGAGTGTAAGAAAATATTTGTAAGATTTTCTGATTTTGTTCTATTTTATTTTCTACTTTCATTGAGTTATTCTCTATGATATGACAAAATTCTTCAAAATCATGAGACTTTGTTTCATACTCTGCTCTCATTCTTCCTTTTTGTGTGATGGTTGGGTTATCATCTTAAATGGCATCAGAAGTGCCTTTTATGATGTATTCTTAGTTGGTTGTTTTCCAACGGAAGTGGAAATATGTTGATCTAGTTTGAGCTTCCTCATATTGAAGCTTGATGAGAAGCTGACCTACTTATGAAGTCTCTTCTCCTAAGATGCACCAGGGGAATATACTCTCTTGTATAGATGACAGTGATTTTGAAGCTGAGATTTTTTGAGGGGATAACGTCATATTGGTCCCTGAATGTGAGATGTGTTGTCACAATAGTATCCGAATGTATTGAAATTGCAAATACATCTCTAAGTTTCTATTTTGTTAGTAATTTTATGGATTAAATAACCAACAAAAAATACATTCGACAATTAAACTGAATAACTAAAAATAGATTTGAGAATTAAAATGATTAATAATATATATATTTAAATATTTTCTTTTGTAGTTTTGATATATTCAAAGACTACTGTGACAACGCTTCACATGTTGAATGACAAAATGACTCTCATTGATTGAGTCTCCCATTCAACACTAGAGACCTCTGCCCAAACCATAGAGCACTAGGGAGACCAATGCTCGTGCCTAAGCATATCAATTCATACTACTTCCCTTGCTGTATGACTCCCTTGCACCTCCTTTGCAGAGAATTGAGCCAAGTTAGGTTTTAAATAACCAAACTAGACACCAAGCAAATGGGCTGAGGAAAGAGGAAGTTCCCTAATGGAGAGACGGGATGGGCCACAATCCAATTTTGGCCCAGTTAACAAATCCCAAAGAACAATGGGACCAACTCTTTCCACCCCACATTTCTAAAAATCCACATATGATTCTGGGAACTACATGTTCGAACGGCAAAAAATGTGTTTTTGCCTCGAAGCACGCATTTGGCCGTTATAAAGATTTTTTTTTTCTTTTCAAATGTGTACTATTGAAGTGACTTTAGGGTGAGAAAAGTTGGGTGCAAGAACAATTCATAGTAGAGGCACAACTCACACCTACTTATTAAGCCGGGTATATCATCTCATAGTTACTCATGGAGTAACTTGATCCATCCTCTTATACAAGATTTGTTAATATACACCTACTTATTTATTTTATAGAAGGAATACATTAACAAATTATAACTAAAAGGTTGAATGTATTTGAAAGTGTAGGTTATTGGCAAATCATTTAAAAAATATGAGTTTATGTTAGCAATTCCAACAAGCATTTAGTAGAATATATCCATTCATTTTTTAGGAGTAGCTGCATAGGTTAGTGACGTAATTAAAAACACCCGAAGGTATACGTTGCTAAAATACTCTGACAGAAACTGATACTGAACATAATAATCGACTTTTATTGAACAATATTTTGGTTATTGTGGCCAGAATTGTTTACTACAGAAAATCTAGTTTACAAAACCATTAAAGAGTTTAGTGTCTCACAATTAATATCTGGTTTCAAAATAAAATGTCGACAAACTTTTCCTTTGATTTCCCTATTTAAAATTATAATTGTTGTCAAATACATAACTGCAGTCTATATAAAATAATAACTACAATCTAATAGTAATATAACATACTCATTCATAAAAGTTAGTGGATGTATATACATTTAGTAGTCGTGTACAACGAAATTAGTATGGTTCATGATCAAACTCGAAGTTGGTGTACAATATAAAAATGAATTAGAGAATATGTATGGGCGTAAATCGATGTATGTGGCAATTTCTCTACGTGGCTTTGTAGTTACATTCGGAAACTAATTAAGAGAATCATTGAGAGGACAAAATGCACGATGCAGAGAGAATCTTAATTATATGTACTATATGATACACTAATTAATGTCTACACATATATATAATATAAAAATAATAATAATACTACTACAAAACTAGGTGCATTTGTGCCTCTGCACGTGATTGCAAAACTAGGTAATGCAGGATCGATGTAAGTTTCTCATTAATCTGAATATATATATATATATATATATATATATGAGATAGGTAGGTGTTGTGTACTTCTTGGTAAAATGTCTCTTAGCTCACACCAAGAAGCAGAAAGTGGAATGCAGCCAAGGGTGATTTGCCGGCACTTATACAGTAATTAATCGACCGTATACATATACATTGATGCATACTGTCGACAAGTTTCCCTTGGCTATATTTCGCTTTCTACTTCTCTTGTGTGATGCTCTTTGCGGACTCTGTGTTGATATATCCAGTTAAATTGTTATTGTATTGTAGCATTATCATTCATAGAGTTAATACTATATATAGATATTTTATATTTATATATATCATGCCTATTTCAGTAAGGGCAATATGCATGTATATATCACACTTAAATAGTTTAGAAAAAACTTAGCCTTTTACTGTTGTAACTGTCTTAGATAGTTGTAATTAGGATAGTTAGTTTAGTTTGCTATGTACTTTTTCTGTTAATTTTGCCTTTCATCTTCATCCAAATCAGTTTAGATGGAATGAGAAGAAGTATTATTCAGAATATGCTTTATGATTCTCACTTCATTGGTATATACCATATTTTGTGGTTAGTTTAGTCTGATATATAGTAAGTTGAAGCAAGCAAGCTATAGTTTGGTTGTTATCCTTATGGTTGCAGTAACATTAATTGTGGTATTTGTTCTTGTGATAAAATGCAATCGATACGGTATCAATTGAAGTTGTTTTTTGAGTTTGACAACATAAAAGTTGTTATGCCGCAGTCTAAACCGCATTCAAGGACCTTTATTTAAAACCATGAGAGTGTACTAGATTTGATTAAAATTAGATCTTGATTGTGGACGTGAGTTTGGTGAAACTCTCCAAATCCTTGCTTCTAGTTTTCATGGTGGAAGCATATTGCGACGCTAGAATTGTGATACAAATGTGTATCCAAACATAGCATTAATCTCCACTAAAGTTAAAATTGATTTAGTCTCACCTTAGAAGCTAAACTTTCCTTCTTCTAATGGAATCAATTGTTGATGGTAAAATTGATTCCTTTTAAATGATCCAAACACCTTTCCAAAAGAATGAAATCACTTCAGATCTATGTACGCACAATTGAGGGTTGGACACTGGTAACCAAACGTATAGGTAGTTGAGTTCTTTCGACAATATAAAAAGTTTTGTTTAAATGTAATTTTGATTTTAAGATGATTTATAATTTTGGTCTTGTTATTTCTAAATCAAAAGATATAGTCTTTAGATTTTGGATTTTTTTTTTATTTTTTTTAGTTTTAAAATTTTTAGAAATCTTACCATCACTAAATTTTGGTTTGTATATTTGGGTGTTGAGATTAACATATTTGCATTAACTCATTCTAAGATGAGTTAACGCTAATTGTCAAATAGTATTTGTTTCTTACTTAAGGAAATAAATGGTGATCAACATTTATAATAGTTGGCAGAAAAATAATTGACAATTAATTTAAATTATTTATGAAATATTTTGTCATAGGAACCAAATTATCTTTTTAAAACTGTCGTTAGAGACTTAAATCAGTTAAATATGTTTTTAATAGTGGCTTAAATAAGAATTAAATTGTTCTTCTCAAAGACAAAAATATTTTTTTTAATGACTAGATTGAATCATAATATTTTCTTCAGAGACTAAAACGAATTTTCATTTAAAATATTTCTAATCCTTTATTTCTAATCCTTTATCACTAGAAAAAACTGTTTCAGTCAAATATAGAAATATTTTTTCTTTGGAAAAAGGAAATCTTACTATTTGAAATGCAATAAGAAATTGGTTGACTAATTAAGGAGACACGTAAAGAGGATAAAACTTACGGACTATTCCCAATTGACACGGAAAATCCATAGTAATACATAAATCACATCACATGGCTTAATTGATTCTAATTAAATTTTCCATTTTCAATATTCGAACACAATCCAAAAAGGAAAAGTAAATTCTTCCGTATTGATATATAGTACCAAGAATAATAACACCTTATCAAGGATTATTTGTCTCAACAACAAAGTAGATGTGTTATATCTAAGATCAAATCTCATACACAAAAATAAAAAATAAAACACTATACAAAAAATCAAAATCAAATTAATTCAATTTAAACCAAAATAAATTAGTTCGAGAAAAAGATATTTTTGACTTTAAAATTAAATTAATTGGATGATCAAATAATAAAATCAAAAATTTCAGATAAATGATACGTCTTCTCATCCTCAAAGATTAAGTTTAACGGAATTTATTAGTCTCTTACAATATGTAAAATAACATTTGAATTTTGATTATCAAATGTTCACATTTCGTGGGCGACAATACCTCATTACGTGGAGAGAAATAAAACATAATAAGAAAAAATTCTCCTAAATAGATTCAATGCAATCAAAGAGCACCCCAAAAATGAAGTCAAAATCTTATTAGATACTCTTTGATTAGCTATAAATATTCTCATTGACAATGCTATAACACAAATTGGGTGGTAAACACTGTTACAGTCTCTTTTCTTATTGTATTCTATTCCCACAAAAACAGTAATTATTCAATCAACAAATAGTTTTGAGAAGAAAATGGGAAAGTCAACTTAAGTTTGCTTGTTCCTACATATCCAAACCTTATTGCTACAACTAGAAAGATGAAAATTGATTCCAGACAAGAAGAACGGTTTTAGATAAGGAACATAATGGTTATTTGTTTTTTTTAAGAGTTGGAACACTCTTATTTGTTTCTCGATTGTCACATTTTTCCTCTTGTTGTGAGAATTGTAATACTTAGTGTATTTTTAGTTCTATAGTGATAAAAAAAATCATTTTGATTAAAAATTAAAAATAATTTATGTATCAATAAAGTGAACTGAACAATAAATTAAAAATTTAACGATCAATTATACACACAAATTATCCAAATTTGATTTTCGAGATAAGATTAATTATGAAAGTAAAATCAATTAAAAAAAAACTTAAACATGTAAAAATTAATTTGATCCTTTTAAAATAACTTATATCAAAAATTGAATCCTAACATTTTACTTAAATAATCACAAGTTTGACTAAAAATAAGTTAAATGAATATAATATAAAAAAAAAATGGGCAACAACAGTGTCACATTCTCCAATTTGGAAAGTTACATGACCCCCTCAACAAGTAAATATTGGGAATGAAAAGGGTGAAGTGTAGTTTGGAATATTTTCTCTAGGGAATCAAGAATCAAGTGGTAAGATGAATGTTGGAATTTCATCCTTTGACATTTTATAGTTATATAAATACATTGGCAACCATGATGATATAGAACATAGACAATCCAATGTTAAGTGTTTAGTTGATATTGCTCCAAAGTCTTACATGAAGAGGTAGAGAGAGTATATTTGAGCCAGGATGACTTGCCGGCATTAATATTAAGGTGTTGTTGCTGGTGAGTAATCTAGGCTCACATTTGCTCTTTTTCCACTCATATAAGACTTGTGAAAGAGCTCTAATTAAAATATTTATCTCCCATCTATTTTAAAATATATTATGTAAAATGTTTTCTAAAAAAATGTGGAAGGTTTGTTCATCTAGTTTGATTTATTTAATACTTGTTTGATTGAAGTTTTAAATTTTTGTTCTATTCTCATTATTGTTCATAAAAATGTCAACATATAGTTGATTAAATCTACTTCCTGTCTCTCATATTTATAAAGAAGGAAGTTAATGTGTTTATAAAATAATCTTTTGATCAATTTCTCGATGTGGAGAAACACACAATTTGTGTATTTGTTTGCATTTTCATATAGAAAGAAATTAAGTTCAAATAGAAATCAGAGAAACAAATGGCAACATAGGAAAATGATGACAAATCTCTGTTCATTCCTTCCACAATGAATTACAATACATTCTTATTCTTATATAGGACAAGCTACGCCTTAACCATTAACTAACTCCATCTAGCTTCTAACTAACTTGTAACTGCATACTAATTACAATTTTGGCTAACCAACGTCAAGTAGCTAGTGAATTGTTGTTTTACTTTGATAACTTGTAACAGAAGTAAGTATGACTAAGTGTCATTATGCATTGTGATGCCACTAGTTATCAATGGTCAACAAAACTATCTATAGTTGACCACTTTTTACACGTTAATAAATAAGAATACTTAATTGTAACCATTGTGTCTAAGTATGAAAGCGGAATCACAATGTACTTGGTGTAAGTTAAATATGAAATTGTACACATTAAAAAAATAAGTAAAATAAATAAAGATCGTTTTCACGAAGATTGATTATTTTACTATTTTTAACACTTTTCTAAATAATAATTTGTTAATTGTAAAAGTAAAAAGGTAACACTTTTTGTTATTAGTTTAAAATGAATTTGGGGCTTAAAATGTAAGTTTAGATAAAAGAGCAAATGATTAAAAAATAGGTTAATTATGAAAATGAGTTAAGAACACACATCAATAATAAGTTTATGGGTATTAACATACTACAACATGTTATAACATTATAAGTTTGAAGAACTTTAGAGGTTTTCCAACACAATTATCATAATTTCCATTGTACTAATGCTATTGTTAGGTTCATATTCAAATCCAATCGTACTTCAGTTTAGTTACAAACTCTATTGCTCTATGGACTTAAATGTTATTCTTAGTCAATTAATGTGAACTATATTTCCAACATCTTGATTTAATCCATATTAAACAAGCATTTCTATCTTTTCACTTTATCAAATTCAAAGGCTAAATATTACATCTAAAGGGATCGACTCTAGATTTAAAGGTAAGTGTAAAATAGCTTGAATAAATAAATGCAAAACATCTCATAAACACATTAACCCATAAACCTTACTCAAAACATCATTGTTTTGTTAATTACAAGAAAATCAACTCACAATGAGCTTGAAAATGAACTTAGAATGGAAGATAACATCAAAACAAATATTACAAATGAGATTATTACATAAACAGGGAATGATAGTAGGAAAACACAAGCTTAGAAAACATCTAAAGTAACATCTGTTTCAACTTGTTTTGTAGAAAACAACTAAAGTAACACCTGCTTTAACTTGTGCAACCATAACACTGAAAATGTTCACTGTGATGATTTTAATTTGAATAATTCACTTGATAATGAAGAGGATAACGTAGAGTAAGCAAACCCATTTGAGCATTTGTTTGATATATTTAATCCAAAAAATTGAGATGCTTTTGATTCTGAAATGATTGATTTTTTAGTATTAGTTTAAAGTTATATTTAGATATTATTTACAATTTGCTAATTTTGATGAATTTAAATAACATAGTTTGAGTTTTTCGATATTTCATTAAATAAAAATATAATATTTTAAAATAACTTATAATTTTTAAATTACATTTTTTTATTATAGCTCAATTTTTTATATTCAAATTTGACCTCAAAAGAACATTAAGGTGGCACTGCACAAACTACACACCTAGCATAATTGTTTTCAAAAACATCAATTACATACAACTAAGTCTAAAATAACCAAAATACTAATATTAATAAATAAATAAATAAACACCTAACATATTAATTATAAGGCTTAATTGCACTTTTGGTCCCCCTATTATAGGTGAAAATTGAAAGTAGTCCCTCCATTTTGTTTGTCCCCATTTTTAGTCCCCAAAATAGAATTTGAGGCCAAATCATAATGAGTTGTCATTTTTTTAATGACGTGCCAATAAAAAGGTAACAAGGCAGACGCTTACATGGAATAAACACATTATTATATTATTTCTGATTAAAAAATATAATTTATATTTTTAAAAATTATTTTTATAATTGGGACAATATTTTTAAAAATACAACTAAATTGTTAAAATTAAATTAAAAGAAAATGAAAAACATATGCAGCAGCATGAAGGCAAATGAGAATCATAATCATATGAACTAGTTTGAACCCTAAATCAAAAAACAACCCCAATTCACCAAAAGCCCCAAATCGTGAACCCTTTCTCCACCAAAGCGCAAATCTTTCCCATCAGCAAATCTCAGTAGTTCAAGCCATAGTGACAATGACACTAGGTCTCACAGTGATGATGAAGGGTCAACTGGGGAAGGAGGTATTGCTGACAGTGATGATGATAGGGCATTATCTGGGTCACACAAGTATAAACTAGAGAACATAACTACACACAAGTATTTGAATGTTGTTTGGGGAAATGAAAGTTCTGCTGCTAGGTGGCAAATGGCTATGGTAAGCAACTCTTTTCCTCTTTGAGAGGAATTCAAACAATGGGTTAAGGAAGTAGAACGAAGTGGCGGCCGAATGCCAACAAAACAAGACGTGTTAGAAAAGAAACAAGCTATACAAAAAATCATCACATTTGTCTACTCTGCAGATACTGTGAAGCAGTTGTTACAAGAGAAAAAGTCTTCCTCGTCAAGGCCGCTAAACGTTGCTGCTGAGAAGGATCAACTAAGGAGGGAGATGGAAATAGCAAAAAGTAAGAATGATGAAGCGGAAGTGGAGAGGGTCAGGACAAGAGTACAAGAATTAGAGGCATCCAGACATGCAGAGGTGAAGGATGCCAAAGCAAGCTTTAAAGCTGGCTGAATTGGGGCTCTTTTTTTATTTAGGGTTCAAGCTAGTTCATAGCATTCTAATTCTCATTTGCCTCATGCTGCTGCATATGTTTTTCATTTCCTTTTAATTTAATTTTAACAATTTAATTGTATTTTTAAAAATATTGTCGTAATTATAAAAATGATTTTAAAAAATATAAATTATATTTTTTTAATCAGAAATAATATAATAATGTGTTTATTCCACGTAAGCGTCTGCCACGTCACCTTTTTTATTTACACGTCATTAAAAAAATGACAACTTATCATGATTTGGCCTCAAATTCTGTTTGGGGACTAAAACTGGGGACAAACAAAATGGGAGGACTATTTTCAATTTTCACCTATAATAGGGGGACCAAAAGTGCAAATAAACCTAATTATAATTTATACAATGCATGAAGGCTAGATTTTTTAAGAGTGTCAATTTTCTCCAACTTCTTGAGTATGTAACTCTAAGGTTATATATCCTTTCATTCCTAGTTTGTATCCAAATAAAAAACATTTTCTAGCTCTTTGGTCAAGTTTTTCACTATGCGGTTCCTAAGTAGAAACAAAACATAGGCCTTAAACGCTTATGCAAAACATGATAAGGTAAAGTTGTACTTGAATTACACTCTATGGCATTCTATCCATGAAGTAAACAACTTGACTTACAACATAACCCAAAAATTTAGGAAGCAACTAGAATAAGAGTACTCCTGATAAGAATATATGCACAGTCTCTAATCTCATCCAATTACATATTATTTCTTTAGCTTGTGTTCACTCACATTTCTTTTGCAAGATGACATATGTAGCAAATATAATCTTTTTTGCACTAAGTTATGTGAAAGGATCAAATGAGTCATTAAATTTATAATAGAGGGAGTATATTGTGTTGAATTTAAATTATTTTTAAAAGTATTAAATGTGTTTAAAATTTTATAAATATTTACAAATTTGATCTACTAATAAAAGCTATTGATTTAATGATTGAATTGATTAAATTTCATGTCTTCAATAAATTATTAAGCGAAAAAACTTTGACAATAGTTGTGTTTGATGTAAGTTGATCACCTCCCATATATGTTATTAAGATTAAGGCTCTATTTGTTATAGATTTTCAAAAAATTGATTTTAATATTAAATAATATAGAGATTATTTTTTCAGAGATTTTATAAAATACATAAATTGTTTTATGTTTATATATTGTAGTGAAAATCAATTTTTTTTTTCATTATCCCAATTTGCCACTTTTTGAGAAAATTGCCACATTTTTTGGGGCTAGTATGAGTTTGTGATATTTTTTTTTTATAAAAATTAACATAAGGTCGAATACTGAGGAACCAATCATGAATTAGATTATATATATATATATATATATATATATATATATATATATATATTTAAAATAATAATGAAAAAACTATATATATTATTAAATTCAACATAATACATTTAAATAATAAAAAATTACTTAGACATTATCTATACTAAGCGGAAGATTGTGTTGTGGAGCGTATTTAGGCGACATTCCCACCAGAAAATCAAACAAAAGACAAGTTTATTAAAATGAAAGGATTTAAAGATACATTTGAAACGGTGCTACACATCAAAATTTCAAAAACAAATTTTATGTTGAACATACAGATTAATTATGTATGATAAACGGCTTGTTGATGACCGGTAAATGCAATAACAAGATATATTTAAATTTAGTGTCAATTTTTGCAGATTTAGAAAAATCATCACAATATAGTTAAGGCTCAACGATTTTATTGATACTATGTAGAGAATTATGACTTGCTTTGAAATCTGATGTGATTATAAGTTGCACACTTCTATTACAAACATTCAACGACAATTTCCACTTACACAAAGGTAAATATTGCAATGTATTAAAAATATTTCAAATTAAAAACTACTCGTATGTTACCAACATTCTTAAAATATTTTGGTAGGTGGAACTCTGATGTCTAAAACTTAGTAATGTCCTTCACAATGACATCATAAAATACCAGACATAAATCGACCACATGAGAGTTGACAAAGTAATATATTTAGTCACACTTTAATTTAAATTTTATTTTTTATACTTCTTATACTTACACTAATAAACTTCTTATATACGAGTTTAATTGGAGGCCGCATCTTGAGTTCAAGTGCGAAATTCTCAAAGGAGAGATGTGTACTCCCCCTTTACCTATTTGATTTGTTTTATCAGTGGAACCACTACTGAAAAAATCACTTGAATCAACACAAAAATTACGTGTTACAGAGTAATTTGTAGAAGGCGATTTACAACAAAGCAGAGAGTATATGGCTTGCTTTAGAAAACATTCCAAGCTATTTATTTCTATCAACCAACAATTGTGTGTCCCATGTTTCCATCAACAAGAATATACCCTTGTTCAGTAGTGTTGCACATACAAATCCCTCTAGAGCCGATTGAAGCTCAAGGCATGCAAGTGAAGCTAGACCCTTAGGCCTCAAATTGTTTAAATTAGGTCTCGAAATAATGTATGTTATACTGTCAATTCCGTTTATAAACAAGGAAATTGCTGTGGATAAGTGGTACTTCAAAAAATATCAATAGCAAAGTTTTATGATCAAATAGTGTGTTTTGCATTTTGCACTTAAAATGTGCTCTGTTTTTTTTTTTTTTTTTTTTTTTT
>JBBPBR010000001.1:10942437-10953109 GCA_037974775.1 Cicer pinnatifidum
TAGCCTATATAATAATGACAATTAGACAAAAATATTACATATGTATTTTATATATATATATATAGATGGAAAATCGTTGACTTTATAAATAATTATGAGATGAGTTACTTTGCTTAATAATGCAATATAAATGATGAATTTAATTAATTTAACAGTTCAATAAAAAAAATTACTGAATAAATTCGATATATTTTTATAAAATTATAAAATTATTTAATATTTTATTAAATAATTTCAAATAAACTTATAATAAATGTTTAAAATATATATATATATATATATAAAATTAACGGTTGAATTTTTAAAATTCATTATTTATATTAAGTTATTAAACATTTTACGGTCATATAATTGCTTAATGGCAAACCAAATGACAAAATGTTTCTATTTCGTTGCCATCTTGGTTTTAGTTGGTAAAGGTAAGCCAGTCCACCATTGTGAATTTGTGATGGGTTATATTAATTAAATATTAAATTATAATAAAGATGAATTTTTGTTGTTTGAGCATATATAGTGCACTTAATAGAAGGTACATGCACAAGAATAGTGGGACGATGTTCAGCAGCAGATTGTGGTACACAATGTAAATCATTTGCAAGAGGTGTTCGTACATTAGGATGGTCATGTTCTTTCTACAACTTATGCACATGTACTTTTGATCAGCCTCCACCAGGATTAAAACAACCTACTTGTGATGTTGGTTTGGGACTATGCACTCGTGACTGTGGTCAAGCTTGTTGCAACGCTATGTGTGTTAACCATTTTGTTAATACAGGTGTTGGTATTTGTGTTGATGCATATAATATGAATCTTTGTCTTTGTTCCTATCAACGTTGACTTTATTCTTAATTCAAATTAAGTCGCGTTGATGGTTATATTAATCATCATTTTGTATATTACAAGTTTATATTTAAAAATAAATATATTACAATAAAGTATTTATTGTATATTTTTTTTTTTTATAAGCGAAGATGTATTAAAATAAAAGTATAAGGAATGCTTAAAACTCATTACAAAAGCCATAAATCTTGAAAATTTTAAACTAGGATTTAGAAATAGGGGTCTACAAACATGTTTCAGTTAGAATATGAAGGCTAAAAGTGAATTTAACTCTAATATTTTATAATTAATAATAAAAAAAACTATATATATAGATTAATGTCATAATATTGATCATAAACAATTTTTTTAAACAATTTTAATATTGATCATAAACAATTTTTTTAAAACTTGTAAGGTTTAGATAGATTTATGTCAAATATTTTTGATGATATAATAGTTATAATTAATTGAGAATATATTTGTTTTTTACACGTATATTCTTTGCATATAAATTAACTATCATATTTCATTAATTGTATTTGTGACTAGCTGTGGTTGGTGTATATGATTCAAATTTTCACTCACACCTAATCTGACTTTGGGTTCAAGTACGAAATTCTTAAGGATGATGAGTGTATTTGATCTTCCATAGAAATGTGTCTCCATAAGCTATTTATCATTAAAAAAAAAATTAACAATCATTAAACATATCTTAATTTTTTTATATGTATTTAATTTTCTTAACTTTTTAATTTTTTTGTTAATACTTATATATATATATCATTAAATATATGAATTTTTACATTCAATAATTGAGAAAACAAACTATGTATTATTAGTATAAATAATTTTCAAGTGACAGTTATTAAGTATCATTAATTTTACTATGTCACCGTATTATTGTAACTGCGTGATAAATTAAACGTAAAATTAATGGTTTTGGTTAATTATCAGTGTAAAATTAGTTTACATTGACACTACAAACATTTAAAATTCTAAATAATTAAAATCCCATACATTAAGTATTTATTTATTTATTTTAAAATTTTGGTTTTTAGTTTTCTATAGGTTCTCTCCATCAAAAAGTGATCATAGTTGAAGTGTGTTAGATAATCAATATAGACATCTCTTTCATTAAACATTCGAAATTAAATTCATCACACGGTAGAAATCTAATTCATTTCAATAGACTCAATTTCGTTGGTTTTTTCGAACTTAAAAAAATATGTATAGATATATATTATGACATACGCAAATTGTGAAATCTAATTAGACTCTTATATAAAAATTAAATTTATTAGATATTATTTTCTATTTTTTATTTGTGCGTGAAATATTAACTACAACGTTTTATATAATTATTAAAATTTAAGTTTTTTTAAAATTATTATTAATAACGGTCGCATTAACTATCGTTTTACAAGTAATCTTAAATGGGATTGAACTATGAATTTTGTGGAGAAAAAATCAAGAGCTTACGTATTATGGACAAGTAGTGACAAAGTTGTTAAATTGAATTGAATGGACTTTAAATACGAGAACAAGATGGAGAAAAAAAAAGAGAAATAAAAAGAATTAATACACCTAGAATGAACAAAACCAAGAACAAAAACAAGAAAATCATTTTAGAAAAGATAAAAGAAGATAATTTGTATTCCTTGGTTCTTATATAAAACTTGGTAGCCTAAATTACGAGCATTAAGAAAATTTAGTTTTTATTTAAGACTTGGTTGATTAAATTACGAGTATTAAGACAATAAGTTGTAGTATTAAATTTATTTGATAATTTAATTTGTATTTTTAGTTCTTTTCTTTAAAAAGAGAAAATTGATTCATATTTTTACTGTAGTATTTATTACAAATTATAAAAAAGATGTAATATAATTAGAGGTGAATTAGTAAATAATTAATTCAGTTGAAAATTTTTAAAAAATATTATAAAGAGGAATAAAAAAATTTCAAAAATATCCTGTATTAAGAATAATTAAATTTTAGAAGTTTGTTTGTGCATGCACATGTATATTATAGGCAGTATATATATGTCTAGTAAGTATTGCTCAAATATTAAATAATTGCAAAATCATTTGAAATGTTAAAATGTGAATTTAATTTTGGCCCAATATCCATGTTTTTTGCAGTTAATATATTTGATTTTTATTTTTAAACTCTTTAAAATCTAGAAAAATAAAAATATATAGCAAAATACGTCTTATTTTCGTTTAAAAATGTTAAATTAAAAAACTCAACGACTTTAAAAACGACGACGCTAAAAGACTATCTAAACCAAAATAAATTTGCAAAAAATTGAGAAATCAACCACCCACCTTTTTATTTATACTTTTCATCCTCAAAAATACATAAAAAGACCATTTTGCCCACCTTTTATGACATTCATATGCCATTTCAGTAAAAACACTTAAGAAATAGTTTCAAAAGTTTTGAAAATTTGGTTGAATTCAAAAGCTTCAAAATTTAAAAGGATTTCTTTGCAATTTTTGAAAATTTTGTATATTTAGGAAATTTTGAAATGGAGATTTTTGGATATTCTTCATTTTTTGAAAATGTCATCTTCAACGAAAGTTTTAAAATGAAAAAATTACATAACTTTAAAAGTTTTAAAAAGTAAAAGTTTCTAAAATTTTGAAAACAAAAAATTCGAAATATATTTTTATATTTTGAAACTTTTGATGAAAAAGAAAGTTTCGAAAATTAATGTATGAACTTTTAATAAAGATGAATATTTTGATGTTTAAATTTTTATTTTAAAACATTCCATTATTTTTTTTAGAATATTTTATTTGCGAATGACATGACCCTTTGTAAAAAAAGCTTAAAGACTCTAGGGTTATGTTAAGAAGATGATGGACCAAGTTGTGCATATGTTTATTTTTACATGCAGATCAACAAGTGGGGCAGGAGAGAGGATCCCAAGATGTGAAATATGATAATACCATTTCAAATAGCTATTTGAGACATCACTAGAAAATATAACTAGAGACATCACACTTTAAACAATCCTTATAGAAACTCTTATGTCATTCTGCCACGCCTAATCTATATTTGGTGGCACCAGAAGAACGTAATGCAAAATGCATTCAATACAACCAAATTGTCTAACACATTGCTCCGGTAGATAAAAGACTATAACTCTAAACCAATGAAGGTAGCATGAGTACAATGAAGTCCTCTGAAATGGATGGTTGATTTGGTTGTCATCATATAGGGTGAATAATACATCCTCAAGGAAAATGACATTAAGTCGTCCCAGGTATGTCGTCAAACGATCTTCCTTTGTATGATTGGTTGTCCACCTACAATCTCTAGGAGTATGTTCTGAAACATTTCCAATGACCCTCGCTTATAAATTTTAGAAAAATGCTCATAAACCTAACACTAGATCGTAAATAAAAGACAACTTAATAAAAAAAATTAGGCTTAATAGCAGTTTTGGTTTCCTATTTTAGCTGAATCGCGAAAATAGTCCCCCTATTTTATTTCTCCCTAGTTTTGATATCCTAAACAAAATTTTCGTCCAAAACTTGATGAAATTTCATTTTTTAAAGCCGTATTACACCATTTATGATCATAGATTTCATGTACAATTGTTGTAAATAAGATCTTGAGGCATGGTGTGACTTAAATAAATACAAAAAAAAAAAAGAAAAGAAATTTCCTCAACTTTTAAACTAAAATTCTGTTTAGGAACCGAAACTGGGGAAAAACAAAATGAGGGACTACTTTCGCGATTCAACTAAAATAGGTGGACCAAAACTGCAATTAAGCCAAACAATTAATAAATAACAATTATAATAATTAAAATAAAAATTATAAAAAAAACTTCATAAATAAAAAATACATAATAAATTAATAAAATATATACTTGTTACAGGGTCATATACCCTCACATTTGCCTCATTTGATGAACAACACCTTTTCTCAAGTTATCATACAACATAACCAATACAAATACACTTCGTGCATAATTCTTGCTACGCCACAAATCAATGAACAAACTAATATACTTTCATAAACCCAAGTGTGGGTCTTGTCAGCAAAGATATTGTGTAGTACCTCAATTTTGTCTTGTTAATTAAGAGTAATTTAAAAAAAAAAGTAATAATACGTTTAATAAATATTTTATAAGTATTATTATAAAATCAAAAATAATCATTTTGAATTTATATTTACATAAATATTCTCATTACATCTTAATTTTTTTATTAATTTAAATTAAAAACAAACCAACATAAAACAAAAAAAGATTGTTTACACGTTTGGTGTTTGTAACCTGCCTGAATATTTCCTTTGTCTAATGCAAAGCACCAAACAATTCCTCCATCTTACTGCTTTGAAACACCTCAAAATATTTCAAACAAATCAGTTCAAATACTTCCTGCACACAACTGAAACTTAATAAGGTTATTATTTTTGATAGTGGTACACTCAATCAAAAAGGTCATCCACCATTTTCCATTTTTATCTCTGCAGTTCCAATTTTTCTTCCAAAATAATATAAAATCCGAACATCAATTTATCTCATAGACACATAGACCCAACCTTATAGTCTATAAATTAAGGTAAAAATCAGTTTTGAGGAGAGGAAGTTTTATTTCTTTCAAAAGAAACACCAACAAAGAAAGGAAAGGAAGTATAAGAAGAATAGAAAGAGGGGGAAAGAAGAGAGAAATATATAGAAAACAAGAAACAGAGGTCATTACCGCTTCCAAGTTCCACCGGTAACCGCCGCTAACCACTATCAACACCGTCGTACACCAAACTCTGCCTTCTCCTTCGCGGCATACTGCAAATATGCGCATCACTTTCATGTTTGTTGCTATGCTCTCTATCTTTTTACTGCCATCATTGTATCAAGCTTATATTAAAAATGTGATTTTCCTTACAATATTGCTTCCCACACCCCTCATATTACTTCCCACACCCTAAATGTTTTTTTAAACCCAAAATACCTAAAATGCCCTTCACTCTTTATTCAATTAAAACACTTTTCAACCTTCTTCAACCTTCAACCTAACCTTTATCTTCACTAAACCTAACCTTCAACCTTCACTAAACCTTCTTCAACCTTCAACACATTCAACATCATCTTGAGTAAGCCATTGTTGTTTTTGGTTTTTGGGTTAAGCTTCTTCAAGAAATTATGGGTTCATCATTTTCATTTTTGGTTTTTGAGCAACACCATTTTCGTTTTTGGGTTAACCTTCATCATTTTCATTTTTGGTTCATCATTTTCATTTTTAAGCTTCTTCAACACATTCTGGGTTGATGATTGTTTTCTGGTTTTAATGGGTTTATGGATTTTCTGGGTTTAGAGTTTTCTGGGTTTAATGAACTTGATGATGTACGCGAACTGAGATGCAATACGTGAACTCAATTCACGTATGTGGGCGTGAACTGAGTTCACGTAGGAAGGATTTATGGGATTGGAGTTCATGTACGTGAACTGAGTTCACGTAGAATGGTCATGGAGTTCACGTACGTTTAACTGCATTCAATAAATTACATTAATAAATTACATTTAACTGCATCCAATAAATTACATTAATATAATATAACCCTCTTCATCCATTTAACTGCATCCAATAAATTAAATTAATATAGTATAACCATCCCTAAACCCTAAATAAAATTCAAAAAATGGCATGTTTAAAATGGCCTACGTGAACTTACAATGCGTACGTGAACTGAGAATACCTACGTGAACTCAGTTCACGTATCACATACGTGATTTCAAATTAAGTCACCCTACGTGAACTGAGTTCACGTACATGTAAAATGTACATTTTCCTTCCTTCTACGTGAACTGAGTTCACGTATGTACACGTGAATTCATTTTACTTGTGTGCTACGTGAATTGAGTTCACGTATGCATATGTAATCTCATTTCACGTATTTTATAAAATCACACAAACTCCATAACCATACGCAATCCTAGTTCACGTATGCCTACGTGAACCTAATTCACGTACACTGTAAAAATTCATCGTCTTATTTGCTACGTGAATTCAGTTCACGTGAAGGTACGTGAAATGAGTTCACGTACGAAACTCAGATCTGGAAAAAAATTTCAGCTTCAAAATACTTACCTGTTTGTTTAGATTCACGTGAATGATGAGGATGATGAAAATGATGAAATGTTCAAAGTGATTGAACTTTATTGAACATAAAATGCATCAAAATGATGAAGATGAGGATGATGAAAAATAGGAATAATAAAGAAGTTTGAATATGGAAGTTAGTGAATATGAAGGTTGAAGAAGGTTGAAGAAGGTGTTTCAATAGTGTTTTAATTGAATAAAGAGGGAAGGGCATTTTGGGTATATTGGGTTTAAAAAAAAATTTAGGGGTGTGGGAAGAAATATGAGGGGTGTGGGAAGCAATATTGTTTTCCTTATACTAAAATTGAAACTTGAGTTTTGTATTTGAAAATTTATTTTTAAGATGTACCAAGATTTTGCTTCAAGAAAACCTTGCTTTGGTTTAGAATTTTTCTGAGAAATAAGTTGAAAATGACTTTATGGATTTATGATTTGATTGAAAGCTGAATTTTGAAATAAGGTTTAGGTGTTTAGATGATTTCCGATGCGGCACTGTGCGGAACGTGATTAGCTTGGGATACTGTGATAGCTTTTGATTGCCTTGCTTTATTATTATGAAATATGAATTGTTTTTTTTTAAATGATAGTTAAACCCATATTTTATTTGAATCTTGTTTATTCATTTATTATTTCTTTTCTTCCAAAATAAATAAATTAAATATTGCTTCCATTTATGTTATAACTTGACATTTTTTTTTAAAAAGAAATTTATTTTGTTTTAATAATTATATAAAAAAATTTATTTTTAAAGTGGTTAATTAGATGCGACATCTTGTTAATCTTTGAGTTATTAGAACATAGATTGTGACAACTTGGTGGTTCTAAATCTCATCTTCACAAATAAATTAATAAACTAAAAATTATAAAAAAAATTAATAAGTAAAAATTATTAAAAGTTAACTAAAAATAAAATCTTTTAATCCCGGAGTTACATAATACAATTATATATTTTGATAATTCTAAAATTTATTTTTATAAATAAATGGATCTAAAATCAACTTTTTTTAAAATTTAATTAATTATATGTTTTAATCTTGGAGTTGTTAAGACGCAAATTAAACTATTTGTTGGTTTTGAAACTCAATTTAAAAATAAAAAACAAGATATTCTTAAGAGGATTAAATTAGATATGATATTTTTTAGTCATTGAATTTTGAGACACGAGTTATACAATTCGATCGTCTTAAAATTCATATTTTGAGATAATTATTCAAATGAAACAAGTTTATTTCTTTATGTTTGTCAAAATTAAAATACAATTTATTTAAAAGCAATCAACACATCTGCATTTTCTACCAAGAACTACGTAGCTTTGATTTCTCCATCGCAGCGGGAGATACGTAGGAGCAAGATCACACTTTTGTCAAGCACAATAATAAAAACGTTTTTTTTTTTACTTTTTTTAACACACTTTTATCTCAAAAAAAAATTACATTTATAAAAAATAATTTATATTCATATTTAATAATAAACAAAAATATGTATATTTAATTTGATATAATTTTGCACAATTAATTATAGGTAACCATTTTTAACGGATGCCGTAGGGTGCTAATACCTTTCCTACGCATAATCGACTCCCGAAATCAAAAATCTGGTTTTAAAGGCCATTTTTTATTTTTTTTCTACATTTTTAAAGATTTCCCAATATTTTCCCTATTTTAAAATAAATTTTGGTGGCGACTCTATAGAATTCGAAGAAAACTCGAAATTTTAGGTCGCGACATAGTGAATCCAACCAAACGAAGTAGATATGCACTCACGACACACATATATTGGCCAATCTAGATGAAACTCTTATACATATCACACTACTATTGTAGTTTGTATTGAGAACACTTGTTAAGAGTAATCTCAAGTGATGCTTCTTCCATTGTCACTCCTAAGAGTTCACGAGAAACAAGCACGGTCATTCGACTAGTGTTATATTTTGGTTGACTGTAGAAGCTATTACAAGGAGAAATGTTCTAAAGGTTTCTTACATCATCTACCCAAATGACATGTGGAAGGAGCTAGTCTCTCTATGTTCACTTTCTATAAAGGAAGATATGAAACTAGTGTCGACCACTATCAAATAAGTCGAGCCTAAGTGCCTCAGTCCTAATTCTTGAATCCACTGCATTATAAGATTTGGAACATCCACTTCCGCAAACTTTTTCAATTTAAGATTATGTATGATCACCTTCAACAAACCTCGATCATACAAGTACTTAACAAACATAAATAACATGAAAATTTAAAAAATAAACTAATTAAAAACTATGACATCCTAAACTCCAAAGTGACATATATAATAATTTACATTATATTTTTTTTATAAGAAAATTTGCAGCGGATAAACAAAATTTGTTTCCAAGAAAATAAATACTTTTATAACTAATTTAAGATATCACATTACTCAAAAATCAAAAGGAACACTTTTATGTTTTTGCCTCCAATAAAATAGTATAATTTCAATAAGCTTGATGTAAATATAATTACTTAATTTAATTCCAAGAACTTACTAGTACTAGGGTTTTCATATAAAAAGTTATTTGTAATTACATAACTAAAATATAAATTACAACTTTTAATTTTCGGTATCACCTATTAGAGCGAGATTTCTTCCAAACTTGAACTTCAAGACATATTAACAAGTAATAATTGCGATTTCGCAAACGCATGGCTAAGCCAGTCAAACACAAACAATGAATGGTGTGAGTTTTGAAATCATGGTAATAGTATAATACAAGTAAGAAAAACACGCAAACAATCATTACAGAATCATATAATTACACAAATATTTCTCAAGAAAAATATCACATTAAAAAGTCAAAATCACTCAAGAGAAATCAATACTTTTTGACTATAACATGAAATCGTCTAAGAGAAACTATTATGGCATGTTGTACAGATTAATCACAACAAAATAATCACAAGAAAATGCAATGTTGTGCATGAGCTTATACTCTACTTCACAATGTGGTACCATTCTAACTTTGAAGTACTTGGTTATGAGGGTTAATACCATGCAACCATTTCGGTTGTTTTGACATTGGTTACAGCCAAATGGATATTAGGTCAAGGAAAATTACCATAAATCAAAAACCAATCAATGGATAATATAGCCACTTTTCTCACGGTTGTTTTGATATTGGTTACAGCCAAATCGGATTTACCATGAAGAAGAACAAGGCAAAATAACGAATTCTATAAATGGAGAAGTCATGTATTTTAAAAATCTGGAAAGTTGTGTTTAATTGACTAGTTTAATGAATGAAACAATATACTCAAATTTGAGCGAAAATGGAGAATATTTTTTGGAACAGACACCGGTGTCAAACAATAAACAGGTTAATGTGTTTTATTTTGCTTATACAGCTGTTGAACCTCCATTTCTTACTTTTTAACTTTTTTTTTTTTTTTTTATCAATATAAGGTGAAACCCATTGATCCCCTTATTTATTTTATGTTTTACTATTATTATTTTTATTTTGTTAAAACAAAATCAATTGTTACTTAATCTCATTTTTAATACTCTTCCAAACTTTAATTAATTTTCCAAACATCAATAATATTTCATAACTAATATATAATGAATTAATAGAGTAATTAAATAATTAACTTTAAACAAAAATACATATTATTAACAACCCAAACTCTCATATTCAAATTAATCAATATAATTATACTTAATTTTTAAAATAATACTATCATTAGAGAATAGTCAAAATTATAAAATAACTAAATATAAC
>JBBPBR010000001.1:10963091-10974929 GCA_037974775.1 Cicer pinnatifidum
ACATTAAATTTAAAATATATTTTTCCTATGAAACAATTTGTGAAATCTACCTACCGCTTTTTTGAAATTAAGTAAAATTGCTTTTTGTCATTTTAACTATTTAATTTCAATATGTTGGCAAAAATGTTAATTTCATTTATTAGCATTTTAATTTTCCATTAATAGAGATATATTATATTTTAAGAATGATAATTATTATTTTATAAGAGAAATATACATTAAAATTAATTAATATTAAAATACACTTAAAAAAACAGAAAAATTAATATCGATGTCAAAATTCCATATTATTATGTAAAATAAAAACTTTAATACATATGTAATATACATTACAATTAACTGGAAATTGATTTTATCCGAAAAACAAGAAGAAATGAAAAACAAATGTCATAGCGATAAACTTGATTGCATTATGATTTTAACATTTCAAAAGTTACTTTTATTTTTTATCATTTTATAGGTGTGTGGCCATCAAATTGTTAGAACAATAGGACTATAATGAACACAATTACTGCGCAAAAAAACAGAAGAGAAAAGAGAGAAGCACAAAATGAAATAATGAGATCATTCTAATGAATTGTATTATTCACACTACAAAGTGTTATTCATATGTGTTACACAATTGCTTGCAAATTGAGTTATCCGTACAAAGGTAATTAACTAACAATCAATTTTGGTAACTAACTAACAACATTCTAAAATTGGTTGAATGACAATTATGAATTAAATCTCAACTCTTTCCCTAATTCATAATTGTTAGAACATTTATAACACTAAGTTTCTGTCTCAAAAACTCAAATCTGTCAAGTTGTAGAGCTTTTG
Organism: Cicer pinnatifidum; assembly: GCA_037974775.1. Classification (NCBI taxonomy): domain Eukaryota; kingdom Viridiplantae; phylum Streptophyta; class Magnoliopsida; order Fabales; family Fabaceae; genus Cicer; species Cicer pinnatifidum. The sequence goes on from JBBPBR010000001.1 coordinate 10,963,914, forward strand.
TATAACCATCTGCTAACTACAACTCAGTTGGGCAATATTGCACCTCAATCATTCCATTGTTCACTTGCTCTCTAATGAAATGAAACCTTGTACCAATGTGTTTACTTCTGCCATGTGAGATTGGATTTTTGCAAGGCTAATAGCTGACTTGTTATCGATTCTGAGTATCAGAGGCTTCATCACTTCACATCTCAGTTCCTTCATCACTGAATCCAACCATTTTGCTTGACATGTTGCAAATGTTCCTGCAATATATTCTGCCTCACAAGATGAAAGCGCAGTCACTGGTTGCTTCTTTGTACACCACGATATAGCTACTTCATTGAACATGAAAACATAGCCAGAGGTACTCCTTCTATCTGTGATGTCTCCACACCAATCACTATCTGAGTATCCAATATGTTCACTTCTTTCACCTTTGCTTCCATTAGAGAATAGGAGCCCAAACTCTTTTGTGCCTTTTATATATCGAAGTATCCTTTTAGCAGCTATCAGGTGATTCTTCCTTGGATCATGCATGAACTTGCTAATCACACTGACTGAGTAGCAAATGTCAGACTTGCTGTTGAATATATATCTCAATGAACCAACCATTTGTATGAATAGTGTTGGATCAACTCTTTCTTCCTCACTGCACTCATCGATTTGTGAGTTTGTCTCTGATGGATTCGAAATGGAATTGCAGCTATTCATTTCCAATTTCTCAAGCAGTTCACCTATATACTTATGATGGTGCATAACTATTCCTATCTTCATCTTCAGAAATTCCATTCCTAAGAAGAATGAGAGTTCACCTAGATCAGTCATTTCGAATTCATATTTCAACTTGTGTTTCACCTTTTCAATCTCTGAGCAGGTCATCCACATATGAGCAGATTATCATGGTTTCTTCTTCACTTGAACTTTGCACATATACGCCAAACTCTACTGAACATTTTTTGAAACCTATCTGAATTAGAAACTAATCAATCATCTTGATCCAAGCTCTACGGGTCTGCTTCAAACCATACAAAGCCTTATGGAGTCTATACACCATATTCTCCTTGCCTTGTACTTCAAAACCAGGAGGTTGTGACACAAACACAACCTCTTCAAGTGGACCATTTAAAAAGGCAGATTTTACATCTAAATGATAAAGTGACCACCTTCTCTTGCAAGTTAGAGCCACCACTAGTCTTACAATTTCAAGCCTTGCAACTGGAGCAAACACTTCATTGTAATCAATACCATGTTTTTGTAAGAAACCTCTAGCCACCAACCTAGCCTTATGCTTTGAAATTTTTCCATCCAGATTTAATTTCAGTTTGAAAACCCACTTCACATCTATTTTCTTTTTCTTATCTAGTAAGTTAACTAGCTCCCATGTGTGATTCTTCTCAATTGATTGGAGTTCTTCCATCATAGCTTTCTTCCATACATCTATCTTCAGTGCTTCTTTATAATTGAGAGGTTCAAAGTCTGCTAATAATGCAAAGTGAATGATATCACCTTCATCATTTACTGCATTATCAGGAATAACTTCACAGTCATTCAACTTGCTTGGAGCTTGTCTGATTCTTTGAGGTCTCATAATTGCTTCCACTTCTTTTGGTTCATCTAAATAATTATTATTCACTTATGCATTATTTGATTCATCACTTGTATCTGGATAAATGTAGCTTTGTTGATTCTCTTTACTGTATATTGGTTCCTCTTCCCATTTCTACTTTTCAGTCTCCTTCACAATCACATCCCTACTGACATATAGCTTTTGAGTTACTAGATTATAAAGCTTATAGGCACATGTAGGATGATAGCCTATAAGTATCATAATTCCACTCTTATCTTCAAGTTTGCTTCTCTTTACAACTGGTACATGTTTATAGCACAAAGAGCCAAAACCTTGAAATGCTTCACGCTAGGCTTTCTTCCACCCCAGGCTTCCTTTGGTACCTTCAACTTTAGCTTCTTTGTAGGACATTTATTCAGAATGTAAGCAGATGTAGTGATTGTTTCACCCCAAAACTTGTGTGGTAAGTTTTTCTACTTATCATAATTTTGTCCATATTTAGTAGCGTTTTGTTCCTTCTCTTAGAAAGTCCATTATGTTGAGGTGTATATGGAGCTGTCACTTCATGCACAAAACCTTGATTGACATAGAAATCTTAAAATTATTTTGAGGTGTATTCTCCTCCACCATATGTTCTCAAGATCTTAATAGATTTGTCACATTCCTTTTCAATTAAGATTTTGAATTTCTTGCATACCTTTAAGGCCTCACTCTTAAACTTGATTGCATATAGCCACAAAATTCTTGTAAATTGATCAACAAATGTGATGAAGTATCTATTTCCCCCAATGAAGGTACTTCAAAAAGACCACATATATCATAGTGAACTACTTGCAGTGCTACACTAGCTCTTTTAGGTGCTTCAGAAACAAATGATAACCTATTTTGCTTACTTTTCACACACAATTCACAAATAGCTTTTCTGACATTCAGTTTTGGCAAGCCATACACCAGTTCTTTAGAATTCAAATCACTAAGACCTCTAAAATTTAGGTGACCATACCTCTTGTGCCACAAGTCTTCAACATCTTCACTCACTACTGCAGACAAGCACATCATTTTTCCACTTGAGATGTTGCATTTGTATGTTCTATTCTTTGACATGTTTGATTTGTGCACCAAATTCTTCTTTGCGTCAAACAGCTTCAAAGAGTCACCATCCATAGTCACTGAGAATCCCTTTTCCACCAGTTGACCAATGCTCATGAGATTACACTTCATCTCAAGAACATACATTACATCTTCAATAATGATTCTTTTTCATCATTGTTTCTGATTACTATATTTCCACCACCTTCAGCTACAAGATTTCTATTGTCAACCAGTTTGGTGCTTGTTTTCTTGCTGGTATCAAAGCTTATCGACCACTCTCTATGTAATCACTTACTTTCTGATTTGCTTCCATCTGCATCATCTCATACTTTCTTCTAAAGGATATTAACTTCACTTGCTTCATCTTATCTCCACCAGTGTGATAGTTTTCTAAGATGTCCCATGCTTCTTTGGATCTTGTTGCTTTAGAAATCTTCTCAAAATGTTGATTGTCAACATTCTGTTGAATGTAGAACAAAGCTTTGCAGTCTTTCTTCTTGGCCTCCTTGAATGCTGTCTTCTATGCATCAGTTGGATTCCCCACCAAATCCTCATAGTCATCCTGCACAATTTCACTCACTTCTTGTGCTCCAAAAAAAGATTTCATCAAAGCACTCCATCGATCCCAGTTCTTGCCATCAAGCACCAGAAGATTTGATCCAAAACCATTGCTATTCATCTTGCCCATCAAGAATTTATCACTCAGTGTTTCCTTTGATTGTTCTCCTCACTTTTTCTCGTGTTTCCATTAGATTGAACCAAGCTCTAGATGCCAATTGTTAGAGCGATAGGACTGTGATGAACACATTCTAAAATTGGTTGAATGACAGTTATGAATTAAATCTCAACATAGATCAATCAATTTCATCGTTACAATACTATCTATTTAATTTTTTTTATTGAATTATCAATTTGATTTCCTAAATCAATAATCTTTTCTAAATTCCCATTTGTGAAACGTTTCTTTCACATTGTCTCCAAATTTGGTCATGTGTTCCTATATATAATATAATGTGAATTACATGGTTCATTTTTTGAATTGAATTCTCATATTTTTATATGAATTTGTATCTTTAACTTATAAATTTTATGAATTAATAACAAGGTTTTAGATTGAGTTGATTCATACTTTTTTTTCTATCAACTTCTAAAATTTTATAATTATATCAATATATCATTGATAATATTTTCACAGTAAACCTTCTTTCAAGACTTGAATTAAATCCACCACTCTAACTTTGAATAAGAATTCCTTGTTAACCAATCTCAAAACCTCATCAGGAACAATTTCAGCAGGATGTCCCTACAATGATTGGTAGGGACCAAAAATTAATTATTGGCAGCGCATTATTGATTTCAATTTTATTGGTACATGATAAATTAAGCAATTTGGAGGCATCACGATAAAAAGTCAACAACCACACTAGACACCTTCTTATTTTCTAACTTTCATTTTGCTTTAATTTTTTTCTTCAAGTAAGTAAGGTTTCATCCAAAATGAACTCAAATAGCTTTTTTTTTCGTCACTTTTGAAATATTTACCAATATCTTGTCTTTCACATATTTCACCAATGTAATAAATCAAAAAAACTATATATTTTGGTGCCATTGATATGAAAATGAGATATTGAGATTGAGATGAAATGCAATGAAAATAATATATCATACTTATACAAAACCAATTGTGATACATGCATTCCTGCCAACTTTTGATACACTGCCAATATACAGACGTGCATGCATGACATCCTTACAAGTCGCCTTTCCCAAAGGCAACCTCGTGACACATTCTTTTGCAAGTCACCATTCCAAAAGTCGACCTTGTGACAAGCTACTGAAAGCCGTCATTCCAAAAGGTGACCTTGAAAAGTGCTTTGAGAAATCACATTTTCAAATGGCGATTTAGAAATATTTATTTTCAAAGTGCTTGTTGTGTGAAGACATGTATAGTATTTTATTGGTCATTCAAAGTGTTGTCTTGTTTATAAATAGGTCATGTTAATGATGATATTTCTTCACTCTTCTTTATATTTCTCCACAACTTCACTCTTCTTTATATTTTCACTCTTCCACTCTTTATATTTCTTCTTTTCTCTTTATATTTCATCTAAATGATATTGTTATGGAATGATGATAATCACATATCAGCGCTACACCACATTCAAAATTTAGTAAGCAATACAATACCTTATGTTATATTTTTAATATTTTTTTATATATTTTATAATAAGTTTCATTATAAAATATAGTTTTACTATAATTCTTGAAAATATAGGATTCATCTCATTCTAATATCTTCAAATATATTTTTATTCTTTTCTTATTACAGGATTTATCTCAAAATTTAAGATCACTTAGTCATAAACACATCACACCAAATTCTTTAATAATTCTATTGTTGAATCAAGTCGGGTTTCCTAACGTATCACAAATTGAAAGTTATAAAATAGACAATTCATTCAGTACTACTATAGTTGAAAGATGGAGATCTGAAATCCAAACATTTTATCTTTCAACAGGTGAATGTACCATAACATTAGAAGATGTTGCGCTGCTACTTGGCTTACGTGTTCGGGATAAAGCAGCAACTGGATCAACTATGGTATCATGGACAGATGATTTTTTTAGATTTGTTAGGAGTCATACCACCTGAATCTCAAAGAAAATGAAATTTTATAAAATTAAAATGGCTAAGAGATATATTTTCAATGTTAACTCCAGAATCATCTAATGAAGAAATAATTATACTTTGTAGAGCATACATTTAGAATTGATTGGCAACATATTAATGTCTGACAAATCCCCCAACATAGTACATATTATGTGGTTGCACTTTTTGTGAGATTTGCGAGAAACGGGATAATACAGTTGGGGTTTCAGCGTGCTTGACAACACTTTATAGAGAATTGTGTCGTGCATTTGAACCCGGTGTTAAGTCGATCAGTGGATGTTCAAATCTACTTCAAACAGGGGCATGGTACCATATGCCATTTCTTGAACCAATAAGTAATCTTGAGCCTCATTTTCAGTTTGCAAAAACGTAAATATCAAAAAAGTTAAATATTATATTTATAAAACTATTAATTAATTCACTAACATTTCAATTTATTTTCATAGATATAGTAGAAATAGTATGAAATTTGGCGATACACCTCATTATCATACTACTAGATATCAATAAAAAATTGATCACATGACCGTTAACGATGTAATATATTAAAACATTACTTTATTTTTATTATTTTATTTTTCTTATGCATATATTACTAACAAACTTGTTATATATCAATTTCTTTGGAGTTCATATCTACGTCTAACATACGATCATCCATAAGACCATTGGCTATGGAATGCATCTACATATTTGATTTGTTTTCTACATAATAGAAATGCATCAAACCGATAGAGTAAAACTACAATTTGGAATACCTCAAGAAATTCCACATCCTCCGAGGAACATGAGAAAATATCTTAAGTAGATTTGCATAAATAGGTTGACTATAGTTGGACATTATTCTACGAAAATGAGAACAAAAAGTGGAATGAACGAGAGAATCATATTCTTCATGGTCAACCTCTAAATGTTGAATTTAAACCAAGTTATGAATACATGGTTTGGTTTTGCAATAATTCTAAACCATTTATTTTTGTAGAAAACCAATTGGTTGATCCTCGTGTCAATCCACCCCAACCTCCACCACAATCTAGCAAACATTTTTTTCAAGAATCAATGCCCAACACAACACAACAAAATCAATATTATATACCAACACCTCTTGACACTCAAGTGCCTCCTCTTACTTTTACCCACACCCCACATTCTCATACTTTTATCTACACACCACATCAATCTAACAGGTTTACGCCAGGAGAACAATTTAATTTTGACAGCCAACAACCACAACAAGAAGACAGTCGTCGACTATCATTTGCATCAAGCGAAGATGAATTGTTGTATAACATGTTCAACACTCATCATAATACACATGCGTCCGCTACCCCGTTACTGAATAATACGTGTCAACACAACTTTCAAATTCCAAACTTTAGGAATGCATATACTCCTTTGAATCAAATATCCAACCGGACTCAAGGTGGAAGTAGTTCTTCTACAGCACTTCCTCCTAGACATCCTCAACAGCAAGATCAATAAGAAGAAGAACAAACTCGTGATGTACGAAAGCGCCGTAAATCCCGTACGTGTGAGAAAACTTTGGCAATGTGGTACTGGAGGCCACCTTCGACATTAATTTTATAGTATTTTTTGTAAAATTTGTGACATTTTTTATAAATAAATTATGTACTTTAAAATTTTATCGTAATTTAAAATTTCTATTTATGTATTTTTATGAAATATATTAATTATATATATATACATTATTTTTGTTGTTTCAATAAAAATTGAAAGAAAAAAATTAAATTTCTTTTTTAAAAACAATCTTTTAAGAAGTCGCCATTTGGAACTTGGTCTTTAATGAAGTCACCATTTTAAATGGAAACTTGTAAAAAATGATAGTTTGATATATAAATTTTTAAAAAAAAGTAGTTTGGTAATATTTTTTGAAAAGAAGGTTATTCGAAAAAAAAAAAAAAAAAAACCAACTTTGAACTTCAGAAGATACATGCAAAAAAATGTTGAATATAAATCATTATGAGTGACGATACAAATATAACTAATGGAATGAAACATTGCAAAGAACTAACTTTTTAATATTAACCTAACAATACTTGAATTAATAAAGTTTTATATATATTTTAGGTTTAATTGCAGTTTTAGTCCCCCTATTTTAGTTGAATCGCGAAAGTAGTCATTCCATTTTGTTTCTCTCTAGTAGCACACAATTTTGTCCAGCTAATTTTTTTTTTAAATTTATATGTAAATAAAAATAAATAAATAAAAAATTAAAAAACAAGAAAATAAATGAATCTTACGTTTAATATTTTTCATAAAAAAAGATTTCTGATATCCTTTAGTACTTTCCTCTTATTTTTTTTTGGCTAAATATCATTTTTGATTCTTTAACTTAATTTTAGTTAACATTTTAGTTCTTTATATTTTTTTTCTTCTTCTGATGTGGTCCTTTATTTTAATTTTAATTGACAATTTAATCAACAATATTTTTTCCTTCATCAGACCAACAATATTTTTCAAATCACTTTATTGCAATATTGTAATACCTCAATTTTGTCCGAATAATTAAAAATCATTTTTGAATAACAATAAGAATAATATATAATAATATGTTTAATAAATATTTTACAATCATTTTTTAAAAAAATCTAAACATCATCATTTTACAATTCAAATTTGATTATGTATTAAAAATAATATAATATAAAATAAAATAAAGGAATTTGTGAATTACAGCGAAATAATTTTTATTCATTTTTTTTTCACAATTCTATTTTATTTTATTAATTAATTGTTTTTATTTTTATTTTATTATTTTACTATTTTATTTTTTATATGTCCATGAAGCCAACTAGCCTACAACAAGACTTCTCCTCCTTTGCTTTTTTGTCAACAAGACTTCTCAAACACTCAATCCACTCCCAAACACTCAAACACTAGCAAAACTTCATTGGCAAAATCAACACACATTTTTATTTTCTTTGCATTTGTTTCACTTCTCAATATACATTCTTTTATTTTCTTCATTTTATAACATCCTTCCATAAACATCCTATAAACCAATAGAAAGAAAAGGTAGGGAAAAATTATTTCCTTAATTATAATTTGCTTAACAATTGTTACAAAAATAATGTAAAATCCAGCTAAAATTAGTGCGAAACAATACAATATCTAGAGCTCGATTTTGTCTAATGAACATAAATATTCACTCATTTAGGCTATAAATTGGGATCAAAAAAATCAAAGAGGAGAGCAATTTTGAGTATTAAGAAAACTAGAGAAAATAGAGAGAAATAGAGAGAAATAGAGCGTTTCACCGTCATTCCAAATTCACACAAGCTTGCACCACTACCGCCTCTGTCTTCAATATTGCACCACCACCTGTCTTGCATATCTGAATAGGCATGTATTTTCTTCATTCACACTTGATTATTTATTTGAGAGGAAATCTTTTTGTGTATATGAATGTGGTTTTGGTTGATATAATGTGTATCTGAAACAAGGTGTTTGAAAAGTTTTGTTTTTCTTTGATTTAAACCTTTTACTCATGCCATGCCTTGCCATGCTTTACCTACTTTTGTGCTGAAATATTATCTGCAAGCGCCAATTTTGATTCGTGATGCAGCCTTGTTTGAGTGCCAACTTGTGTATTGTCCCTGTTAATTAGAAATTAATGCATTGAAAAATAACTATATTTTTATAAATGATAATGAAGGTAATTAAATAGTAATAAATCTAATTTATTTTATTTATGAACGATAATAAATATTGAAAGGGTGATTAGATTTTATTTTTATTTTTATTAAAAAAAGGGTAAAGATAAAACTTTAATTAAATATTTTATTAAAAATTAACTAGATGTAACATCTTTTTAATGTTTGAGTTATTAGAACACAAATTGTGACAATTTGATGGTTCTAAATCTCATAGTCACAAATAAATTAATAAACTAAAAATCATAAATAAATTAATCATAAAAATTATTAAAATCTTTTAATCTCGGAGTTACATAATACAAATTATATATTTTGATAACTCTAAAACTTATTTTTAAAAATTTATTTAATTATTATTATTATTATTTTTTTTTTTAATCTTGGAGTTGTTAATTAAGATACAAACTAAAACACAAATCACACCCATCATCAACCACTTAGGCAATCCACAAAGATAACAATAATTAAAACACAAATCACCAGCCACTTAGGCAACCACAAAGATAATAAATATTGAAAACACAAATTACCAGCCACTTAGGCAACCACAAAGATAATTATATTTAAACACAAGTCACCAACCACTTAGGCAATCACAGAGACAAAGTATTTTAGATTGAACTTTTTTTTTTTAATCACATAAGACATTAAATTTATATTCTCATGGATGTTCATAGTTATAACTCAATAACTTCAACACATCAAATATACACGTGAACAAATATTTCAAAATCACCACTTTTATTTTAATAATTCTTAAGATTCGATTTGACTACATGTTATTGATAACCATTAAAACTCATATCACCAAGAATACAATAGCAACATAAATTTCGTTCCTTTCACTATAAAGTATTCAGCATTCTAAAAATAGACTATTCATTAATGCATACAATAATCAATTTTCTCATATTATTAAATTTAAAGAAATATAAAATTCTCATCAATTTCCTCAAGCCACATATATTGTTCATAAAAGTCAAATTTTGAATTTAAAATACTCAAAGGTCAACTAATAAAATCAAATACATCATAATAAACATATTACTAATTACATCATTATAAAAATTATAACTTCATAATTATATACTCCAAACACGTAAAACACTAAACATTTTCACTACAACATATTTATCAATGAATAATAATAAAATATAACTCTATAATTAAGTTCATCAAGATAGATGCATTACTCAAAAGAGACAATCAAAACATTATAGTTAATTTCTTTACGATATATAAAAATAAAATTAACCTTTTTCTTTTAAGACATCCAGACATCATATCAATATCCTACGAACTGCTAATTTAATATCTAACCTAACTCTGCATGGGGAAAAGCCCTTACCTTAGGCGCTTTCTTTCTTAACATCTCTAAATTTGCACGAGAAATAGCTCATGAGGCAATGATGAATTCAACACAGATAGATATTGAGATTTATGACTTATAAAATTATTTTTGGAGAGTAGGAATGACAAATAGGTGTGACAGCAAGAGGCCTAATGGGAATGTAGCTATTTACATTGCAATATTACGATTGATTTCCGGTCTAAAATTGAAGTGCACTTAATTCTAAAATTATGCTACCAATAATTACTATTTATTTAATTTTATTAGGTTGTTACAAAGTCAATTGAAATCATGTGTATGAGTTAATTAGGATTAACTAACAAAATTCACCATATATTACAAGGTGTCACACTATTCATTTTAATTAGAGGGTGCCACATCACTCTTTTAATTTTTTATCTAATAGTTACGAAACCAAAAATAACATAAAATTATTTTTGTAGAAAATTAAAATAAAATTACAATTTTAGTTTAAAAGAGATGAATTCATGAGATAGAAAAAGGAGACTAATCATCTCTTAATTGCACCAAAATAAATTATAGGTATTAAAAATGAGTTAATGCACATTATACCAAGAAAACACCATAAATTGTCATAAAATCTTGTCATAAAGGAGAATAAAACAATGAGTCAAGTCACTAATTTTGCTTTTGCTTTTTTTTTTTTTAGGATGGA
>JBBPBR010000001.1:10975309-10989150 GCA_037974775.1 Cicer pinnatifidum
TAATTCAACTAATATTTTATCAACAAAAATAAATCAAGCAACACAAAAATACCACTCACACATAATAAAATAAAACAAACGTATCTAAAACACCAATTTCATGATTATCAAAACCAAATAAATAAAAAGATGCACAATAGTCCATTTAGAAAATAATGACATCATAAATCATTCTCATGTAATTGTCACACCAAACTAATTAAATAAAAATAAAAGTTATAATTATTCAGTAAAATAAGGAGTGGTAAATTTTAATTTAATTTATTTACATTTAGAATAAACTATTGATTAAATAATAAATTACAAAAATTACTAATAGACATATATAATATATATAAAAATATTGGGGTGTTACATTGTTAGTCATAGTTTAAGGCGCCTAAGTTGTGACAAATTGGTAATATGAAATTTTCTTAATCAAATTTAAATTAGTAACAAAATTTTTTATCGTAAACAATTTTGTATTCAATATCTTTTTTGTTCCTTCATCAGATCAACAATATTTTTCAAATCATTTTATTGCAATATAAACACATTTCTTTAGAAACAATCAATGCATCTGCATTTTTTACCCAAAAATTATGTAGTTTTGATTTTTCCATCGCACCTGAAGATACGTAGGAGCAAACTCACACTCTTATCAATAACAATGACAACAAAAAATCTACTTTATTTTAAAATTATCTTCATAAAAACACAATTTATATATGCGTTTAATAATAAAGAGAAATATGTTTATATAAGTTAATATTCATTTTGCACAACTAATTATAGGTAATCGTTTTTAACAGATATTGTAGGGTGATAATAACTTATAATGTATAACTGACTTCCAAAAACTTAAAATTTGACTCTAAAGACTATTTATCTTGTATTTTCAGGGGTTTCTCAGTGTTTTTCCTATTTTAAAATAAATGTTGGTGACCACTAAATTGAATTCGAGAAATATTTAAAATTTTAAACTTCGATACTTATAAAACCTTAAATTGCACATCCCCTTTAGTTTTAATTTTGGATCCATTTTCAACAATTTTAAAAATAAAGAGACTAAAATTATAAAATTAAAAACTTTAATAAAAATAAAGTTAAGCCTAAATATAAGAACGTCAAAATGAAGAAGTTGGCACTAGTAAGACTTATGAAAATGAAGTCAAACGTGGTGCAACTATAATGCAAAATGTGATTAAAGCTAGGAGCAATGGCACCAAGTTTGAGGTAATACTATACTATACTCTGTTTGCTGTGTATTTTTTTAGCTTTTTTTAATAACATGTACTTACTATATGAGTTTATTAGGTTGGATGGAATGAAAGTGGTCAGCCAGTTGACCCCCACAGCGCAATGTTTGTGAGCTACATTGGGGCTGTTGTTCGTCAAAATATTCCAATCACGATTGACGACTGGAGAGATAAGGCGTTGAAGGATGCCAAAGATATCATATGGAATGATATTCAAATAAATTTTTTGATCCAATCTTTTGTCATTTATAAATATTTTCATTGAAATACTTTACTTATAATTTTTTTCATTGCAAACACTTTTGTCCTTGATGAGGGACGAAAGAATTACGTTTTGAGAGTTGCTGGCAAAATCCATCGGGGATTTAGATTGCATCTCTCAAATTTCTATCTTAAAGATAAAGAAGGAAACACAACAGCTGAACCTCCAAAGATATATCGACATTATATATCAAATGATGAATGGAAAGCGTTTGTTTCCAAACGTACTGACCCCGCGTTTGTCGTAAGTGATTAATTTATTAGCATTTGTGTGTTTTATTATTCATATTCGTATCGTATTTTAAATTTTTACATAATTGCTATTTTTTTATATAGAATATTAGTAAGGCAAATCGCGAGAGGGCAAGCAACCCGACGCACCCATACAGAAGATCACGTATGGGATATGCACGTCTAGACAAAAAACTTGTAAGTCAATGTAACATCAATGAAGAGGGAATTTGTATTATAAACTATAGTTTCTAACTAATATTTTGTTTTAACGAATAGCGACAAGAGACCCAATCCGATCAACCGTTGGGTCGTCATATCTTGTGGAAGGAAGCTCAGGTAAATAAGGATGGAGTGGTTGATAACGAAAATGTTCAAAAAGTAATAGAACTTTGTGTAAGTATATTATGACTTTAATATTTTTCAATATTGTATTTATCACTTGAATACTTTTTAATATTGTATTTTAAACATGCTCATGAACTTAACTATTTTAATGTTACATGTATTTTAGGAGACCATCGAACAAAGTTCTGAAAATGAAGAGGGCAACAAGGCTAGTTGCAGGGACATTTTGGGCAAAGTTTTTAATGTTCCTGAATATTCCGGTCGAGTTAGGGGGAAGGGATTTGGTGTAACTCCCAGAAGCTTTTTTCCTCAAGAGAAGCGCCAAAAACCTTCCAACGAGGAAGTATTAGAGAAGCTCAGAATCCTATCTGAGCAAGTGGCATAATTGGTGAATACGAACAAAGACAAGCAACTTCCGGATCAACTCCAAGGTGAAATACAAATGGAGAGTGAAAGCGGGAGTTCCAACGTCGGTTTGAAAATTATTCCCGAGGTAATTAATTACTTACTTGCTTATGTAATTACTTATGCATTAAACAATATTATATATTAACTGTACTTATGTTTTAACTATTGATTTAGGGTGTCACTTCATGTTTTCTATACTTGTTCTCGCCCACTCATCGGAAGGTGGGAAAAGGAAAATTGTACAATACTTTGGAAGAAGTATTGCACAATACTCCGATCCCAAAGGGCCATGTCAAGGTATCGCCTACTATTGCTTTCGAATCAACTGCACCGTTGACGATATCGGACAACGACGGAGATATGCAGACATTGGGTGAAGCTATTGGTAGTTACGTGGCATGGCCCACGAACCTTGTTGCCCTCGTTAAAAGCCCTCCCAGAAACAAATCAGTTACGTCTCCCGATAAGGTTTGTCACATTTATTGCATAAGCTTTGTCAATTTTTTCAGATTCAATAAACTAACATTTAACCTTATTTTTGTAGGTCCAAATAAATAAACCACCCGCACATCCAAAAAAAGGCAGCAAACCTCAAAAATTGGAGGTTAATAGAGCTGCCAAATTACAAAGGCTGAAGGCCAATAAAGCTGCCAATAAAGTTGCCAAACTTGCAGCAATAAAAAAATTGGATCGTGGCAAATTAGTCGCTGCCGCTGCTGCTCCTAAAATAAGTCAGCCACGCCTTGGTAAATACGGGGCGTGTCTTGACATCCAAGTAAAAAAGAACCTGTGCAGCAGCGACGATTCGCGCATGATACACATGAATAAATAAATATTCGGAGAGGAGTATGAGGAATTGTTCGACAAGGAGCACGCATACGAACTTCTCGAACATAAGGAGCTCAGTGCAACTGTAATGAGCTTGTATATAAGGTAAAAAATACTTTTAATTGCATTTATTGGTAATTAATTAAATGTATTGATAATTAAATGATTTTCATATATAAATTATCTATATATTTGATACTAACTTAATATAATATGTTCAATTTTTATATTGCAGTACTTTGAAAATTCCAGTCCATCATATTCTGAGCAAGATCTGGTGGAATTAAAGGAGGAATGGTGTGAGTATGTGCTTGAAATGAAAATTATTTGATTTTCTGGGAAATAGCATGCTGCTGGGCAAGGGATCTGAATATTATATGGTGCATAGTTATTATATGTATATAATCATAGGACAATATATAAACATGCATATGAATATGTTGTAAATTAGGTTCAATGTATATTTAATTACTTATGTTGTAAATTACTGTATTACAGGATAATATATATGTATCATATTGTGTGAACTGATTATGTTTTAACTGATTCTGGGCTCTGGTTCTGGTTCTGGTTCTGGTTCTGGTTGTGTTACTGATTCTGTTTCTGTTTTAACATGCATATGAATATGTTCTAAATTACTGATTCTGGTTGTGTTGTGTTGTGTGAACTGGTTCAAACTAATTTTGGATAAAAAGATAAAAGACAGCGCTTTATAAAAAAAGTGCCATAAAAAGCTAAAAAACGCTTTTAAAATATATACAGGGTTTAAAAAAAAAAAATAACACCTTTTACAGCGCTTGTTATAAAAAGCGCTGTAAAAGGCATACCAAATATGAATTATGGGTATGTCTTTTACATCGCTTGTTACAAAAAAGCGCTGTAAAAGGTACCCCAAATATATGAAATATGGGTATGCCTTTTACAGCGCTTTATTTAACAAGCGCTGTAAAAGGTGCATAATAAGCGCGCGTTATAAAAGGTGCCTTTAAGAGCGCTTTTTTGTAAGAAGCGCTGTAAATGGTGCATAATAAGCGCATGTTATAAAAGGTGCCTTTAAGAGCGCTTTTTTAGAAGCGCTGTTGTATCTTTTACAACGCTCGAATCCACAACGTTTTTTTTTTTTTTTGAAAAAGCGCTGTAAAAGGCAATTTTTTGCGCATTGGCTTTTGGTTTAAATTGGAAGTGAATAAATGCTAAAATATAATATGAGATACAAAATCATAAAACTGAGAGTAATTACGAGTCTTATATAATGTGATGATTGATTTGAATGTAAAGTATGACTACACAAATATAAAATGATGGTGCTTACTTGATGGTTTCTGGTGTTGATAGCTTGATTGATATTGAGATATTTTGAATTTTCGTATGATATACAGTTGAATTGTACGATGTAAGATTTTGTGACAATGATGTATGAGAGACTACTTTGATGTTATAGAATTGAGGTATATATATATATATATATATTGATTTGACCCGTTAGACGATGAACTTGTGGTAACTCCGACCCATGCTAAAGATGGTACTCTTAATGTAGTGAGTATCCTAGGGCAATAAAGTGAGGAAGTAGATGTTAGAGGTATTTGATGTAGAAATTATTTTGTCATCATATAGTTATAGTTTGACAAGTCTAGTGATATTAGAAAAATACAATTGAATGAGCTTGATCCTGAAGTCTAGTGATAGTTAGGGTTTGACAATTATGTTGTTGAGTCGTAAGAAATGATTTATGCGAATAATGAATGCCATATATGGATATACAATAAATTAAAGAAATAAAAATTCTTATAGTAGATATAAAAATAGTATTAAATTATAACAATGACTATCATCCATGAATCAATAATAAGTATTTTATTTCATTGTGACTATTTAGTTGTGATCTTGTATCATTAAAAGAAAATGAAAATTTAAACAAAAAATTAAAATTAAAAAATGAAAATTTGAAACGATATAGAAACGAAGGAAACATGAACATGACATTAAATTTAAAATATATTTTTCCTATGAAACAATTTGTGAAATCTACCTACCGCTTTTTTGAAATTAAGTAAAATTGCTTATTGTCATTTTAACTATTTAATTTCAATATGTTGGCAAAAATGTTAATTTCATTTATTAGCATTTTAATTTTCCACTAATAGAGATACATTATATTTTAGGAATGATAATTATTATTTTATAAGAGAAATATACATTAAAATTAATTAATATTAAAATACGCTTAAAAAACAGACAAATTAATATTGATATCAAAATTCAGGGGTCTGCTTCAAACCATACAAAGCCTTATGGAGTCTATACACCATATTCTCCTTGCCTTGTACTTCAAAACCAGGAGGTTGTGACACAAACACAACCTCTTCAAGTGGACCATTTAAAAAGGCAGATTTTACATCTAAATGATAAAGTGATCACCTTCTCTTGCAAGTTAGAGCCATAACTAGTCTTACAGTTTCAAGCCTTGCAAATGGAGCAAACACTTCATTGTAATCAATACCATGTTTTTGTAAGAAACCTCTAGCCACCAACCTAGCCTTATGCTTTATAATTTTTCCATATAGATTTAATTTTAGTTTGAAAACCCACTTCACATCTATTTTATTTTTCTTATCTAGTAAGTTTACTAGCTCCCATGTGTGATTCTTCTCAATTGATTGGAGTTCTTCCATACATCTATCTTCAGTGCTTCTTTATAATTGAGAGGTTCATAGTCTGCTAATAATGCAAAGTGAATGATATCACCTTCATCATTTACTACATTATCAGGAATAACTTCACAGTCATTCAACCTGCTTGGAGCTTGTCTGATTCTTTGAGGTCTCATAATTGCTTCCACTTCTTCTGGTTCATCTAAATAATTATTATTCACTTATGCATTATTTTATTCATCACTTGAATCTGGATAAATGTAGCTTTGTTGATTCTCTTTACTGTATATTGGTTCCTCTTCCCATTTCCACTTTTCAGTCTCATTCACAATCACATCCCTACAAACATGTACCTTTTGAGTTACTGGATTATAAAGCTTATAGGCACATGTAGGATGATAGCCTATAAGTATCATAATTCCACTCTTATCTTCAAGTTTGCTTCTCTTTACATCTGGTACATGTTTATAGCACAAAGAGCCAAAACCTTGAAATGCTTCACGCTAGGCTTTCTTCCACACCAGGCTTCCTTTAGTACCATCAACTTTAGCTTCTTTGTAGGACATTTATTTAGAATGTAAGCAGTTGTAGTGACTGTTTCACCCCAAAACTTGTGTGGTAAGTTTTTCTACTTGATCATACTTTTTGCCATATTTAGTAGAGTTTTGTTCCTTCTCTTAGCAAGTCCATTATGTTGAGGTGTCACTTCATTCACAATACCTTGATTGACACAGAAATCTTCAAATTATTTTGAGGTGTATTCTCCTCCACCATCTGTTCTCAAGATCTTAATAGATTTGTCACTTTCCTTTTCATTTAAGATTTTGAATTTCTTGAATACCTCTAAGGCCTCACTCTTAAACTTGATTGCATACAGCCACAAAATTCGTGTAAATTGATCAACAATTGTGATTAAGTATCTATTTCCCCCCAATGAATGTACTTCAAAAAGACCACATATATCATAGTGAACTACTTGCAGTGCTACACTAGCTCTTTTAGGTGCTTCATAAACAAATGATAACCTATTTTGCTTACTTTTCACACACACTTCACAAATAGCTTTTCTGACATTCAGTTTTGGCAAGCCATACACCAATTCTTTAGAATTCAAATCACTAAGACTTTTAAAATTTAGGTGACCATACCTCTTGTGCCATAAGTCTTCAACATCTTCACTCACTGCTGCAGACAAGCACATCATTTTTCCACTTGAGATGTTGCATTTGTATGTTCTATTCTTTGACATGTTTGATTTGAGCACCAAATTCTTCTTTGCGTCAAACAGCTTCAAAGAGTCACCATCCATAGTCATTGAGAATCCCTTTTCCACTAGTTGACCAATGCTCATGAGATTACGCTTCATCTCAAGAACATACATTACATCTTCAATAATGATTCTTTTTCATCATTGCTTCTGATTACTATATTTCCACCACCTTGAGCTACAAGATTTCTATTGTCAACCAATTTGGTGCTTGTTTTCTTGCTGGTATCAAAGCTTGTCAACCACTCTCTATGTGATGTCATGTGGTTTGAGCATCCAGAATCAAGAAACTATTCTTCATTCTTAATCTTCTTATCACTGGTAGTAGCAATCATCAACATTGTACTAGAGTCATCTTCATGAGCTAGATTTGCTTCTTCATCAGTCTTTTGATTCTTCTTGAACCTACATTCATCAGCAAAGTGCCCATACCTCTCACAATTGAAGCATTGCACCTTACTTTTGTCAAAATCCATCTTCTTGTTTTGACTTCTGCCAAAACCTCCTCTCCTTGAAGATTCAGCTTTGTCTCCAGTCTTGTTCTTTCCATTGTTGGACCAATTTGCTTTGCTCTTTCCCTTCTTCTTGAGATCCTTCTGATTTCCCTCCTTCTTGGAAGTTTCAACTTGAAATGCTTGTTGAACTGATCTTTCGTAATTTCTATCAAGCACCAAGAGCTCATATGCTTCCAATGAATTTTGCAGCTCTTTTATTTTCATAGTTTTCACATCCATTGCTTCTTGGATAACTATAACTATGAAATCGAACTTTGAATTTAAAGATCTCATCACTTTTTCTACTACCATCTGATCTGTAATATTCTCCCCACAAGTTCTCATTTGATTGACAATGGTTGTTAATTTTGAGAAGTAATCACTTACTTTCTGATTTGTTTCCATCTGCATCATCTCATACTTTCTTCTATAGGATTATAACTTCACTTGCTTCACCTTATCTCCACCAGTGTGATAGTTTTCTAAGATGTCACATGCTTCTTTGGATCTTGTTGCTTTAGAAATCTTCTCAAAATGTTGATTGTCAACATTCTGTTGAATGTAGAACAAAGCTTTACAGTATTTCTTCTTGGTTTCCTTGAATGCAGTCCTCTATGCATCAGTTGGATTCCCCATCAAATCCTCATAGCCATCCTGCACAATTTCACTCACTTCTTGTGCTCCAAATAAAGATTTCATCAAAGCACTCCATCGATCCCAGTTCTTGCCATCAAGCACCAGAAGATTTGATCCAAAACCATTGCTATTCATCTTGCCTATCAAGAATTTATCACTCAGTGTTTCCCTTGATTGTTCTCCTCACTTTTTCTCGTGTTTCCATTAGATTGAACCAAGCTCTAGATGCCAATTGTTAGAGCAATAGGACTGTGATGAACACAATTAGTGCGCAGCAAAACAAAAGAAGAAGGAGAAGCAGAAAATGAAAGAATGAGATAATTCTAATGAATTGTATTATTCACAATACAAAGTGTTATTTATATGTGTTACACAATTGCTTACAAAGCCAGTTATCCATACAAAGGTAACTAATTAACAATCTGTTTTGGTAACTAACTAACAACATTTTAAAATTGATTGAATGACAGTTATGAATTAAATCTCAACACAGATCAATCAATTTCATCGTTACAATCTTTTTATTTTTTTATTGAATTATCAGTTTGATTTCCTAAATCAATAATCTCTTCTAAATTCCCATTTGTGAAACGTTTCTTTCACATTGTTTCCAAATTTGGTCATGTGTTCCTATATATAATATAATGTGAATTACATGGTTCATTTAACTGAAGTACTCCAATCTAACACGCACAACAACAACATCATGCATATCCGTCGGATCTTCAACATTTTTTGAATTGAATTCTCATATTTTTATGTGAATTTGAATCTTTAATTTATAAATTTTATGAATTAATAACAAGGTTTTAGATTGAGTTGATTCATACTTTTTTTTCTATCAACTTCTAAAATTTTATAATTATATCAATATATCATTGATAATGTTTTTTACAGTAAAACTTCTTTCAAGACTTGAATTAAATCCACCACTCTAACTTTGAATAAGAATTCCTTGTTAACCAATCTCAAAACCATATCATTAACAATGTCAGCAGGATGTCCCTACAATGATTGGTAGAGACCAAAAATTAATTATTGGCAGCACATTATAGATTTCAATTTTATTGGTACATGATAAATTAAGCAATGAAGAATCACGATAAAATAGTCAACAACCACATTAGACCCTTCTTATTTTCTAACTTTAACTTTGTTTTAATTTTTTTCTTCAAGTAAGTAAGGTTGCATCCAAAATGAACTCAAATAACTTTTTTTTTTTTTTTTGTCATTTTTAAAATATTTACCAATATCTTGTCT
Source organism: Cicer pinnatifidum (assembly GCA_037974775.1). Lineage (NCBI taxonomy): Eukaryota > Viridiplantae > Streptophyta > Magnoliopsida > Fabales > Fabaceae > Cicer > Cicer pinnatifidum. Next base: position 10,984,935 of record JBBPBR010000001.1, read on the forward strand.
TTTACATATTTCACTAATGTAATAAATCAAAAAAACTATATTTTTTGGTGTCAATATTGATATGAAAATGAGATATTGAGATTAAGATAGAATGCAATGAAAACAATATATCATACTTATACACAACCAATTGTGATACATGCATTCCTGCCAACTTTTGATACACTACCAATATACCAATTAAAAAATATCATGAAGTAAGTTTAAAATATTTATAGCATTGACATATAATATGCTAAAACACTAAAGCAGAATCATATGTAAAACTATTAGTAAAACATAAAAAAATATAAATCAAGTTTTTTTTATATTTCATTTTGTTATGAGATTTAGTAAACTCAAAATTTATAAAATTCATAAACCTAAAGAAATTTTTTTTTTTTTAAATTTGAATCAAACATACATTCCAATCTTTTTTTTTTACTACACTAGTCAAAATAATTTACTTTAATATTTTATTAGAATTACTAATTGCCTTTTACAATAAACATTCTTTTTAAAAGTATTATATTAAGTTAAAGATGACTAATATTTCTTTATATATATATATATATATATATATTTGTTTTGAATAAAAAAATCAAAATTTTAAATTCATATACTTGTTCGTATAGACTTTTGAAAATATTTCTTTATATGAATATATGTCTTTTTTGTAATTACAAAGAGTCATGTCAATATAATATTGAGTCATCTTATTTCTACACAATTTATGATTTATATTTTCGACTATAAAATTGCATCAAGAGCATCTCCAACGGTGAACTCAAGATGGGTTCTTTAGATGGGTCCACTGTGCCACATCATTTTGAAGGAACTCATTCATTTTTTACTCCAACAGTGAACTCCATTTAAATAGGTTCTCGTATGCCACATCAACTTAAATCAATTCACTACTTCTCATATTATATTTCATTACTTTAATTTATACATTAATATTTAATTAATATTTCATTTTATTATAACTTTACTAAACTTCTGTAACAAAAATTGCGAAGAAAAAGTATGAGTAACAAATTGTTCCTATTAATGAGCTAACAATCGTAATTAAAGGAAAAAAAAAAGGCTTTTTGCATAAAATGCAACCAAGATTGTTGAAGATTATTTTGATTTGAATCCATTTGGCACAAATATTTTTTGTTTGAAATAATAAAATGGAAAAATAAATATAAAAGTACCATTGATAAAAACTTTACTAAACTTATGTAACAAAAATTATCAAGAAAAAGTATGAATAACAAATTGTTCCTATTAATGAGCTAACAATGGTAATTAAAGAAAGAAAAAAAAGGCTAAAGATGATATATTAACTAAAAAATAGCTAATGGTTACAAAATTATTATTATTTAGTAAATTAAAAAAAAAGTTAACGGCTATAAATTAATAAAAAATGATAAATTTATTATTATTAATAAATTAATAAAAGTTAACTGCTATGAAGCACCGTTCCTTCCTGACAGTACCGTGATGACAACTTGGCACAACTACAACGGTGAACCCACAAAAAACTAGAAGTTAAGTAATTACACGCTGGCGGACGAACTCATTTTACCTCCCGTTGGAGATGCTAACTTTTGAGTATGGAGTTCTTTTTTGACTAAAACTAATTATAAAAATTCATTCCAATATTTTTTCCAACAAAAATTCATTTCAACTTTTAATTTACAAAAAAATAAATTAATTATTTATCAAAAATTGCATAATAGATATAAAAATATTGTGTGAGGTCAACTAATATTATTACAATATCATTTAATAAAAGTGTGTTGTGAATTAAAATTTATATAACATTTAATTTAAAATTTAATATTTAATATTATATATATAACCAACAACATATTTAACAAATTAATGGCTATTTGACAAATATTTTTTGAAGTGAGAAAATGAAACTTTTACTAGTAAAGTTACATATTATGGACAAGTAGTGACGATGTTATAAATTGAATGAAATGAATTTAAAGCGAGAGAATAAGACAATGTTTGTTCATTTTCATGTTTTTCTCTCTAGACAGAGTTTACTTGTATTTTTGTTTCCTCGTTTTCAAATAGTAGATTTAGATTTATGGTTTTTTTTCTATATCGACATTTTCATTTCCAATTTTTCATTAGCAACACGAATACAAACGATGAAAGTTCGAATTCAAATGAACACAACATCGAAGAGAACTTTGGGGATATGGTGTTTGAATTAGTGGAACCAATAAACAGATTAGTTGTATTAAAAATGTTGGGGAATCAACATCAATGTACAAAGTTGAAGTCATGTTATCTATGTTATCTATAATGATTGTGAACTTGTGATGATGATGAAGGAGGCAGTTTAGAAAATTTTCATTATTTATTATTTAATTAAACTTTTTAAGTTATTAAAAATAAATTGTTAATATATTTAATTTAAAATTTAATGTGGCATCCACTTCGGCAATGCCTATTGTAGCACACAATTTTGTCCAGCTAATTTTTTTTAAAATTTATATATAAATAAACATAAATGAATAAAAAATAAAAATAAAAAAGAAAATAAATGAATCCTACATTTAATATTTTTCATAAAAAAGGATTTCGGATATCCTTTAGTAATTTCCTCTTTTTTTTTTTTTTGACTAAATACCATTTTTGATCCCTTAAGTTAATTTCAGTTAACGTTTTAGTTCTTTATTTTTTGTTTTTCTTCTTCTGATATGGTCCTTTATTTTAATTTTAAGTGACAGTTTGATCCGTTATGTTTCAAATCGTCAACAATGTTATCTTTTTTCTTACAAAAGTTCAAAAATTCATCAAAATTTTCAAACAAAACTCATAAAATTAATTATATTTTGTAATATAAAAAAAATTAATCAAATTTGTAACTCAAATAATCAAATAAACTCATATTTGACATTCTTTATTTGATATTGTTGGAGATGAAAATGTGAGTCTATTTAAAGATTTAAGTTATGAATTTGATGAAATTACATTATATTGAGAATGATAATTAGTTTTATGAGTTTTGTTTGAAATTTTTTATGAATTTTTTGAATTTTTGCAAAAAATAAGGATAATATTGTTGATATTTTAAAACATAAAATATCAAATTGTCACTTAAAATTAAAATAAAGGACCAAATCGGAAAAAAAAAAGATAAAGAACTAAAACGTTAACTGAAATTAAGTTAAGGGACTACGGGTTGTATTTAGCCTATTGTCTTCTTTAATCTATTATATATTTTCTGGTGGTATCTTCTGGTCGATTCCTCTAGTCATCTCCTCTAATACCTTCATTTGATCTTTTTCTTTCAACTTTTACATACTTCTGGTGGTATCCTCTAATTATTTCCTTTAGTCACTTCATCTAATTTTTTTCTTCCAATTTTTTTGGCATACCTCTAGTGCTATATCCAATTATTGCATTACTAGTGATATTCTCTGGGGGATGCATTTCCTCTTATCCTGGACTTTTTCTCTAACTTATTTTTTGCACACTTAATTAAATTATTAGTGCATTAAATTGTTCTATCTGTTTTGGTTCTAACATTTTTCTCTAGCTCTAGTTGCCTCTGGTTGTCTATTTTATTTTTTGTTTGACAGCATTATCACCCCCTTCCATCTTTTCCACCATCTTTCCGGTCTTCTTGTTTTTCACTTTTACAGTTGCAATTTTTTCTTCTTATATACAGGCCATCTTTCCAACCTCTTTTAGCATCTTTTGCTTTTCTCTCTCTTTTTTTTTCTTCCTAAAACAACTGCAATATATTCCTTGTATACACGCTATCTCTTCAGCCGGCTTTCCAGGCTTTTTAGCGTCTTTTTGTTGTTCTCCTTTTTTTCTTCAAAAATGATAAACAATTTTTTCCATGTAGAAACAATTAAAAAGTGCATCATCTTTTTTTTCTTCTAGATTTATCTTAGCAAAACCGATTTTTCTGCAAAAACAAGTAATAATTTATAACTCAATTTTATCTCATGGATATAAAGATTCACCATTTTTAAAGGAGGAGGATGATTTTCACCTTTAAGCTAATGATAGTTTTTCTTAGTAAGGGATATGAAATTAATTAAGAAAAATACAATAAAAGCAAAAGAGTATATATTCAACTTGTATGATAACTATTTCTAAACTCATCTATGTAATAATTCTATAGTTTTGTACTAATGTTATACCTTTAATTTGAATTTGTTTTACCTTTAATTTGAATTCTTGGTGTTTTGATGCCTTTTGCGATAACTTTTTTTTT
>JBBPBR010000001.1:10992348-11011086 GCA_037974775.1 Cicer pinnatifidum
TATAGATTCCTTAAATTCACATGTTCATTAGTTAAATAGGATCCACCACTAACAAATTGTTCATTTATTATTATTCGTAAATTAATAATACATGTAAGTTACCATATATAGATAAATACCACAAATACATGTAAGTTACCATAAATTAATAAATTGTATCAAAAATACATGTATACCTCCACAATTAGAATAAATTACCATAAATGCATATAGTTAATATATTATTGGAAAACATATAAATTCACCACAATCATATTCACAATAATTCTCATTAATGATTATTAAGGTTATTCTTAGCGTTTTCAAAAATCTACCCTAATCACTTAAGGTATGATTTTATAATAAATTAAATCAGAGTTGATATTTTCTTTTCTTTTTATTTTATTTAACTTAACGAAAAGTCTAGAATATCCTTAATACTTATTATTATATCCTTAACAAATGGATGCCGTTTTTAGAATCCATTTGTTGAAACCTTCAAAACAAAAAAAAAAAACTCTATTTTTGCGTTCAATTGCGAAGTAGATGTCATACCATTTTGATCTTTCGACGCATCAGTGAGGCTTATTTAGACTATATGTTTTGCGTCGAATAAGGTGTGAGGTGAGAGTGAGTTCGAATTTATGAGTGTTAAATAAGTGAGATGAACACGAAAATTGTATCACCCACAATTCATCTGAGGCTCGCTATATATGGTTGAAGCGCTTTGAGTAATAATGGACTAATGAGAATAATTGGAGTTTAGTAAGGTTTAAACCTGAATTACAAAGTTTTATAGGGAGCAATTTGGTTTAATTTTGATGAATGTGTGCTAATTGAATTATTTTTGCATTTGATAAATTTTGTACAATGTTTGTTTATAAACATCCGCGATATTGTTTGAAGTAAAATGTGATGTGTATTCATTGTTGAAATTTGTATAGTATATGCAAATTTTCTTGTATTTCTATGTGAGTGAATATGCATGTGGGTAATAAACTCACTACGCCAAAAATTGCCTTTTACAGCGCCCCTTTTACAGCGCTTGGTAAACACAAGCGCTGTTGAAAATATATTTTAAAAATAACGGAGCCTTTTACAGCGCTTTTTATGACAAGCGCTGTAAAACAAGCGCCATAAAACAAGCGCTGTTGTATGTCTTATAACGTTTTCGCATAACGTTATAAGGCTTTTACAGAGCTTGTCAAAAAAGCGCTGTAAAATGAAGTGCTTTCGCGTATTATTTTACAGCGCTTTTCTCACAAGCGCTGTAAAAGACATGCACTTTCAAATAATTGAACTACCTATTACAACGCTTTTTCCACAAGCGTTGTAAAATACATGCGCTTTCATTGAATTTAACTACCTATTACAGCGCTTTTTCCACAAGCGCTGTAAAATGCATATTTAAAATAATTATATACGTTGGAAACCCTCATATCATATCCTCTAGATCTTTCAACACCCTAATATCCTCTACGTACTGTGCAACCATCTACGTTGTCTCAGGTATTTTTTAATTTGTTTTTGTCAAAAAATCTTGTTATGTTTTAAATCTCTTCAATTGTTCATGAGAAACAACATGATCTGTTATGAACAGATCTGTTAATCCAAAACAACATTATTTCTCATGAACAATTGAATAATTCAGATTATATATACCACATGATCTGTTATGTTTTGAAATTGTCAAAAATTGTCAAAAACTCATATCATATGATCTATTCTGTTTTGAAATCTTATTAGTTTATTAGTTCAGTATTGAAAGCTTATTAGTTTATTAGTTCAGTATTGAAAGCTTATTAGTTTTGTAACTGCATTTATATAGGTGGTATAATATGGATAGGAAATGGATGTCAGCCAATCGATTGTCAAAAGAGTAAGAAATTGGAGTGAAGGAGTTTGTTGAGTTTGCAGTGAAGAATGCAAAAGATCCAAATAGAGTAGTTTGTCCTTGTTTAAAATGTTGTTTTGGAAAACGTGTTAGAGAAGATGAATTAGAAGTACATCTAATATGTAATGGAATTGATCAAAGCTACACATGTTGGATAAGACATGGTGAGAAAAAAAAGGAAACATTAATTTTGAGAATAGTTCGACATATGCTTCAACTGACTTCGATACAGATACATATGAGCCAGACCGAGTTGATGAGATTGCAAAAGCAGTTGAAGAAGATCTTCGAGATTGTCCTAAAATGTTTGAAAGTTTGTTGAGTGATGTAGAGAAAGAATTATATAATGGTTGTACTAAATTCACAAGACTGTCGGTGATATTAAAGTTGTACAACTTAAAAGCGAGTAATGGATGGTCTGATAAAAGCTTTACAGAATTATTAACACTCATAAAAGATATGTTGCCAGATGATAATGTACTTCCCAGTCAAACCTACGAGGCTAAACGGATTTTGTGTTCTATTGGCATGAGTTACGAAAGGATTCATGCGTGTCCTAACGATTGCATTTTATTTCGAAATGAATATGAACTACTTAAGGCTTGTCCGAAATGCAATGTCTCTCGATATAAGAAGAAAGAATCTACTCCAGCAAAAGTCGTGTGGTATTTTCCTATAATACCAAGATTTAGGCGCATGTATCGCAGTGAAGAAGATTTAAAACACTTGACATGGCATGCAGATGAAAGAATTAGAGATGGAATGTTTCGACACCCTGCAGATTCCCCACAATGGGCAAAAATTGATCACGAGTATCCTGAATTCGGGATAGAGTCAAGAAATCTAAGACTTGCACTTTATACTGATGGAATGAATCCACATGGTCTTCAAAGCATCTCACACAGCACGTGGCCTGTGATTTTGGTAATATATAACCTACCTCCATGGTTATGTATGAAGCGTAAGTTTATGATGTTGTCTCTGTTAATTTCTGGACCCAAACAACCGGGGAATGATATCGACGTATACTTGACTCCTCTAATAGAAGATTTAAAACGTATGTGGGAGATAGGTGTGGAAGTTTATGATGGGTATAAGAAAGAATATTTCAATTTGAGGGCTATGTTGTTCGCCACAATTAATGATTTTCCAGCATATGGTAATTTATCAAGATATAGCATTAAAGGTCAGTGTGCATGTCATGTATGTGAAGAGAGTACAAATTGGATGCGGTTGAAACATTGTAAGAAGAATGTGTTTCTTGGACATCGTAGATTTTTACCTTATAGTCATCAGTATCGTTGGTGGAGAAATGCATTTAATGGAAAATCAGAGGAAGGTAAAAGCTCCTTTACCACCGACTGGATATCAAATACTTGAAAAAGTACAAGGTTTGACCAATAAATTTGGCAAACCTTTTGCGGGAGAGCTGGTCAAAACTGGGTTGAAGAAAAAGTCAATTTTCTTTGAATTGCCATATTGGAAGTCATTGAATATAAGACATTTCCTCGATGTGATGCATATTGAAAAAAATGTATTTGATAGTGTTATTGGTACGTTACTCAATGTTCTAGAAAAGTCTAAAGATGGCATCAACGCAAGATTGGACTTGGTCGATATGGGAATAAGAAATGAATTGGCTCCAGTAAAGAAAGGAAATCGCACATATCTACCTCCAGCCGCTCATACTCTATCTAGAAAGGAAAAAATTGTTTTATGTAAATTTCTACACGAAGTTAAAGTTCCGGAAGGATACTCTTCGAACATTAGAAATTTGGTTTGTATGAAAGACCTCAAGTTAAAAGGTTTGAAGACCCATGATTGTCATATTCTAATGGAGCATTTGCTACCAATAGGTATACGTTCCATTTTACCTGAAAAAGTTCGACTAGCATTAACTAGATTATGTTTCTTCTTCAGGGAAATTTGTAGTAAAGTGATCGACCCTCAGAAATTACCGACATTGCAGACCGAAATTGTTGTTACTTTGTGTGAGCTGGAAATGTATTTCCCACCATCGTTTTTTTGATATAATGGTTCACCTTACTGTTCATCTGGTTAAGGAGACACAACTTTGTGGGCCAACTTATATGAGATGGATGTATCCGATAGAACGATATATGAAAATATTAAAAGGGTACGTAAAAAGTAGAAGTCGACCAGAAGGTTGTATTGCTGAACGATGCATTGTTGAAGAGGCTGCTGAATTTTGTACTGAATATCTGTCCAATGTTGAATCCATAGGGCTTCCCATGTCCCGTCATTCGGGAAGACTATCAGGAGAAGGGATAATTGGAAGGAGACTACTGACTATATCAAGGACATAATTGGAGCAGGCACAATTGTATGTTCTGCACAATGATGATGAGATTCAACCGTATGTTACAATACACATGGATCAGTTATCTCGTTTGAACATGAATAGGAATCAAAATTGGTTAACTCGAGAGCACAATCAAAGTTTTATAACATGGTTAAAAAATCACATAAAGTCAAAATTTGATATAGAGCCCGGATCAATTTCACAGAGATTGAGGTGGCTAGCAAATGGTCCGAGCTTACATGTCTTTTCTTACACTAGTTATGTTATTAACGGCTACACATTTTAGACCAAAGAACAAGATGATCAGACCACTATGCAAAATAGTGGAGTCACTCTCGTAGCTGAAGCGATGCATGTCTCAAGTGCAAAAGACAAAAACCCAATATATGCAAATCTATCATATTTTGGGGTTATCGAGCGCATATGGGAGTTAGACTACACAATGTTTCGTGTTCCCATATTTGGTTGCAAGTGGGTCGATAATAATAATGGCGTTCGGATTGATGAGTCAGGATTCTTGCTTGTTGATTTTAATAGGGATGGATACAAAGACGAGCCTTTTATTTTAGCGTCGCAAGCTCAACAAGTGTTTTATGTCACTGATCCTTCTGATGATAAATGGTCTGTTGTCCTATCGACCAATAAAATAAGTGATGATAACAACAATGATGAAGATGTTGGTAATGATCTTTTATTTGCAACATCACAACAACCACATGAAATTGATTCAACTGATGATGGTTTATATCTTAGAGATGATCATGATGAGGGAATTTGGATTAATCCATCGTTTCGTATTGTAAATGGACAAACAAATGTGAATCCCACCAGGAAAAGAAGAAGGGCATCTTAATGTACATGTTTAATTGTTTTATATAAGCCATGCATGTAATCTAAATTATTGTTGTAATCTGAATTATTGTTCTATTCTGGTTTTATTGTTGTAATCTAATCTAAATTATTGTTGTAATATGAATTATTGTTCTATTCTGGTTTTATTGTTGTAATCTGAATTATTGTAATCTGAATTATTGTTCTATTCTGGTTCTATTCTGGTTTTATTGAATTATTGTGGTATTATATAATCTGAATTATTAATTATTCTGGTTCTATTCTTGTTTTATTGTTGTCTAAGAAGGCAAGCATAACCAGTGATTCAATTAGGACTTAAGTTTTTGGCTTTTGGATAGTTTGGTTGATGGGTGGGGGATAAGGGTCTTTGGTGAAGTGCATGTTTATGTAAATTTGGACAATTTCAATTCTTAAGAACTATGCATGTAAAAAAAGTGCATGCCTTTTACAGCGCTTTTTAAAAAAAGCGTTGTAAAAGGCCCTTTTAAAAATAAAATAATGAGACATTTTACAGCGCTTATTGGGAAAAGCGCTATAAAAGACTCTTTGAAAAATAAAATAAAGAGACCTTTTATAGCGCTTACAACAAAAAGCGCTGTAAAAGACTCTTGTAGTTTAAAAACGCTTACATTTACGAAGTTCACTTAATTCAGATTCGAACCTAGATGGGTATTTAACGTATAAGTATATAACAATTTTTACAATATATGACATTAAATAATTAATGTGTTAATATTTATAATTAATAATATTAATTAATAATTTATGGATTTCAAAAATATGTTAATATTTATAATTAATGTACCTAATAAAGTAAAAAATAAAGGTTATATTTGTTGTTTGATGGAGACATTTTAGAGCGCTTATTAGGAAAAGCGCTGTAAAAGACTATTTGAAAAATAAAATAAAGAGACATTTTACAGCGCTTATGTGAACAAGCGCTGTAAAAGGATTTTCTAACAGGATTTTCTCTAACAGATACCTAACATGACTTTCTCTAACAGGATTTTCTTCAAACACCTTGTACGCATCATGGGAATCCCCAAAAACACATTGTTAACAAAAACGTCAGACCCATTGTTAACAAAAACATCAGACACATTGTTAACAAACCCATTTTTCACAACATGGCAATGAACCTGAAGATCAAGTTATGATTTAAGAATGAAAGGGAATGTAAAGAGATAAAAAGGGTGTTGAGGTGGAGATTGAAAGAGTAAGCTTTGATGTTTGCGAAGAAGATGCATAAAAGGACTTTGAGGTGGAGTTTGGTGTAGAGGAAGATATTTTGGTAGTGACCAGTTACTACTATGTGGGTTTTGCAGAGCTTGTTTAAAAAATAACATAACAAAACACAAAAATAACATAATAAGGTCTTTTACAGCGCTTCTTTGCACAAGCGCTGTGAAAGGCTTTTAAAATAAACATTATATAACATACTAAAACAATGAGGTCTTTTACAGCGCTTGTTGGGATAAGCGCTGTAAAAGAGTCTTTTAAAAATTTAAATAAGGACTCCTTTTACAGCGCTTTTATAACAAGCGCTGTAAAAGGCTTAGGCCTTTTAGAGCGCTCTTTGGAAAAGCGCTGTAAAAGGGTTATAAAAAAGCGCTGTAAAAGGGTTATATATATAACAGTAACCTCTTCAGTTTCCTCTTCATTACGTAAACTACACTATCATCTCAACCTTCATCGTTCTTCTCTTCTTTTGCAAACCCTATAATCCCGTCCATTACGAACTGTATTTCCACGATCATCTCCTTCATTTCGAACCTTATTTCCATCCAATATCATTTCGAACCTTATATTTTCATTGAAATACGTAACCCTCATTACATATTTCTTCAAAACCGTTTTTCTGTGAACTTTATTGCTGTGAAATTTCTCCGTTCGCTCTTTTCTTTGCATTTCATCTTTCTTCGAACCATTATTCAGGTATTGATGTTATTAATTTTTTGTAATCATTAAAATGCATGTTGAGCTTGTTTAAAATATATATACTGATACATGTTGAGCTTGTTTAGAATAATGCATGATGCATGTTGAGCTTGTTGATGTTATACTAAACTGCATGTTGAACTTGTTGTAGTTAAATGGATACAAACAGAGATTTAGAATGTCAAAATGAAGAAGTTGGCACTAGTAAGACTTATGAAAATGAAGTCAAACGTGGTGCAACTATAATGCAAAATGTGATTAAAGCTAGGAGCAATGGCACCAAGTTTGAGGTAATACTATACTATACTCTGTTTGCTGTGTATTTTTTTAGCTTTTTTTAATAGCATGTACTTACTATATGAGTTTATTAGGTTGGATGGAATGAAAGTGGTCAGCCAGTTGACCCCCACAGCGCAATGTTTGTGAGCTACATTGGGGTTGTTGTTCGTCAAAATATTCCAATCACGATTGACGACTGGAGAGATAAGGCGTTGAAGGATGCCAAAGATATCATATGGAATGATATTCAAGTAAATTTTTTGATCCAATCTTTTGTCATTTATAAATATTTTCATTGAAATACTTTACTTATAATTTTTTTCATTGCAGACAACTTTTTTCCTTGATGAGGGACGAAAGAATTACGTTTTGAGAGTTGCTGGCAAAATCCATCGGGGATTTAGATCGCATCTCTCAAATTTCTATCTTAAAGATAAAGAAGGAAACACAACAGCTGAACCTCCAAAGATATATCGACATTATATATCAAATGATGAATGGAAAGCGTTTGTTTCCAAACGTACTGACCCCGCGTTTGTCGTAAGTGATTAATTTATTAGCATTTGTGTGTTTTATTATTCATATTCGTATCGTATTTTAAATTTTTACATAATTGCTATTTTTTTATATAGAATATTAGTAAGGCAAATCGCGAGAGGGCAAGCAACCCGATGCACCCATACAGAAGATCACGTATGGGATATGCACGTCTAGACAAAAAACTTGTAAGTCAATGTAACATCAATGAAGAGGGAATTTGTATTATAAATTATAGTTTCTAACTAATATTTTGATTTAACGAATAGCGACAAGAGACCCAATCCGATCAACCGTTGGGTCGTCATATCTTGTGGAAGGAAGCTCGGGTAAATAAAGATGGAGTGGTTGATAACGAAAATGTTCAAAAAGTAATAGAACTTTGTGTAAGTATATTATGACTTTAATATTTTTCAATATTGTATTTATCACTTGATTTCTTTTTAATATTGTATTTTAAAAATGCTCATGAACTTAACTATTTTAATGTTACATGTATTTTAGGAGACCATCGAACAAAGTTTTGAAAATGAAGAGGGCAACAAGGCTAGTTGCAGGGACATTTTGGGCAAAGTTTTTAATGTTCCTGAATATTCCGGTCGAGTTAGGGGGAAGGGATTTGGTGTAACTCCCAGAAGCTTTTTTCCTCAAGAGAAGCGCCAAAAACCTTCCAACGAGGAAGTATTAGAGAAGCTCAGAATCCTATCTGAGCAAGTGGCACAATTGGTGAATACGAACAAAGACAAGCAACTTCCGGATCAGCTCTAAGGTGAAATACAAATGGAGAGTGAAAGCGGGAGTTGCAACGTCGGTTTGAAAATTATTCCCGAGGTAATTAATTACTTACTTGCTTATGTAATTACTTATGCATTAAACAATATTATATATTAACTGTACTTATGTTTTAACTATTGATTTAGGGTGTCACTTCATGTTTTCTATACTTGTCCTCGCCCACTCATCGGAAGGTGGGAAAAGGAAAATTGTACAATACTTTGGGAGAAGTATTGCACAATACTCCGATCCCAAAGGGCCATGTCAAGGTATCGCCTACTATTGCTTTCGAACCAACTGCACCGTTGCCGATACAGGACAACGACGGAGATATGCAGACATTGGGCGAAGCTATTGGTAGTTACGTGGCATGGCCCACGAACCTTGTTGCCCTCGTTAAAAGCCCTCCCAGAAACAAATCAGTTACGTCTCCCGATAAGGTTTGTCACATTTATTGCATAAGCTTTGTCAATTTTTTCAGATTCAATAAACTAACATTTAACCTCATTTTTGTAGGTCCAAATAAATAAACCACCCGCACATCCAAAAAAAGGCAGCAAACCTCAAAAATTGGAGGTTAATAGAGCTGCCAAATTACAAAGGCCGAAGGCCAATAAAGCTGCCAATAAAGTTGCCAAACTTGCAGCAATAAAAAAATTGGATCGTGGCAAATCAGTCGCTGCTGCTGCTGCTCCTAAAATAAGTCAGCCACGCCTTGGTAAATACGGGGCGTGTCTTGACATCCAAGTAAAAAAGAACCTGTGCAGCTGCGACGATTCGCGCATGATACACATGAATAAATAAATATTCGGAGAGGAGTATGAGGAATTGTTCGACAAGGAGCACGTATATGAACTTCTCGAACATAAGGAGCTAAGTGCAACTGTAATCAGCTTGTATATAAGGTAAAAAATACTTTTAATTGCATTTATTGGTAATTAATTAAATGTATTGATAATTAATCTAGTTTAAAATTTTCATTGAAGGTTTTTGCATGAGAAGGTCGTGTGCCTGAGGAAATTATCGAATAAATACTCATTCTTCTCTCCGCATAAAACGTCCATGTGGAAACTCGATGAAGACAATGTAAATAAATACATTGTAAATATGTTTTTAGGAAATATTTCAAAGGATAAATTGTTCTTAGCACCATATAATTCAGGGTACGTAATTTTATCTTTTTTAATTGATGAGAATTTAATTTATTAGTTGTGTATAGACAAAATTGTTTAACCAATTTTTTGTTGTTGTAGGGCACATTGGGTGCTATTTGCAATCAATGCCGTCTCTGAAGTTATATACTATTTGGATCCCTTGCATGACGATTACAACAATCACTCCGAAATCAAGACTTTGTTCGACACGTAAGTAATATTCATTTATTTTTGTTACACATATATATAAATAAGTGTTTGTTCATGCTAAAATAATCACATTTATTCATTTGATAGTGCATTAAAAGTTTTTCGAGCTCAAAGAGGTGCGGTAGTGTCGAAGCAAAAGTCTAATAATATTACATGGATCCCAATAAAGTGCCCTCGTCAAACAAACAACATCGACTGTGGGTACTACGTATTGAGATTCATGAAGGAGATTGTTGACAAGAATAAAACTATTATCCCAGAAACGGTACGGTATTTTGATTATATGATTTTCATATATAAATGATCTATATATTTGATACTAACTTAATATAATATGTTCAATTTTTATATTGCAGTACTTTGAAAATTCCAGTCCATCATATTCTGAGCAAGATCTGGTGGAATTAAAGGAGGAATGGTGTGAGTATGTGCTTGAAATGAAAATTATTTGATTTTCTGGGAAATAGCATGCTGCTGGGCAAGGGATCTGAATATTATATGGTGCATAGTTATTATATGTATATAATCATAGGACAATATATAAACATGCATATGAATATGTTGTAAATTAGGTTCAATGTATATTTAATTACTTATGTTGTAAATTACTGTATTACAGGATAATATATATGTATCATATTGTGTGAACTGATTATGTTTTAACTGATTCTGGGCTCTGGTTCTGGTTCTGGTTCTGGTTGTGTTACTGATTCTGTTTCTGTTTTAACATGCATATGAATATGTTCTAAATTACTGATTCTGGTTGTGTTGTGTTGTGTGAACTGATTCAAACTAATTTTGGATAAAAAGATAAAAGACAACGCTTTATAAAAAAAGTGCCATAAAAAGCTAAAAAACGCTTTTAAAATATATACAGGGTTTAAAAAAAAAAAATAACACCTTTTACAGCGCTTGTTATAAAAAGCGCTGTAAAAGGCATACCAAATATGAATTATGGGTATGTCTTTTACATCGCTTGTTACAAAAAAGCGCTGTAAAAGGTACCCCAAATATATGAAATATGGGTATGCCTTTTACAGCGCTTTATTTAACAAGCGCTGTAAAAGGTGCATAACAAGCGCGTTATAAAAGGTGCCTTTAAGAGCGCTTTTTTGTAAGAAGCGCAGTAAAAGGTGCATAATAAGCGCATGTTATAAAAGGTGCCTTTAAGAGCGCTTTTTTAGAAGCGCAGTTGTATCTTTTACAGCGCTCGAATCCACAACGTTTTTTTTTTTTTTGAAAAAGCGCTGTAAAAGGCAATTTTTGGCGCAATGACTTTTGGTTTAAATTGGAAGTGAATAAATGCTAAAATATAATATGAGATACAAAATCATAAAACTGAGAGTAATTACGAGTCTTATATAATGTGATGATTGATTTGAATGTAAAGTATGACTACACAAATATAAAATGATGGTGCTTACTTGATGGTTTCTGGTGTTGTTAGCTTGATTGATATTGAGATATTTTGAATTTTCGTATGATATACAGTTGAATTGTACGATGTAAGATTTTGTGACAATGATGTATGAGAGACTACTTTGATGTTATAGAATTGAGGTATATATATATATATATATATATATATATATATATATATATATATATATATATATATATATATATATATATATATATATATTGATTTGACCCGTTAGACGATGAACTTGTGGTAATTCCGACCCATGCTAAAGATGGTACTCTTAATGTAGTGAGTATCCTAGGGCAATAAAGTGAGGAAGTAGATGTTAGAGGTATTTGATGTAGAAATTATTTTGTCATCATATAGTTATAGTTTGACAAGTCTAGTGATATTAGAAAAATACAATTGAATGAGCTTGATCCTGAAGTCTAGTGATAGTTAGGGTTTGACAATTATGTTGTTGAGTCGTAAGAAATGATTTATGCTAATAATGAATGCCATATATGGATATACAATAAATTAAAGAAATAAAAGTTCTTATAGTAGATATAAAAATAGTATTAAATTATAACAATGACTATCATCCATGAATCAATAATAAGTATTTTGTTTCATTGTGACTGTTTAGTTGTGATCTTGTATCATTAAAAGAAAATGAAAATTTAAACAAAAAATTAAAATTAAAAAATGAAAATTTGAAACGATATAGAAACGAAGGAAACATGAACATGACATTAAATTTAAAATATATTTTTCCTATGAAACAATTTGTGAAATCTACCTACCGCTTTTTTGAAATTAAGTAAAATTGCTTATTGTCATTTTAACTATTTAATTTCAATATGTTGGCAAAAATGTTAATGTCATTTATTAGCATTTTAATTTTCCACTAATAGAGATACATTATATTTTAGGAATGATAATTATTATTTTATAAGAGAAATATACATTAAAATTAATTAATATTAAAATACGCTTAAAAAACAGACAAATTAATATTGATATCAAAATTCCATATTATTATGTAAAATAAAAACTTTAATACATATGTAATATAGGATATACATTACAATTAACGGGAAATTGATTTTATCCGAAAAACAAGAAGAAATGAAAAACAAGTGTCATAGCGATAGACTTGATTGCATTATGATTTTAACATTTCAAAAGTTACTTTTATTTTTATCATTTATAGGTGTGTGACCATCAAATTGGTAGAGCAATAGGACTATAATGAACACAATTAATGCGCAACAAAACAGAAGAGAAAAGAGAGAAGCACAAAATGAAAGAATGAGATCATTCTAATGAATTGTATTATTCACAGTACAAAGTGTTATTCATATGTGTTACACTATTGCTTCCAAAGTCAATTATCCATACAAAGATAATTAACTAACAATCAATTTTGGTAACTAACTAACAACATTCTAAAATTGGTTGAATGACAGTTATGAATTAAATCTCAACTCTTCCCCATAATTCATAACTGTTAGAACATTTATAACACCAAGTTTCTTTCTAAAAAACTCAAATATGTCAAGTTGTAGAGCTTTTGTAAAACCATCTGCTAACTGCAACTCAGTTGGGCAATATTGCACCTCAATCATTCCATTATTCACTTGCTCTCTAATGAAATGAAACCTTGTACCAATGTGTTTACTTTTGCCATGTGAGATTGGATTTTTTGCAAGGCTAATAGTTGACTTGTTATCGATTCTGAGTATCAGAGGCTTCATCTCTTCACATCTCAGTTCCTTCATCACTGAACCCAACCATTTTGCTTGACAGGTTGCAAATGTTCCTGCAATATATTTTGCCTCACAAGATGAAAGTGCAGTCACTGGTTGCTTCTTTGTACACCACGATATAGCTGCTTCATTGAATATGAAAACATAGCTAGAGGTACTCCTTCTATCTGTGATGTCTCCACACCAATCATTATCTGAGTATCCAATAAGTTCACTTCTTTCACCTTTGCTTCCATTAGAGAATAGGAGCCCAAACTCCTTTGTGCCTTTTATATATCGAAGTATCCTTTTAGCAGCTATCAGGTGAGTCTTCCTTGGATCATGCATGAATTTGCTAATCACACTGACTGAGTAGCAAATTTCAGGCTTGTTGTTGAATATATATCTAAGTGAACCAACCATTTGTCTGAATAGTGTTGGATCAACTCTTTCTTTCTCACTACACTCATCAATTTTTTAGTTTGTCTCTGATGGACTCGAAATGGAATTGCAGCTATTCATTTCCAATTTCTCAAACAGTTCACCTATATACTTATGCTGGTGCATAACTATTCCTATCTTCATCTTTAGAAATTCCATTCCTAAGAAGAATGAGAGTTCACCTAGATGAGTCATTTCGAATTCATATTTCAACTTGTGTTTCACCTTTTCAATCTTTGATGATTTGCTTCCAGTAATGAGCAGGTCATCCACATATAAGCAGATTATCATGGTTTCTTCTTCACTTGAACTTTGCACATATACGCCAAACTCTACTGAACACTTTTTGAAACCTATCTGAATCAGACACTAATCAATCCTCTTGTTCCAAGCTCCAGGGGTCTGCTTCAAACCATACAAAGCCTTATGGAGTCTATACACCATATTCTCCTTGCCTTGTACTTCAAAACCAGGAGGTTGTGACACAAACACAACCTCTTCAAGTGGACCATTTAAAAAGGCAGATTTTACATCTAAATGATAAAGTGATCACCTTCTCTTGCAAGTTAGAGCCACAACTAGTCTTACAGTTTCAAGCCTTGCAAATGGAGCAAACACTTCATTGTAATCAATACCATGTTTTTGTAAGAAACCTCTAGCCACCAACCTAGCCTTATGCTTTATAATTTTTCCATATAGATTTAATTTTATTTTGAAAACCCACTTCACATCTATTTTATTTTTCTTATCTAGTAAGTTAACTAGCTCCCATGTGTGATTCTTCTCAATTGATTGGAGTTCTTCCATACATCTATCTTCAGTGCTTCTTTATAATTGAGAGGTTCAGAGTCTGCTAATAATGCAAAGTGAATGATATCACCTTCATCATTTACTGCATTATCAGGAATAACTTCACAGTCATTCAACCTGCTTGGAGCTTGTCTGATTCTTTGAGGTCTCATAATTGCTTCCACATCTTCTGGTTCATCTAAATAATTATTATTCACTTATGCATTATTTTATTCATCACTTGAATCTGGATAAATGTAGCTTTGTTGATTCTCTTTACTGTATATTGGTTCCTCTTCACATTTCCACTTTTCAGTCTCATTCACAATCACATCCCTACAAACATGTACCTTTTGAGTTACTGGATTATAAAGCTTATAGGCACATGTAGGATGATAGCCTATAAGTATCATAATTCCACTCTTATCTTCAAGTTTGCTTCTCTTTACATCTGGTACATGTTTATAGCACAAAGAGCCAAAACCTTGAAATGCTTCACGCTAGGCTTTCTTCCACACCAGGCTTCCTTTAGTACCTTCAACTTTAGCTTCTTTGTAGGACATTTATTTAGAATGTAAGCAATTGTAGTGACTGTTTCACCCCAAAACTTGTGTGGTATGTTTTTCTACTTGATCATACTTTTTGCCATATTTAGTAGAGTTTTGTTCCTTCTCTTAGCAAGTCCATTATGTTGAGGTGTATATGGAGTTGTCACTTCATTCACAATACCTTGATTGACACAGAAATCTTCAAATTATTTTGAGGTGTATTCTCCTCCACCATCTGTTCTCAAGATCTTAATAGATTTGTCACTTTCCTTTTCATTTAAGATTTTGAATTTCTTGAATACCTCTAAGGCCTCACTCTTAAACTTGTTGCATACAGCCACAAAATTCGTGTAAATTGATCAACAATTGTGATTAAGTATCTATTTCCCCCCAATGAATGTACTTCAAAAAGACCACATATATCATAGTGAACTACTTGAAGTGCTACACTAGCTCTTTTAGGTGCTTCATAAACAAATGATAACCTATTTTGCTTACTTTTCACACACACTTCACAAATAGCTTTTCTGACATTCAGTTTTGGCAAGCCATACACCAATTCTTTAGAATTCAAATCACTAAGACTTTTAAAATTTAGGTGACCATACCTCTTGTGCCACAAGTCTTCAACATCTTCACTCACTGCTGCAGACAAGCACATCATTTTTCCACTTGAGATGTTGCATTTGTATGTTCTATTCTTTGACATGTTTGATTTGAGCACTAAATTCTTCTTTGCGTCAAACAGCTTCAAAGAGTCACCATCCATAGTCATTGAGAATCCCTTTTCCACTAGTTGACCAATGCTCATGAGATTACGCTTCATCTCAAGAACATACATTACATCTTCAATAATGATTCTTTTTCATCATTGCTTCTGATTACTATATTTCCACCACCTTGAGCTACAAGATTTCTATTGTCGACCAATTTGGTGCTTGTTTTCTTGCTGGTATCAAAGCTTGTCAACCACTCTCTATGTGATGTCATGTGGTTTGAGCATCCAGAATCAAGAAACTATTCTTCATTCTTAATCTTCTCATCACTGGTAGTAGCCATCATCAACATTGTACTAGAGTCATCTTCATGAGCTAGATTTGCTTCTTCATCAGTCTTTTGATTCTTCTTGAACCAACATTCATAAGCAAAGTGCCCATACTTCTCACAATTGAAGCATTGCACCTTACTTTTGTCAAAATCCATCTTCTTGTTTTGACTTCTGCCAAAACCTCCTCTCCTTGAAGATTCAGCTTTGTCTCCAATCTTGTTCTTTCCATTGTTGGACCAATTTGCTTTGCTCTTTCCCTTCTTCTTGAGATCCTTCTGATTTCCCTCCTTTTTGGAAGTTTCAACTTGAAATGCTTGTTGAACTGATCTTTCGTAATTTCTATCAAGCACCTAGAGCTCATATGCTTCCAATGAATTTTGCAGCTCTTTTATTTTCATAGTTTTCACATCCATTGCTTCTTGGATAACTATAACTATGAAATCGAACTTTGAATTTAAAGATCTCATCACTTTTTCTACTACCATCTGATCTGTAATATTCTCCCCACAAGTTCTCATTTGATTGACAATGGTTGTTAATTTTGAGAAGTAATCACTTACTTTCTGATTTGCTTCCATCTGCATCATCTCATACTTTCTTCTATAGGATTATAACTTCACTTGCTTCACCTTATCTCCACCAGTGTGATAGTTTTCTAAGATGTCACATGCTTCTTTGGATCTTGTTGCTTTAGAAATCTTCTCAAAATGTTGATTGTCAACATTCTGTTGAATGTAGAACAAAGCTTTACAGTATTTCTTCTTGGCTTCCTTGAATGCAGTCCTCTATGCATCAGTTGGATTCCCCATCAAATCCTCATAGCCATCCTGCACAATTTCACTCACTTCTTGTGCTCCAAAAAAATATTTCATCAAAGCACTCCATCGATCCCAGTTCTTGCCATCAAGCACCAGAAGATTTGATCCAAAACCATTGCTATTCATCTTGCCTATCAAGAATTTATCACTCAGTGTTTCCCTTGATTGTTCTCCTCACTTTTTCTCGTGTTTCCATTAGATTGAACCAAGCTCTAGATGCCAATTGTTAGAGCAATAGGACTATGATGAACACAGTTAGTGCGCAGCAAAACAAAAGAAGAAGGAGAAGCAGAAAATGAAAGAATGAGATAATTCTAATGAATTGTATTATTCACAATACAAAGTGTTATTTATATGTGTTACACAATTGCTTACAAAGCCAGTTATCCATACAAAGGTAACTAATTAACAATCTGTTTTGGTAACTAACTAACAACATTCTAAAATTGATTGAATGACAGTTATGAATTAAATCTCAACACAGATCAATCAATTTCATCGTTACAATCTTTTTATTTTTTTATTGAATTATCAGTTTGATTTCCTAAATCAATAATCTCTTCTAAATTCCCATTTGTGAAACGTTTCTTTCACATTGTTTCCAAATTTGGTCATGTGTTCCTATATATAATATAATGTGAATTACATGGTTCATTTAACTGAAGTACCCCAATCTAACACACACAACAACAACATCATGCATATCTGTCGGATCTTCAACATTTTTTGAATTGAATTCTCATATTTTTATGTGAATTTGTATGTTTAACTTATAAATTTTATGAATTAATAACAAGGTTTTAGATTGAGTTGATTCATACTTTTTTTTCTATCAACTTCTAAAATTTTATAATTATATCAATATATCATTGATAATGTTTTTTACAGTAAAACTTCTTTCAAGACTTGAATTAAATCCACCACTCTAACTTTGAATAAGAATTCCTTGTTAACCAATCTCAAAAATTAATTATTGGCAGCACATTATTGATTTCAATTTTATTGGTACATGATAAATTAAGCAATGAAGAATCACGATAAAATAGTCAACAACCACATTAGACCCCTTCTTATTTTCTAACTTTAACTTTGTTTTAATTATTTTCTTCAAGTAAGTAAGGTTGCATCCAAAATGAACTCAAATAACTTTTTTTTTTTTTTGTCATTTTTGAAATATTTACCAATATCTTGTCTTTTACATATTTCACTAATGTAATAAATCAAAAAAACTATATTTTTTGGTGTCATTGATATGAAAATGAGATATTGAGATTGAGATGGAATGCAATGAAAACAATATATCATACTTATACACAACCAATTGTGATACATGCATTCCTGCCAACTTTTGATACACTACCAATATACAGACGTGCATGCATGACATCCTTACAAATCGTCTTTTCCAAAGGCAACCTTGTGACATATTCTTTGGCAAGTCACCATTCCAAAAGTCGACCTTGTGACAAGCTACTGAAATCTGTCATTCCAAAAGGTGACCTTGAAAAGTGCTTTGAGAATAGTGAGTATGCATAGAATTAAACTTCAACTAATATTTATAGTTATGAATATTAAAATATAAATTGTTGAAATTCATTTTGGTAATTTCAATAAAGATATTAGTTGATTTTCTCCTTCAGTTCTTCCTTTAAATAATATATCCTTGTTATTATTATTGTTTGATAACCAAAAATTAATAATTAATATTACTTATTTATTTTTATATTTTTTTTGCAGAAGCAATTACCTTCATTAACATTAAATGTGATATTGTTAGGAGGTCTGTGATGCAAGGACCAATTAAAAAATATCATGAAGTAAGTTTAAAATATTTATAGCATTGACATATAATATGCTAAAACACTAAAGCAGAATCATATGTAAAACTATTAGTAAAACATAAAAAAATATAAATCAAGTTTTTTTTATATTTCATTTTGTTATGAGATTTAGTAAACTCAAAATTTATAAAATTCATAAACCTAAAGAAATTTTTTTTTT
>JBBPBR010000001.1:11020251-11033175 GCA_037974775.1 Cicer pinnatifidum
ACATATATTTGTTTTGAATAAAATAAATCAAAATTTTAAATTCGTCTACTTGTTCGTATAGACTTTTTAAAATATTTCAATAGAATGAATAATTATATGAATTTAGCGGTTTTGTAAAACCAACTTTGAAAAAATTTATATAATTAACATTTAACTCTAAATTTAAAATTTAATACTATATATATAACCAACAACATATTTAACAAATATTTTTAGAAGTGAGAAAATCACACATTTACCAGTAAAGTTACATATTATGGACAAGTAGTGGATATTATAAATTGAATGGAATGAATTTAAAGAGAATAAGACAATGTTTGTTCATTTTCATGTTTTTCTCTCTAGACAAAGTTAACATTCTTTTTTCCTCGTTTTCAAATAGTTGATTTAGATTTATGGTTTTCTTTAGATATGGACATTTACATTTCCAATTTTTCATTAGCAACACGAATGCAAATGTTGAAAGTTCGAATTCAAGTGAAGAGAACTTTGGGAATGGTGTTTGAATTAGTGCCCGTCACAAATATTTGTTGGCATTTGTGAGGGTTTTGGCCGTCACAAATGCCTACTTTGTGAGAGTTTAGACCACCACAAATGTAATGTCTCTCTTTGTGAGGGTTTAAGCCGCCACAAAAGATGAAACAGATTAAAAAAATAAATATTTTGTGAGGGTTTAACCGCCACAAAACTTTCACTTTATTAAAAAATTATTTTATTAAATTCGAAGTTAATACTAAAAAATGATATTATATATAATAAATTAATATCAATATAAATTTAAAATTTAAATTAAAATTTAAATATAATAATTTAATTAAAATTTAAATATTATAATTTAATTAAAATTTAAATTAAATTTAAAATATAATATTTAGGCTTAATTGCACTTTTGGTCTCCCTATTATAGATGAAAATTGAAAGTAGTCCCCCAATTTTGTTTGTCCCCAATTTTAGTCTCCCAAACAGAATTTGAGTCCAAATCATGATGAGTTGTCATTTTTTTAATGATGTGTAATAAAAGAGTGACGTGGCAGACGCTTACGTGGAATAAACTCATTATTATATTATTTCTGATTAAAAAATATAATTTATATTTTTAAAAACCATTATTATAATTGTGACAATATTTTTAAAAATACAATTTAATTATTAAAATTAAGTTAAAAAAAAACACCTAAAATCATGAACCCTAAACAAATCAAAATCAAAAGCATTCACTCATGAACCCTAAAATCATTCTGAACCCTAAAATCATGAACTATAACTAAAACCCTCTTTCATTTTCTCATTCTCTTCAATAGTTTAAGTCTTTTTCTTCTCTGTGTCCAATCATAGAGTAAAGAGAAAGCATATTTGTATGTTTCTGCTCAAAGGAGTAAACGTTATGTTTGTTTTGACAACAGGAGAAAGGAAGACCATCAATTCAGATTTATGGCATGCTTGTGCTGGACCTTTGGTTTCTTTGCCTCCTGTTGGAAGTCTTGTGGTTTACTTTCCTCAAGGATACAGTGAGCAAGTATGTTTCTTAAGCCATGAGCTTTAATTAAATACGAACCAATTGGGAATACCCGAGTTAGAACCAGAACCCTGGCCGGAAAAATCCTGTCAGGTCTTAATCACCTACCTGTCGAATGCAAAATTACCAGGGCCCTTTCCCCCTGAAAACCAGAGGATTTAAACAAAATAAAAAAGTCTTGAATTGTATATGAGTGTGACTGTTATTTCGGTGTTTTAGTTGCTGATGGAAGTCTCCTTTTGACTACTGTAACTTTCAGGCAGCACCTTCCATGCAAAAGCAAACCGACTTCATGAAAGAGGGTTTTCACCTAGGGACCAAAAGTGTAATTAAGCCTAATATTTAAATTTAAATTAAATGTAAATTTAAATTTAATGTTATACATAACAAACTAATATCAATATAAATTAAAATTTTAAATTTAAAATATAATATTACAATTTAATTAAAATTTAAATTAAATTTAAAACGGAATATTTAAATTATAATTATAATTAAAGATTAATTTAAATTCAAATTTAAATTAAATTTAAATTTAAATTAATTTTAAATAAAAATTTAAATTTAAAAATTAAAATAATTATTATATATCAAAATATAATATTAATATTAATTAAAGTAATTACTACCAAACCAAATAAAATATTCTAAAATTAATAAATCAAGTCTTACAAATCAAAAATTAAACACACCATAATTAACTAGGACAAGATATAATGTGTTCATACAAACCAAAAATAAAATTATGAAATTATTCAAATACACCAATCATCGTAATAATTCCTCTGATCAGCTCTACTCCTTCCATTATTTGCTAGAATATTACCCGACGACAAAAGTCCCTTAAAAGTATGATTAATTTGTGCTGGAGGAGACATCATGGTTTAAAATTGGATTTCATCTTCAATTACACCACCACTAGTCGAAGGAGGAGCCATAGCTGGTTGAGGTTGATTTAAATCTGGTCTGATCAAGCCAATTGTTGGCATAGTTGGTCGGTATGGAGTTTGATCTGGTTGAGGTTGAGAAAGTTGATGTGAAGATGACGGAACATACTGATAATTATTAAAATATTGTTGTTGTTGAAACATTGGCTGCTGTTGTTGTTGGAAGGCAGAGTTTGGAGGATCCTGGTGTTGCTGTTGGAAAATTAGGAGGCGGTTGCTGCTGTTGGGAGTATTGAGAGTAATTTTGTGGCTGCTGAAATAGTGGTTGTTGATGCAAGTAGTGAGGTCGAGGCGGGAACTGCTGATGAAACACAGGAGGAAATGAAAATTATTGCAATTGAAATTGTTGTTGCTGCTGAAACTGCTGCTGCTCTTCAAACTTTTGTTTCCATTCATCATTCATTTTATCAATTGTTGCTTGTATCAGCTGTTGTGTCTTTTCTTCTTGCTCACTTGCCCATTGCTCCTTTAACTGGTCAAGATTATCTATCGACGGATGGTGATATCGATCCGTACTAGCATAAGAAGAAGACGTCTCAGTCTGAATATAGCCTGTTGGACCTTTTACAAATGTTGACGATAAACTACCAGCACCCAACACACGCCCTTTGTACTTGCCACCACTAATATTCATAAAACATGCGGTCTCATATTGTTTCCGTTGCACTGGACCAGTTCGCCAAGTAGGAGAAAGAGTAGCTTGATGATCATCTCATTCTTTCATGACTTGTTGAAGTTGTTCCTATATAAAAAATTAAAATAGTTAATTAATATATAATAATTTAGAGGGCTAACTAATATTTAATAATTACCTGAATCATTTGTGATAATCCATTGGTATACTCATTTGTTTCAGGATTTACATGAAGATAGCGATGTATCACTGCCTGAGTGACCTCATTTCCCAGTTGCTTTTCCTAAAATATTAAATTAATGTCAAGTTTAGTTGGTGAAATGTAGTGATTAATGTTAAGACAAAATCTCAATTAAATATTTTGATGATAAATTTTAACATGTGCATTTGAGTGTGATAAGATAGGTATCAAAAGATTGATTTTCAAAGAATGAAGATTGACAAAAAGATTGATCTTTTGAAGACAAAGATCAATCTGAACATTTATGCCAATAATACAAAGAACATTCTTAGCAGTAAAGAATCAATCTGTTCATTCATGGAAGCCACATTCACTCTCATAGAGAATTAGCAAAAGAACAGTTAAAACCATATGTGTTCAAGAATTTGAAGAATCAAAGCATACTTCAAATTAAGGCATAATACAAAGATCATTCTTTACATAAAGCAAGTACAAGTACAAAGCTACATATAGTGAAGTACACTACTGATTTGAACTTTTAAAAGCCTGCGCACATAACTGACAAAGGACATAATCAAGGCTGACATACTGACACAATGCATAGGGAACAAGTTGTTTTCACAACAGACCAAAAGATCAATCTTGGATCGATCTTTTGATGCAGCAGAACAATCTTAAGCCATGACAGATTTTCCAACAGCTCTTTTATGACAGCTGGTCCTTTTCCAACGGCCATATTAGATGTCCTAAGCACTCTGGAACTCTATAAATGCAGCTGCAAACTGAAGAACAAGACACAACAATCTGCACTAAGCAAAAGATTAATTCCTTCGATCATACTCAAGTGTCTCAAATTCTTTTTCACATAGCTTGTTGTTTTTGTCTTTAGTTCTGGTGCTGCAATCATTCAAATATTGTTTGATCAACATAATATATTTCTCAAACAAGTGTTGAGAAAACAGTAAATTCTAAATAGCCTCAACATCATCACTTTGTAACTCAAGATTATTTTGACATATCTTGAGTAAGTTGTAAAATCCTTTAAAGTTTGAAAGACGTGTTGTTAAAGTCTTTACAAACGGTAAGGTAGAAATCCTTTCTAGATAGAAGGGTAAGAGGTGTGTAAAGTGTAAGATTGATTTGAAGAAAAAGTGTACATCAAGAACAATCTAGCTTTTGAGCACATAGTGGAAAATCTCACTCGTGTGAGGACTGGACGTAACCCGTGTTTGAGTGAACCAGGATAAAATTTATGTGTACTCTTTCTATCTCTTTATTTGCTTATCTTTGAACAATCATATTTTGGTAAAACTGATATTAATTTTTTTAACTAAAGATTGATCTTCTGCAAAGTAAAGATTGATCTTTTGAGGAAAAGATTGATCTTCTGAGGAAAAGATTGATCTTCATCACCGCAAAGAACAATCTTAACCTGAGATATAAATTTTTAAAACAGAATTTTTTTAAAGAGACAATTATAATTCAAACCCCTCTTCCTTATAATTGATATTTCTACTTCAATTAATTGAATATAAATTAATAGATGAATATATTATAAATAGTAATTACCATATAATATTTAATTTCTCCAATAGACATGAACCCTCCCTCACAACTAGAAAAACACATTTTGCATGACCCTTTGTAAAAAAGCTTAGAGGCTCTAGCATTATGTTAAGAAGATGATGGACCAAGTTATGCATATGTTGATTATTACATGCAGATCAATAAATGGGGCATGAGGGAGGATCCAGGGATGTGAAATACAATAGTACCATTTCAAATAGCTATTTGAGACATCATTCTGCTATGCCTAATCTATACTTTGTGGCATCGGAAGAACGTAAATACAACCAAATTGTCTAACACATTGCTCCGGTAGAGAAGAGACTGTAACTCTTAACCTATGAAGGTAGCATGAGTACAATGGAGTCTTGTCAAATGGAGGGTTGATTTGGTCATCATCATATATATAAAGTGAATAATACATCATCAAGGAAAATGACATCAAGTCGTCGTAGGTATGTCGTCAAACGATCTTCCCCTGTATGATTGGTTGTCTATCTACAATCTCTAGGAGTATGTTCTGGAACATTTCCAATGTCCCTCGCTTACAAATAATAGAAAAATGCTCATAAACCTAGCACTAGATCATAAATAAAAGACAACTTAATAAATAAAAAATAACAATTATAATAAATAAAATAAAAATTATAAAAAACATCATAAATAAAAAATACATAATAAATCGATAAGATTTATACCTCTTACATGGTCATTACCCTCCTATTTGCCTCATTTGATGAACAACACCATTTCTCAACATAACCAATGCAACTACATTTCATGCATAATCCTTGCTACGGCCCAAATCAACGAACAAAGTAACTCCTAAACCCAAATGTGGGTCTTGTCAGCAAAGATAGTGGATCCAACCAAATAAAGTAGATATGTACTCACGACATACACAACTATTGTAGTTTGTATTGAGAACACTTGTCAAGATTCATCTAAGTGATGCTTCTTCCATTGTCACTCCTAAGAGTTCACGAGCATCAAGCATAGGTCGTTCGCGAGTCATATATTTTGGTCGACTGTAGAAGCTATTACAAGGAGAAATGCTCAAAAAGTTTCTTACATCATCTATCCAAATGACATGTGGAATGAGCTAGTCTCCCTATGTCCACTTTCTACACACAAAAAAAGAGATGAAACTAGTGTCGACCACTATTAAATAAGTCCAGCATAAGTGTCTCAGTCTTGATTCTTGAGTCCACCACATTATATAGGATCTAGAACATCCACTTCCGCAATCTTTTTTAATTTAAGATTGTGCATGATCACCTTCAACAAACCTCGATCCTACAAGTACTTAACAAACATAAATAACATGACAATTTAAAAAATAAAGTAATTAAAAACTACTTAAAATATATGTTAATAACTAATTAAATAAATCTCTCATTCCCATATCTTGCAAGTCAGATTTGTGGCTGATCCTCTTATGTGTGATGGTTCATTAGTCCATATGTTTGATAGACTATCTGCTCATGCTCCTCCTTTGGTTAGGCAAATGAACATCATCATCAACTTCCTGAGAGCTTTCATTACGACTATGAAGTATATGGGTTGGACGGGTTGCCTCATACATCCTTTGATTAGATATGTCATTAGTAAACTTTCTTTCACCTTTATGCCTATATTGCGAATGATTTGGTAGATGATTTCTCCATTTGTGTCTCTTGTCTTAGTCACAAACTCACAAAAATAAACATTTTAATAATTTATGTATAATGAAATAAAAACAACAAAAAATTGTTTCTAAATTGTTTTGAAACTTTCACATTCTACCAAAAAATTTAAGTTTTTATAACTATTTCAAAATTTTCATTTCGAATCTTTGATGTTCATTAAAATTATTAGATGTAACACTCCAAATTTTATAATAAAATATTTAACTAATTGAAGTATTATTTTACTGAGTTAATTTAATATTAAAATTACTTTAAGATATAAGTTGATAAATATTATGATTTATTTTGTTTGTACGTGTGTGTTTATTATGATGTGGTGATTTTTTAGATATTTGATTTTGTGATTAAGATTATATTTATGTATTTTAGTAAATAATGATATTAATTTTAAATGAGTTTTTTGTAGAAAACATAATAAATAGTATTAAATTATAACAATCACTATGATCCATGAATATGAAATTAAATTTAAAATATATTTTTGTTATGAAACAATTTGTGAAATCTACCTACCGCTTTTTTGAAATTAAGTAAAATTGGTTATTGTCATTTTAACTATGTAAGTTCAATATGTTGGCAAAAATGTTAATTTCATTCATAGTTATTAGCATTTTAATTTCCCATAAATAGAGATACATTATATTTTAGGAATGATAATTACTATTTTATAAGAGAAATATACATTAAAATTAATTAGCATTAAAATACACATAAAAAACAGACACATTAATATCGATATCAAAATTCCATATTATTATGTAAAATGAAAACTTTTATACATATGTAATATAGGATATACATTACAATTAATGGGAAATTGACTTTATCCAAAAAAAACTAGAAGAAATGAAAAACAAATGTCATAGCGATAAACTTGATTGCATTATGATTTTAACATTTCAAAAATCACTTTGATCTTTTATCATTTTATAGGGTGTGTGGCCATCAGAACAATCAATTTCATCGTTACAATACTATCTTTTTTATTTTTTATTGAATTATCAGTTTCATTTCCTAAGTCAATAATCTCTTCTAAATTCCCATTTGTGAAACGTTTCTTTCACATTGTCTCCAAATTTGGTCATGTGCTTCCTATATATAATATAATGTGAATTACATGGTTCATTTAATTGAAGTACTCCAATCTAACACGCACAACAACAACATCTTGCATATCCGTCGGATCGTAAACATTTTTTGAATTGAATTCTCATATTTTTACGTAAATTTTGTATCTTTAACTTATAAATTTTATGAACTAATAACACGGTTTTAGATTGAGTTGTTTCATACTTTTTTTCTATAACTTCAAAAATTTCATAATTATATCGATATATCATTGGTAATGTTTTTCACATTAAAACTTCTTTCAAAACTTGAATTAAATCCAACACTGTAACTTTGAATAAGAATTCCTTGTCAACCAATCTCAAAACCTCATCAGTAACAATTTCAGCAGAATGTCCCTACAATGATTGGTAGAGACCAAAAATTACTTATTGGCAGCACATTATTGACTTCAATCATATTGGTACATGATCAATTAAGCAATTTGGTAGCACCACGATAAATATTTACAGAAATAACAAAAATAATATATATATATATATATATATATATATATAATTCATAAAAATACATAAATAGAACTTTTAAATTACATATATTGACTAGAGCTAACTGTAACATTTGAACAATGTTTTCGAGTATGACTAGTTAACCGACATAGTCCACATTTTTTTGTATTTTTTCTTTAATGTCCATTTCAGTTATAATAAGGGTACTATTTGGATGAACTTTTTTAATTCTCTGCATTTGAGGATTGTGATACAATGTTTCACCTTCATATGTGGGTCAATATCCTTCATTAGGTATAGGTGGAAATTCTTATTTGTAGATGTTAAATACATTAGCAACCTTGTACACGTCAGGTAGCAGCACTAAATAGTTTTGACGAGCGTAAGAACATGCAGCTATGACATGTGAATAAGGAACATGTATAGTCTGAAATTTTCCACAATCACATCATTTTCTTTAAAGGTTGACTTCAAAATGACCAATTGGTTGCACCTCTCTTGGGTTTACTGTTTCATGCACCATGAAAGAAGAATGACATCAGTCGAATTCTATGACTTAGTGAGTATTAGATTTAACAACTTTATATTTAATCTTGTCCATGCAATCGTCTGTGTATACTCAACCAAAAGATAATGATGTATGATGTTGTTGTCCCCTTTCTCCGTATAAAACTCTCAATCTATAGTATGTTAATTGTAATAAAGCAGTGATTAGGAGATTGCGTGTACCCTTGAGCACTCCATTGATTGACTCAGAAATATTTGTTGTCATGTGTCCCATCGTCGACCTTGAAAATAAGCCATAGTCCATTATTCTATGGGCATATTATCGATCCATCTTAAAGCCTCATGATTTGCCATCTTGATTTCACTACGGTAATATTTGAATGATGACTCATTTAATGCATATCCTGTTATAAATGATGTAAAAATTATCAAATATGATAAAGTGATAAGTGGAACATATACTAATAAGAATTAGATCATTACTTATATAAACAAGTTTTCTTTGAAGTTCATTGTCCTTGAACTCTCTCATGAAATTTTATGCAATGTGTCAGATGTAGTATACATGTGTTGACGGAGGATCATGTCAACTATTATTTGGATTATTATAGGAACTTTTAATGAATTTGTGTCTATCTGCAATCAAACAAACGTCGCATGAGGTGTTACATACCTTCTTAGAATTTTCAAAAAAAAAAACTTCAAGCACCCCTTGTCTTACCTTCCACAAGTGCATAAGCAATGACAATTGTATTTTTGTTTCCATCTTGTGCAATAGCAAGCAAAAGAGTCCCTATGTACTTATCGTACAACTAAGTTCCATCCACTGAGATAAATTGTTTACAAAATTTAAACCCAAATATGCACAAAGGGAAAGCCCAGAATAGTCGTTTGAAATTTTTTTACCTCTGTAATAGAGTATTATCATAATATGCAAGTCATACTTCCATTTCCACAATAGTTCCTAGAAGAAATTTTGCATAGCCAACAACCACCTTGGACACCTTCTTATTTTCTAACTTCAACTTTGCTTCAATTTTTTTCTTTAAGTAAGTAAGGTTGCATCCAAAATGAACTTTTTTTCGTCACTTTTGCAATATTCACCAATATCTTGTCTTTCACATATTTCACCAATGTAATAAATCATAAAAACTATATTTTTTGGTGCCAATGATATAAAAATTAGACATTGAGAGTGAGATGAAATGCAATGAAAATAATATATCATACTTATACACAACCAATTGTTATACATGCATTCCTGCCAACGTTTGATACACTGTCAATATTCAGTCGTGCATGCATGACATCCTTACAAGTCGCTTTTTCCCAACACGACCTCTTGACACATCCTTTGGCAAGTTGTCATTCCAAAAGGCGACCTTGCGACAAGCTACTGCAAGTCGCCATTCCAAAAGGAGACCTTGAAAAGTGCTTTGAGAAATCACCTTTCCAAATGGCGATTTAGATGGAATCAGAATATGAATATATTCCCACATTGAGAAGTTGCAAAAATGTGATCATATTCAGTCTTCTCCGTCCAGTCTAATCATTTCCATCATGTTCAGTATTCTCCATTCAAAAATATTTATTTTCAAAGTGCTTGTTGTGTGAAGCGATGAATAGTATTTTATTGGTCATTCAAAGTGTTGTCTTGTTTATAAATAGGTCAAGTTTATGATCATATTTCTTCACTCTTCTTTATATTTCTTCACAACTTCAATCTTCTTTATTTTTTCACTCTTCCACTCATTATATTTCTTCTCTTCTCTTTATATTTCATCTAAATTACATTGTTATGGAATAATGATAATCACATATCAGCACTACACCACATTCAAAATTATGTAAGCAATACAGTACTTTATGTTATATTTTTAATATTTTCTTATATATTTTATACTAAGTTTCATTATAAAATATAGTTTCATTATAATTCTTGTAAATATAGGATTCATCTCATTCTAATATCTTCAAATATATTTTTATTCTTTGCTTATTACAAGATTCATCTCAAAATTTAAGATCACTTAGCCATAAACACATTGCACCAAATTCTTCAATAATTCCATTGTTGAATCAAGCCGGGTTTGGTAACGTGTCACAAATAAAAAATTATAAAATAGACAATTCACTTATTACTGCTTTAGTTGAAAGATGGAGACCTGAAATCCACACGTTTCATCTTTCGACAGGTGAATGAACCATGACATTAGAAGATGTTGCACTGCTTCTTGACTTACGTGTTAGGGGTAAATCAGTAACTGGATCAACTATGGTATCATGGACATATGATTTTTTAGATTTGTTAGGACTCATGTCACCTGAATCTCAAAGTAAAGGGAATTTTATAAAATTAAAATGGCTAAGAGAAATATTTTCAATGTTAACTCCAGAATCATCTAATGAATAAATAATTATACATTGTAGAACATACATTTTAGAATTGATTGGCAACATATTAATGCTTGAAAAATCCCACAACAAAGTACATATTATGTGGTTGTACTTGTTGAGAGATTTACGAGAGACGAGAGAATACATTTGGGGTTCAGCGTGCTTGGCAACACTTTATAGAGAATTGTGTCGTGCATCTGAACCCGAACCCGGTGTTATATCGATCGATGGATGTTCACATCTACTTCAAACATGGGCATGGTACCATATGCCATTTCTTGCACCAATAAGTAATCTTGAGCCTCATTTTCCATTCGCAAAAAGGTAAATATCAAAAAAGTTAAATATTATATTTATAAAACTAATAATTAATTCACTAACATTCAAATTTATTTTCATAGATATAGAGGAAATGGTATGAAATTTGACGATACACCTCATTATTTTATTTTTCTTATGCATATATTACTAACAAACTTGTTATACATCAGTTTCTCTAGAGGCCCTATCTACTTCTAACATGAGATCATCCAGTAGACAATTGGCTATGGAATGCATCTACATATTTGACTTGTTTCTACATAATAGAAATGTATCAAATCGATATAGTGAAACCACATTTTGGACTACCTCAAGAAATTCCACATTCTCCGAGGAACATGAGAAAATATCATAAGGTAGATATGCATAAACAAGATGACTATATTTAGATATTATTCTACGAAAATGAAAACAAAGAGTGGAATGAACAGAGAATCATATTCTTCATGGTCAACCTCTAAATGTTGAATTTAAACCAAGTTATGAATACATGGTTTGGTTTTGCAAAAATTATAAACGATTTATTTCTATAAAAAACTAATTGTTTGATCCTCATAACAATCCACCCCAACCTCCACCACAATCTAGCAACATTTTTTTTTTCAAGAATCAATGTCCAACACAACACAACAAAATCAATATTATATACCAACACCTCCTGACACTCAACTGTCTCCTCATACTTTTATCCACACACCACATTCTCATACTTTTACCGACACACCACATCAATCTTACAGGTTTACGCCAGGGGAACAATTTAATTTTCACAGCCAACAACCACATCAAGAAGACAATCGCCGACTATCATTTGCATCAAGCGAAAATGAATTATTGTATAACACATTCAACACTCATCATAATACACATGCGTCCGCTACCCCGTTACTGAATAATATGTGTCAACAAAACTTTCAAATTTCAAGCTTTGGGAATGCATATACTCCGTTGAATCAAATATCCAACTGGACTTAAGATGGAAATAGTTTTTCTGCAGCACTTCTTCCTAGACATCCTCAACAACAAGAAGAAGAACAAACTCGTGATGTACCAAGGCATCTTCAAAATCTCGTACGTGTGAGAAAACATATGCAGTGTGGTACTCGAGGCCACCTTCAACATTAATTTTATTGTAATTTTTGTAAAATTTGTGATATTTTTTATGAATAAATTATATAATTTAAAATTTCTATGTATGTATTTTTATGTATTTTTATGAATGATGTATATATATATATATATATATATATATATATATATATATATATATATATATATATATATATATATATATATATATATATATTATTTGAATAAACATTGAAAAACAATTAATTTTTTTAAAAAAAAAACAAATCCTTATGAAAGTCGCCATTTGAAATTTAGGCTTTTTTAAGAAAGTTACCGTTCCAAATGGCGACTTGTAACTAAAAAAACAAGAAGTAGTTCGATATATAAATTTGAAAAGGGAATAGTTTGATAATATATTTTTTTTTTAAAATAATTTTAAAAAAATACCCAACTTTAAACTTCAGAAGATGCATACAAAAAATGTTGAATTTAAAATCATTATGAGTGACAATATAAATA
>JBBPBR010000001.1:11033218-11045088 GCA_037974775.1 Cicer pinnatifidum
TATTTATCAAAAATTGCATAATACATGTAAAGATATTGTGTGAGGTCAACTAATATTATTATATTATCATTTAATAATAATGTGTTGTGAATTAAAATTTATATAATTAATATTTAACTCTAAATTTAAAATTTAATATTATATATATAACCAACAACATATTTAACAAATATTTTAAGAAGTGAGAAAATCACACATTTACCAGTAAAGTTACATATTATGGACAAGTAGTGACGATGTTATAAATTAAATGGAATGAATTTAAAGCGAGAGAATAAGACAATGTTTGTATTTTCATATTTTTCCCTCTAGACAGAGTTAACATTTTTTTTATTTCCTCGTTTTCAAATAGTAGATTTAGATTTATGGAATTTTCTTTAGATATCGACATTTACATTTCCAGTTTTTCATTAGCAACACGAATGCAAACATTGAAAGTTCGATTTCAAGTGAAGACAACATTGAAGAGAACTTTGGGGATGGTGTTTGAATTACTAGAACCAATAAACACATCACAACAAGAATACATTGATTTTGTGAGGGTCAAAAACAAACATTCACAAAAGAGATATATGTGAGCCACAAAAAAGGTGGTCACAAATTTTTGTGGCAGCCTAAACAGCCACAAAATATGAAATATTCGTTGCCATTTGTGAGAGTTTTTGCCGCCACAAATGCCTACTTTTGTGAGAGCTTAGGCCGCCACAAAGGATGAAACAGATTAAAAAATAAATATTTTCTGAGGGTTTAAGCCGACACAAAATTTTCACTTTATTAAAAAATTATTTTATTAAATTCAAAATTAATACTAAAAATCATATTATATATAATAAATTAATATCAATGTAAATTTAAAATTTAAATTATAATATTATAATTTAATTAAAATTTAAATTAAATATAAATTAAATATAAATTAAACTTAAATTTAAATTTAATATGTTATATATAACAAACTAATATCAATATAGAATAAAATTTAAATTTAAAATATAATATTACATTTTAATTAAAAATTAAATTAAAATTAAATTAAAATAAAAAATTAAATTTAAAAATTAAAATAACTATTATATATAAAAATATAATATTAATATTAATTAAAGTAATTACTATCAAACCAAATAAAACATTCCAAAATTAATAAATCATGTCTTACAAAGCAAAAATTAAACACACCATAATTAACTAAGACAAGATATAATGTGTTTACACAAACCAAAAATAAAATTATGAAATTATTCAAATACATCAATTATCGTAATAATTCCTCTTATCAGCTCCACTCCCTCCATTATTTGCTAGAATGTTACCTGACGACAGAAGTGTCTCAAAAGTATTATTAATTTGTACTAGAGGAGACATCATAGTTTGAAATTGGATTTCATCTTCAATTACACCACCACTATTCGAAGGAGGAGCCATAGCTGGTTGAGGTTGATTTAAATCTGGCCTGATCAAGCCAGCTGTTGGCGTAGTTGGTCAGTATGGAGTTTGATCTGGTTGAGGTTGAGGAAGTTGATGTGAAGATAACGTAAGATACTGATAATTGTTAAAATATTGTTGTTGTTGAAATATTGCCTGTTGTTGTTGCTGGAAGGCTGAGTTCGAAGGATCCTGGTGTTGCTGTTGGAAATTTGGAGGCAGTTGATGTTGCTGGGAGTATTAAGAGTAATTTTGTTGCTGCTGGAATAGTGGTTGTTGATGCAAGTACTGAGGCCGAGGCGGGAATTGTTGATGAAACACAGGAGGAAATGAAAATTGTTGCTGTTGAAATTGTTGTTGCTGCTGAAACTGTTGTTGCTACTCTTGAAACTTTTGTTTCCATTCCTCATTCAGTTTATCAATTGTTGCTTGTATCAGCTGTTGTGTCTTTTCTTCTTGCTCACTTTCCCATTGCTCCTTTAATTGGTCAAGATTATCTATCGATAGACGATGAGATCGATTCGTACTAGCATAAGAAGAAGATGTCTCAGTCTGAATATAGCCTGTTGGACCTTTCACAAATGTTGGCGATAAACTACCGACACCAAACACATGCCCTTTGTACTTTCCATCACTAATGTTCATAAAACATGTGGTCTTTATATTGTTTCCGTTGAACTGGACCAGCTCGCTGAGCAGGAGGAAGAGTAGCTTGATGATCATCACATTCTTTCATGACTTGTTGAAGTTGTTCCTATATAAAAAATAAAAAAATTAAAATAGTTAAATAACATATAATAATTTAGAGGGCTAATTAATATATAATAATTACCTGAATCATTTGTGATAATCCATCAGTATACTCATTTGTTTTAGGATTGACATGAAGATAGCGGTGTATTTCTGCCTGAGTGACCTCCTTTCCAAGTTGCTTTTCCTAAAATATTAAATTAATGTCAGATTTAGTTGGTGAAATTTGACAATTAATTGAATATAAATTAATAGATATATATTATAAATAGTAATTACCATATAATATTTAATTTCTCTAGCAGACATGACCCTCTTATGAGTACTGGTACCCCTCTTATATGCTCTATTAATCTTTTCTTTTTCTCTATTATGTTTGTAAGCATCAATGTTCCATTTCCTCCACAAAGCAATCCAAATATTTTCACCAATTCAATTCGACCGTTTTTCCTCGCCCCTATTACGTGCGTACGCCAACATAGATTACAAACGCTTGGAAAAGCGATGGTCAAAAGAAGCCAAAACTACAACATAATGCTCTCTTTTCCAAGTACATTTCGTCTGTTGTTTGTTTAAATTTATAAAATATTAAAAATATAATTCAATTAAGCAATTCAATGTGTAATTAGTAATTAAATAAATTAATCTAATCACTTATTTTGAAACAATGTAAAAATTGATCAACTTCACTAAATTGAGGTGTCTTATCCTCTTTTATCTCACCCCAAGACAATGATGACGATGACGATGATGACGATGACGATGACGAAGACAATTAATTAATTACGTGAAATATATATATATATATATATATATATATATAATATTATATTTTAATGTGAAATACGAACGACACTTTATATATATATATATATATAATATTATATATATATATATATATATTTCACGTAATTAATTAATTGTCTTCGTCATCGTCATCATCGTCGTCGTCATTTGATAAGTGAATTAAGTTATTGTCTTCATCATTCTCTAATTCTTCTATTTCTTGTTCATCAACTTCTTCTCCAATGTTTGACTCATGACAAAGTTGACTAATAGTCTCATCTCCAATCACATGATCCAAATTTGACATTTCATCCATTTGATATGCAACTTCTTCATTTTGACCTGCTTCAACTTCTTCGATTCCACTCGTTGGTCTTGTTTTGATTGCAGCACACCAACCTTGTTTGCTTCTGACAGTTGATGGATAAGAAACATAATACACTTGTCTTACATTATGGGCCAGGGCAAATGGATCAAACTGTGGATATTTTTTGCTCATACGAATGTCTACAGTATTGGATGTCAAATTGATCTTATTTCCTCTGCTAGATGGATCAAACCACTTACAGTAAAACAACACCACTTTTTTCACATCATCTAGGAACGTATAGTCAATTTCATAAATATGCTCAATTATGTGGTAGAAATCTTCTACTACATCACTATCAAACACATTTTTCATACAAACTCCACTATTAATTATATCTTTTCCTTCGGTCCAAGATTTAGTGTGAAATTTATATCCATTAACGTAATAGGTGTGCCATTCTTTGAAACTTCTACTTGAGCCAATAGATAAGTGCCTCAAGTGGATGTTGATAGGAGTTTGTTCTTCGAGATGTACTTGTTGTTGAAAATATAATGGGAAATTTGAATGTATATCAACAGATTATTGTCCTGTAGTTAAAAATGCCCTAATCGATGATCATATATATGGTGAATATCAATTTAATCATATAAATATAATGAAAAAGAAGAGGATCTAAAATGTACTCAATGTATAGTTTAACTTCAATGCAGCTAATCAAAACGTGAGAACATGTGCCGCATTAAATACTTTGTCATCTGGCCAGAAAATCGGAAAATCCCTACCATCATGATGACCAGACAAGAAAAAAACTGATAAAGCATGTGGCTGACGTATAACACTATCAGTAGCGATTCTTCCGTTAATTGATGACAACGTTTCGTTATTGAAATAATGAGAACAAAAGTGTGTTGTTTCATAGTGTAGGTAAGATGAACAAATTGAACCCTCAACTCTAGCTTTATTTTTCACCGACCGCTTTGAATAACCTAATAAACTATAATATAAAAGAGATGTACAATAAGCTCTATGTGTGTCTATATATATATACCACCTTCCAAATGGATATGTCCATCTATACTGAACTGGTCCACCAAGCCTAGCTTCACTTGCAACAAGCACTGAGAGATGCTCCATGGAATCAAAAAACCCAAGAGGGAATACTTTCTCCAACTTACATAGAATCACCGGAATGTCATTTTTCATCTTGATGAGATCTTTATCAATGAGTTTGAAGAACATAAATTCTTGAGATATTGACTCACTAAAATAAGTGCGTTCAATACATGTGTCAATAAAGTACTAAAGGCTAGGAAGTAAACACTCTAAAAATATATGATAATCATGACTTTTCATCCCATGCATCCTCCCATTTTCTACATCAGCACATCTTGCCAAATTAGAACAATAATTGTCAGGCGTCTTCAACTCTCTGATCCAACGATAAACAGATTTGGCTTCATCAGTATATATATATCTCGATGTTTTATATATTAATTGCTTTATTTTTCAAAAGCATTATACATAAATTTTGAGATACTTTATATGTCATTTAGGGGAGCATTATCAAAACTATAATTATATAAACCGAAATAAAATTTTAAATGATGTTTAATGAAATTTTTTATAAAATAACTCCTTATATATAAACAAAAATAGAGACTGTTAAAGTATATAATTTTTTTGTACGAACTCAACTACAACTCTTTTTAATAACTAACAAAAAATATTAATATCATAAATTTTAATAATGTTTTTTAAAAAATAGTTATATTAAAATCAATAAGTTTTACATGTGTTTCAAATTTTTATTTATCATATATTATGTAAACAATATAATTTATGTTTGTTTATAAATAAATCTATAATAACACATATTTTACTAATCTATTTTTTAAAAATAATATAAATATATTTATAATATCTCATATTTTACTAATCTATATTTAAATTGTATAAAATACTAATTTGATGTCGGGTAGTGTCTGACTTGAAGCTTTCACAGAGTTGAGAACTCTTCGAAGTAAACACAATATCACCACTGTCAAAATAAAAATTCAATAATATTAATTAAATAAATAACTTCAAATCAAAAATAAAAATAAAAAACTAAATATATAACTTAAACTTACCAAAATTCAAGATAATAAAGAAAAAGCTTGGAGGAATCATTTTTGTAGAGAGAAGGTGGAGAGAAAATTTAGAAAGAAGGTTTAGAGAGAAGGTAGAAGTGAAAAATGATAAGAGGAATGAAGTGATATTTATAGAAACTGGTTGGTCCTTTGTGGCGGCCAACGCAGCCACAAAGTGCAACGAATCTATGGGATTTTGTGGCGGAAATAACGGTCATAAAGTCAAGCATTTGGGGCGGCATGGGCGGCCACAAATTGCAACGGAACTATGGGATTTTGTGGCGGTCTTTGCAGCCACAACGTGCAACGGATCAATGCTTTTGTGGCGGTCTGAGCGACCACAAATGGCTTGCGGTGGCATTTACCCTCACAATGGGTTTATTTTGTGGCTGAAAAAGCCCTCACAAAATCTTAAAATTTAGCTGGAATTTGTGGCTGTCTCAGCCCTCACAAAATCACAAGTTCTGATTTTGTGAGGGCTTAGGCAGCCACAAAATCCAGCTAAATTTTAAAGCTTTTGTGAGGGTTTTTTCAGTCACAAATAAAGACCAATTTAAAATTTTGTATTTGAAAGGGCTTTTTCAGTGATTTATGAGTGTTTTTTTTTCGGCCACAAAATATTTGTAAAACTGGCCACAAATGAAGGGATTTCTTGTAGTGGATTAGTATTATTAAAAATGTTGGGGAATGAACATCAATGTATAAAGTTGAAGTCATGTTATCTATGATGATTGTGAACTTGTGATGAAGATGAAGGAGGGAGTTTAGAAAATTTTCATTATTTATTATTTAATTAAATTTTTTAAGTTATTAAAAATAAATTGTTAATATATTTAATTAAAAATCTAATGTGGTATCCACTTCGGCAATGCATATTGTAGTAC
Organism: Cicer pinnatifidum; assembly: GCA_037974775.1. NCBI lineage: Eukaryota > Viridiplantae > Streptophyta > Magnoliopsida > Fabales > Fabaceae > Cicer > Cicer pinnatifidum. Next base: position 11,039,503 of record JBBPBR010000001.1, read on the forward strand.
TCAATTTTGTCCAGCGAAAAGAAATTTTTAAAATATATATATATAATAAAAAAACTAATTAGAAAATAAGAAAATAAATAAATCATACGATTAATATTTGTCATAAAAAAGGATTTATGGTATCCTTTAGTATTTTTCTTTGATTTTATTCTTTTATCTTTTTTGCATGTTTTCTAGTGGTATTCTTCTAATGGTTTCCTCGAATTGTTTGCTTGGGATGTTTCCTTAAATTTTCTTCTTTCAATATTTTTTTTTTTGCATACCTTTAGTGCTATATCTAATTATTGCATATTTCCAATGGTATCTTCTGGAGGGTGTGTTTCCTCTTATTCTGGACGTTTCCTCTAAATTATTTTCCACACACAATTAAATTATTAGTGCATTAAATTATTCTCTCTGTTTTAGTTCTAACATTTCCCTCTAGTTATGGTTGCATCTGGTTCTTTATTTTATTTTTTGTTTGACAGCATTATCACTCCCTTACATCTTTCCAGCATCCTTGTTTTTCATCTTTACAGTTGCAATTTTTTTTCTTATATACACGTCATCTTTCTAACCTCTTTTAGCATCTTTTTCTTTTCTCTATTTATTTTCTTCCTAAAACAAGTGCAGTTTATTCCTTGTATACAAGTCATATCTTCAGCTGTCTTTCCAACATTTTTAGCCTCTTTTTGTTGTTCTCTCTTTTTTCTTTATTTCTAAAATGACTAAACTTTTTACGATATACAAGCAGTTAAAAAGTGCATCATCTTCTTTTTTAGATTTACTTTAGTAAAACCAATTTTTCTGCAAAAACAAGCAATAATTCATAACTCAATTTTATCTCATGAATATAAAGATTCACCATTTTAAAAGGAGGAGGATGGTTTTCATCTTTAAGCTAATGATAGTTTATGTTAGTAAGGGATATGAAACATGAAATGAGTTAAGGAAAATACAATAAGAGCAAAAGAGCATAATAAATATTCAACTTGTGGGCTTACTGTTTCTCAACTCATCTATATAATAATTTTATAGTTTTGTTTTAGTATTATACCTTTAATTTGAATTTGGTTTACCTTTAATTTGAATTCTTGGTGTGTTCCATCGTGTCTATTTCAACGCGCAATCATAAATCAACCAAAAATGATAAGAACAAAACTGTTTTGATGCTTTTTGCGATAACTTTTTTTTATCAATCTAAATTCATTATACATCTGAAATCTCCAGTGAAGTTGTTGTTGGGGTTGATTGCAAGTCCCACATCCTTTAGTGTGGGAGAATAAGGAGAAGGCCAAGGCTATATATTGGGTTTTGGTCCTTTGTTTTCAAATGCACCAACACCAGTCAGCAATAGCACTTTAAGCTTGTATCTGACTTAGTTTAAATATTTGCTTTGTAAGAGTGTGGTTGTACTGGGGTGTCAGGTGTGAGTGAGAGAAGCCTATGTGTTGTAACAATTTTCACATAGTGTTAATTCTCTGGTTGCCGGTTTAGGCAGCGGCCGTGGTTTTTTCTCCGGTTTTGGAGTTTCCACGTTATATTCTTGTGTTGTGATTGTGTCTTAATTATTTTGAACTTATGCTATTTTTCCCAACAACTGGTAACAGAGCCAGGTTCGGAGGTTCGATGGGATAATTTTTCTTAGTATGCTCTGTGGTTGCAGCTTTGTCTGATCTTCCACATCAGAAAAGAATTATCCTTGGTATTGTTAGGGGAAAGGTGATATTGTGAAAGTGTTGTTTAGGGAGGTTCTGGCTAAGGAAAGACTTGGTATTTAAGCGTGTCTGTTGTGACCCACCTCTCTTTCCTGGGAACTTACCTGGTGCACAGTTTACAGTATGCGTGCAGCTGCTATGTCTTATTCAAGCGTTATGAAGTTTGACATAGAGAAGTTGGATGGAAGAATCAACTTTGGCTTGTGGAAAGTACAAGTCAAGGATGTGCTTATACAATCAGGATTACACAAGGCATGTGAAGAGAAATTGTCCAGGTGGAGCAGTATCTGAAAAAGACTTTGAGACAAGTGCTGGCAAGGTCTCCCTTGTTTTGGGAGATGATGGTGATCTCATCTAGAAGATAAAGTTTGTCCTTATGGTATTTCCGCTATACCATGAAAAAGGACAAGTTATTGCTAGCGGATTCAGAACAGCACACGGGCATTAGTTGGCATTTATGCAAGGTGTGTGGTGATGTGTCGATGGCTGAAGAACTTCCTGAAAGCCAACATGGGAGTTGCACCATAAACTTCAGCTAGGTTTCGACATGAGAAAATTCTTGGAATGGTTTAGTTCCAAGTGGAGAAAATTCTTGGGATGGTTTAGTTCCAAGTGAAGTGTACTTTTTATGGTGTAGTATGATTGTCGGTAAGACAATGGAAGCGGAAGCTGTAACTCTTACAATCAAGGTGGAGATTGTTGGGGTTGATTGCAAGTCCCACATCCTTTAGTGTGGGAGAATAAGGAGAAGGCCAAGGCTATATATTGGGTTTTGGTCCTTTGTTTTCAAATGCACCAGCACCAGTCAGCAATAGCACTTTAAGCTTGTATCTGACTTAGTTTAAATATTTGCTTTGTAAGAGTGTGGTTGTACTGGGGTGTCAGGTGTGAGTGAGAGAAGTCTATGTGTTGTAATAATTTTCACATAGTGTTAATTCTCTGGTTGTCGGTTTAGGCAGCGGCCGTGGTTTTTTCTCCGGTTTTGGAGTTTCCACGTTATATTCTTGTGTTGTGAATGTGTCTTAATTCTTTTCAACTTATGCTATTTTTCCCAACAGTTGTCAGAGACGTCAATATAAGGTTATGTTTCATTTAAAAAAACTATTTTATTTCTAATTTTTCTTATTATAAAACATGTTTGCTCAAATTTATGCATTCAAACTTTAGATTTGTTGTTAGTTTTAATTTTTACTAGTTTTATTCCATTTTTTTAGTTTTATTCTTTGGTGTTATAATAATTATTAATTTACTCTCTTGTTAAGTATTGGACCAAGTACAACCAACATCAACCACTAATAAGTTATATATACATCTAAATTTATTCTTAGGTTTGTTATCATTATCATCTTTAATAAAATAAAATTCATGTTATTCAAAATCAATTTGGATTAAAAGATTGACTAAGATATTACATTTTGCCAATCTTAGTTTTGAGACATCTGACTTGCGACAAATTGATGATCTTAAGCTCTAAGCAATAATTATCTTTTAATAAAATAAGATCTTGAGATGTGACATCTTGTCGGTGACAGTTTAAGACGCCTAAGTTGTGAAAAATTGGTTATATAATTTTTTTAAATCAAATTCAAATTAGTAATGAAATCACCCATCATAAACACTTTTGTATTCAATATCTTTTTGTTGCTTCATCAAATCAACAATATTTTTCAAATCATTTTACTGCAATACTAACACATTTCTTTAGAAACAATCAATGTATGCATTTTCTATCCAAGATCTATGTAGATTTGATTTCTCCATCGCACCAGGAGATACGTAGGAGCAAAATTACATTTTTGTCAAGAACAATAATTAAAAAAAAATCTATTTTTTCCTTTTTAGATAACTTTTATTTCAAAATTATATTCATAAAAACACAATTTATTTAGCATTTAATAATAAAGAGAAATAAATTTATATAAGTTAATATTAATTTTGTACAACTAATTATAGCTAATTGTTTGATAATTACTTATTATGTATAATTGACTCTCAAACTTAAAATTTGGCTCTAAAGACCATTTTTTTTAGCAGTTTTCAAGTGTTTTTCCTATTTTAAAATAAATTTTGGTGACAACTCAATTGAATTCGAATACTTATGAAACTTTAAATTGCACTATTACCTTTAATTTTAATTTTGGATCCAATTTCAACAATTTTAAAAATAAAGAGACTAAAATTATAAAATTAAAAACTTTAATAAAAATAAAATTAAACTTAAATATAACTTAGTAAAAAAAAGTCCACGGTCATTTGACATTGTAAGATGCTACGGTGCATTTGATATGGTAAGATTTTTAATATTTTACTATATAAATAAAGTTAATAATAAAAATAAAGAAATAAAAGTCCCACGTCATAAAAAATAGTAAGAATAAAAAGAAATTTAAGAACTAATTAATAGAATAAAAAAATCGATTTTAAAAGTTAAAAAATTAAAAGTTCATTTTTGATAAAATAGAGATCAAAAATTAAAAATATAAATAAATAAAGTACATTTAGGGTCATTTAAAAATGTGAAATAAAATATTACTATTTTAAAAATAACGTTATAATACAATATCGAAGTAATGAATACACATATAATATCGAAATATCCTTGCATCTGACCATTGACCTATCTCATTGAAAATATAATATCGAAGTATCCTTGCATGTGACGATTGACCTATCTCATTGACTTATAAAGTTATAAATACACCACTACAACTTTCACATATGACAAACCAAAAAATTGCTTAATGGCGAACCAAATACCAAAATGTTTCTGTTTCCTTGCAATCTTGGTTTTAGTTGCTACGGGTAAGCCACTCCACCAAAAATACATTTTTTGAAAAACTAATTTTATTATCACATACACAAATAGTTTCTGATTTTTCAAAAATATTCTACAATAATTTCTAAATTATAAAATATCAAAATTAATTTTTTGTATGATATGTAAAACATATCAATTTTTTTTTAGAAGTGATTATCTTTTTATCTAAACCTTAACAAACATGTCTCACTAATTTATTTTTTTGTTTTTTTTTTGGTCCAAACATAGTTCAATTAATACAAGTAGAAGGTGTTTGCACAAAAATTGTTGGACGATGTTCTGTAGCAAATTGTGCGTCTCATTGTAATTCCGTTGCAAATGGTGCACGTGTGTTAGGAAGTTCATGTTCTTACAACAACTTATGCACTTGTACTTTCGATCGTGCTCCCCCAGGATCACAACAACCTGCTTGTGACATTGGCATGGGACAATGCACTGCTGATTGTAATTACGATTGTTGCGATGCAAAGTGTAAAAGTGTTTATAAGAATACGGGTGTTGGGAGTTGTCTTCTTGTCTTTGATATGGATCTTTGCGTTTGTACCTATAAACGTTGAGCTTAGTCTTTATTTAAATTAAACATAATATAAAGTTATTATTAATAAATTTTTGTTTTCGTTTTGGATTTTACGGGAAAATGTAATGATTTTTATTGAATTTTTTGTTTTACTATTATTTTTCTTTATATATTAAACTTTGTTGTTGAGTAAATCACATACCAAAAAAATAGATAAATTCGCATTTGTAGTGAAAATTAGTTTTACACGAATAAGAACTATTGATTTCATATTCTATTAAATAGTTATATGTGTCTCAATTCAAAAACCACATAATCAATGGGTTGAGATTGATTGTGTTTGAGTAAATTTTTATTCAATTCTAGTATTAAAAAAATTGATTATAAAATTAAATTATTTGAATATTCAAACATTTATTTTAATCAATGGTTTGAAATTGATTGTTAGAGTAAAAAATATTATCTTGACATGTACGGTCATTAAACCCGTCACATATTAAAAAAATTGATTATAAAATTAAATTATTTGATAAATTATACATTTACTTAATTAA
>JBBPBR010000001.1:11045515-11061512 GCA_037974775.1 Cicer pinnatifidum
AAATTCTTACTATGTGTGATAATTTTCTTTCTGTTTGATTCTACGTGATTCCCTTGGTAATTTTTAAGCTGTTGATTATTAATATTAATTTATTTTATTTTATTTTATGTTTTTTTCCAAAAATAAATATATTATTTATGGAATATAGTTGCATATTCTAATGTTTCCTTTGTTTAAAACTCTCCCTTTTTCTTTTATCGCCATCGCTTTCTTCTAATCAAAGAGGATACCTTACTTATTATTTGTTAAGTCAATAAATATAGAATGAAAGATAATACAAATCTGAAAGCCCGTGTTGCACTCTATTACCTAACTGCACTTTTTATCTATGTTACTATTACCATTGTCCTCTCTTGGACTAATTTTGTCTGTTATCAGATTAACAAATACATTACATATTTTTAATCTTTTCCACAAGACTTTTTATTTTTACAGGTAATTAGTTTCTCGTTATTTCTAAATTAGTGTCAAACATAAACATTTACGGTCTATATCTACATTGTTTCACTTGATTATTCATAATTATTACTGAAATAATTGTTAGAAATGACGATGATATTAAAAAAAGATTGTTGGAAATAACAATGACATTTAATGAAAGCTAGTGTTGTTGTGAATTAAAAAATAAAGAACTCTCACATAGGAGGATTATAACACACTAATAGTGTTTATAAGATAGAGGTATGAAATTTGGAGTGTGCTCAAAGAGGTACCCAAATTTTGTAAAGGTGGAAGAACACATGCAAAATTGACCACCACATGCGCGTCGTCATTCGATCGGGCCTGGTTTGGGCATTGGCTTTGGCATGTATTAAAATTTAGTTTATGCAAAATTAATAAATTATTTATTTATTTAATATTAAATTAAAGTTTGTGTTTTTATCTATAATTGATACGTTAATTACGTAATTGCCTCCATCAAGTCAACATTCAATATATGATACAGTCTTCTTTCCTGAATTTGTGTGTCTATTGTTGCCCGGTAAAAATCCTAATCTTTGGTCTCACACATCTATTGTTGCCTGGTCAAAAACCTAGGTCAAAACCCTAGGTTTGGAGCGCACGTTTTTGTGGTCAACCAGCTTGGAGCACACGTTTCTGAGTCATAATCTTGGAGTGCACATTTTGATGGATCCTAGGTTTTCTTTAATCCAGTTACGGATTTCCTCTATAAATAGAGGATTCTCCTTAGTTGGAAAAACATACCAAAAGTTCATTGCATTTGAGGCTTTTCTCTCTACTCCTCATTTCTTACTCACTTCTTCTCTTTCTTTCTAGGAGTATTAGTACCATATTACCAGTGACAGACATTTAATTGCCATATTGATTTTGTAATTTTAGAACGGTTTTCTCTGATGTAGTAGAACTCATATATAATGTATTTGAGTTATTTTATTCTAGGAACTTCATGGTTGATAACTTATCTTGCACAATTTGAGTAGTGCATCGAAATGTTGTAAAAAGAGCGACCTAATCTCCGGGTCAACTCATTAATATTTTCGGTGGCATAAATTATTTTTTTGAAATTCAAAAATAGCAATAATTAATATATATATATATATATATATATATATATATATATATATATTTGATACATATATTGGTGTCTATATTATTAATTATGATAAATATATTTTAGATTATATTATGAATAGTAATTAATTAATTTGCACTTGTTTGTTGCATTTATTTTATTGCCTATATGGATTATTAGATGCGGTGTCTGACGAAGACCTGACACATATTTAATAAATTACTCGAGTTTGATAGGAGAAAGCTTAAATTGAGATAATGTATTTGAGTTATTTTATTCTAGGAACTTCATGGTTGATAACTTATCTTGCACAATTTGAGTAGTGCATCGAAATGTTGTAAAAAGAGCGACCTAATTTCCGGCTCAACTCATTAATATTTTTGGTGGCATAATTTTTTTTTTATGAAATTCAAAAATAGCAATAATTAATATATATATATATATATATATATTTGATACATATATTGGTGTCTATATTATTAATTATGCACTACGCCAAATTTGACATTTAACAGCGCCCCTTTTACAGCGCTTGCTAAACACAAGCGCTGTTGTAAATGTATTTGAAAAATAACGGAGCCTTTTACAGCGCTGTAAAACAAGCGCTGTTGTAGGTCATATAACGTTTGCGCATAATGTTATAAGGCTTTTACAACGCTTTTCAAAAAAGCGCTGTAAAATGAAGCGCTTTCGCGTATGCTTTTACAGCGTTTTTTTCACAAGCGCTGTAAAATACGTGCGCTTTAAAATAATTGAACCACCTATTACAGCGCTTTTTTCACAAGCGCTATAAAATACAAGCGCTTTCATTGAATTTAACTACCTATTACAGCGCTTTTATTGACAAGCGCTGTAAAAGACATAAATTTCAAATAATTATATACGTTGGGAACCCTCATATCCTCTACATCTTTCATCACCTCTACTATGGGAACCCTCATATCCATTACGTGTTGTGCCGCCATCTACCTATTACGTGTTGTCTCAGGTATTTTTTTTTTAACTAGATTTTTTTTTATCAAATTAAAAATTCATACCACATGATATGTGTTAAATCTCTTATACTAGTCAAAAACTCATACCACATGATCTGTTCTGTTTTTGAAATTGTTAGTTGATATTGGTTTCTTTTTGAAACTTGTTGATATGTTTTGAAAGCTTATTAGTTTTGTAATTGCATTTATATAGGTGGTATAATATGGATAGGAAATGGATGTCAGCCAATCGATTGTCAAAAGAGTATGAAATTGGAGTGAAGGAGTTTGTTGAGTTTGCAGTGAAGAATGCAAAAGATCCAAATAGAGTAGTTTGTCCTTGTTTAAAATGTTGTTTTGGAAAACGTGATAGAGAAGATGAATTAGAAGGACATCTAGTATGTAATGGAATTGGTCAAAGCTACACATGTTGGATAAGACATGGTGAGAAAAAAAAAGGAAACATTAATTTTGAGAATAGTTCGACATATGCTTCAACTGACTTCGATACAGATACATATGAGCCGGACCGAGTTGATGAGATCGCAAAAGCAGTTGAAGAAGATCTTCGAGATTGTCCTAAAATGTTTGAAAGTTTGTTGAGTGATGCAGAGAAAGAATTATATAATGGTTGTACTAAATTCACAAGACTGTCGGCGATATTAAAGTTGTACAACCTAAAAGCGAGTAATGGATGGTCTGATAAAAGCTTTACAGAATTATTAACACTCATAAAAGATATGTTGCCAGATGAAAATGAACTTCCCAGTCGAACCTACGAGGCTAAACGAATTTTGTGTTCTATTGGCATGAGTTACGAAAGGATTCATGCGTGTCCTAACGATTGCATTTTATTTCGAAATGAATATGAACTACTTAAGGCGTGTCCGAAATGCAATGTCTCTCGATATAAGAAGAAAGAATCTACTCCAGCAAAAGTCGTGTGGTATTTTCCTATAATACCAAGATTTAGGCGCATGTATCGCAGTGAAGAAGATTCAAAACACTTGACATGGCATGCAGATGAAAGAATTAGAGATGGAATGTTTCGACACCCTGCAGATTCTCCACAATGGGCAAAAATTGATCACGAGTATCCTGAATTTGGGATAGAGTCAAGAAATCTAAGACTTGCACTTTCTACTGATGGAATGAATCCACATGGTCTTCAAAGCATCTCACACAGCACGTGGCCTGTGATTTTGGTAATATATAACCTACCTCCATGGTTATGTATGAAGCGTAAGTTTATGATGTTGTCTCTGTTAATTTCTAGACCCAAACAATCGGGGAATGATATCGACGTATACTTGACTCCTCTAATAGAAGATTTAAAACGTATGTGGGAGACAGGTGTGGAAGTTTATGATGGGTATAAGAAAGAATATTTCAATTTGAGGGCTATGTTGTTCGGCACAATTAATGATTTTCCAGCATATGGTAATTTATCAGGATATAGCATTAAAGGTCAGTGTGCATGTCTTGTATATGAAGAGAGTACAAATTGGATGCGGTTGAAACATTGTAAGAAGAATGTGTTTCTTGGACATCGTAGATTTTTACCTTATAGTCATCAGTATCGTTGGTGGAGAAATGCAATTAATGGAAAATCAGAGGAAGGTAAAGCTCCTTTACCACCGACTGGATATCAAATACTTGAAAAAGTACAAGGTTTGACCAATAAATTTGGCAAACCTTTTGCAGGAGAGCTGGTCAAAACTGGGTGGAAGAAAAAGTCAATTTTCTTTGAATTACCATATTGGAAGTCATTGTATATAAGACATTTCCTCGATGTGATGCATATTTGATACTAACTTAATATAATATGTTCAATTTTTATATTGCAGTACTTTGAAAATTCCAGTTCATCATATTCTGAGCAAGATCTGATGGAATTAAAGGAGGAATGGTGTGAGTATGTGCTTGAAATGAAAAATATTTGATTTTCTGGGAAATAGCATGCTGCTGGACAAGGGATCTGAATATTATATGGTGCATAATTATTATATGTATATGATCATAGGACAGTATATAAACTTGTATATGAATATGTTGTAAATTAGATTCAATGTATATTCATACCAAATATGTTGTAAATTACTGTGTTACAGGATAATATATATGTATCATATTGTGTGAACTGATTATGTTTTAAACTGATTATGGGCTCTTGTTCTGGTTCTGGTTCTGGTTGTGTTACTGATTTTGTTTCTGTTTTAACATGCACATGAATATGTTCTAAATTACTGATTCTGGATGTGTTGTGTTGTGTGAATTGGTTCAAACTAATTTTGGATAAAAAGATAAAAGACAACGCTTTATAAAAAAAAGTGCCATAAAAAGCTAAAAATCGATTTTAAAATATATACAGGGTTAAAAAAAAATAAAAAATAAAAAATAACACCTTTAACAGCGCTTTTTATAAAAAGCGCTGTAAAAGGCATTCCAAATATGTATTATGGGTATGCCTTTTACAGCGTTTGTTACAAAAAAGCGCTGTAAAAGGTACCCCAAATATATGAAATATGGGTATGCCTTTTACAGCGCTTGTTACAAAAAAGCGCTGTAAAATGTACCCCAAATATATGAAATATGGGTATGCCTTTTACAGCGCTTGTTACAAAAAAGCGCTGTAAAAGGCATTCCAAATATGTATTATGGGTATGCCTTTTACAGCGCTTGTTACAAAAAAGCGCTGTAAAAGGCATTCCAAATATGTATTATGGGTATGCCTTTTACAGCGCTTGTTACACAAAAGCGCTGTAAAAGGTACCCCAAATATATGAAATATGGATATGCCTTTTACAGCGCTTGTTTTGAAAAAGGGCTGTAAAAGGTACCCCAAATATATGAAATATGGGTATGCCTTTTACAGCGCTTGTTGTAACAAGCGCTGTAAAAGGTGCATAATAAGCGCGCGTTATAAAGGGTGCCTTTAAGAGCGCTTTTTTGAAAGCGCTGTTGTAGCTGTTACAGCGCTCGAATCTACAGCGCTTTTTTTTTTTGAAAAAGCGTTGTAGAAGGCTTAAAAAAAGCGCTGTAAAATGCAATTTTTGGCGTAGTGATGATAAATATATTTTAGATTATATTATGAATAGTAATTAATTAATTTGCACTTGTTTGTTGCATTTATTTTATTGCCTATATGGATTATTAGATGCGGTGTCTGACGAAGACCTGACACATATTTAATAAATTACTCGAGTTTGATAGGAGAAAGCTTAAATTGAGATAAGGGGCTAGAGAATGACACCCTAAACTTTCAAAATGACAAATATAATAATTTATACTAGATTTTTTTTAGTAAAATTTGCAGCAGATAAAGAAAATGTATTTACAAATAAATAAAAACTTTTGTAATTAATTTAGGATATCACATTTTTCGAAGTATACATGGAATAATTCAAACTTTATTACTCAATTAATACCATTTAATCTCAATGAACTTGATTTAACTATAAATTTATATTTTAATTCTAAAAACTTATTAGTACTAATTAAGGGTTTCATATAAAAAGCCATTTGTAATTACTTAACTAAAATATAAATTACAACTCTTAATTTTCGATATCACCTATCAGAGCAGGGTTTCTCCCAAATTTGAACTTCAAGACTTAATAACTACGATTTCACAAACCTAGAGCCAAGTCAGTCAAACACAAACAACGAAGGAAGTGAGTTTCGAAATCATGTTGATAATATAATATAAGTAAGAATAACACGCAAACAATCATAATAGAACCGTATCATTACACAAACAATCCTCCAGAACATATCACATTAAAATCTCAAAATCACTCAAATAAAATCAATAAATTTCATTGTAACATCAAATCGTCTAAGAGAAATTATTATTACACATGATACATTAATCACAACAAAACAAACACAAGAAAATGCAATATTATGCATGAGCTTAAACTCTACTTCACAATGTGGTACCAGTCTAACTCAAAAATACTTAGTTATGAGGTTTGATACTATGTCACCATCTCAATGGACAGACAATTCAAATTGGCCATGTCCTCATAGATCCCCTCAACTCATTATGAGACACATTATACGCGACAGTCGAGGTAAACGTGTGTTGCATAGTAGCTCCCAACATTTGGAGTACTACCTCTAAGTCACCTAGAAATTCCCCACCTAAATACCTCAATGGTCTAACAATCATAATATTTGATATATTACGGTGTAAAGTATTGCTACCTTCTTTTTTTGTCTATAGATAGATAGAAATTACTATCTAAAACTTAAACACACATTAAGGCCTTAGATTAAAACCCAAGTAATAATTTTAGTATTTATCAAATTGAGTTAGAGTTTAAAAATCACAAAATACCACCGCAATAAATACAATTTCATATATCTGTTTAAGAAATATCCAGGCAAGTTAAAAAAAAAATCGTATTAAAAAATGAGGGGTTGTTGCAGTGTTGATTATGATAACAAGAGACTGATTATGATATTAAGAGACCAGTTCTACTAATCAATGATAACCATGGGATCTACTTGGATGCCAATTTTAATTTGAGAGATAATCGGGACGTTTATTTCTGGAAAAAATATATTTTTTTAGACTAAAAATTATTTTTAGACTTTAAAGAGTGTTTGTCTCATTTTTTTTATAATCATTTTGTTAGAAGAAATATTTTTTATCTGAAAATAAAAAACTAAAAATAGTAGTTTCTCACATAGACGAGAGAGAAAGATGATGGAAAGTTGAAAAAATGGGGAACGTACTTGACCTATGAACGAGAGAAAATGATATCATTATGGCTACTTTTTTTTAATCCAAAGTGCCCTTAGCCCATTTTTATTAGGTTTGCTTCTTCAATTTAAATTAATTCATTATTAGTTGCGTTTTCTCTTTTATACTGGCAAATTTTTTCTACGTTGGTATTTTCTCGACCTCATCAAGGTTTTCTCTACATAGTTATTTTTTTGTTGTTGTGTGTTTGTTTATTATTTTTTACGAGTATTCAGGTACATTGATCAACTTAAAATGTGTCTACGGATTCGATTAAACTATTAAATTTGAAAGTGCTGAATTTGAAATATTTGAATAGGTTTGTTATAGTAAATTTGACAAAAATTATAGGAAGTACAAAGATTATGAATAATGAAAATATATCTTGGTGAATATGAATAATAGAACTTGATGACTATCAATAATAAAACTATAAAGATTTATTTTGAACTGTTTTAAATATGTTATTTAACATTTTTGCTAATTTAAATATCAATTAGAATAACAATTAAAAAAATTACGAAAAATTATGAGAGCGATGGAAGAATTATTGCAAATTGATACTTATATAGAGACTAAAATTTATTTGTATGTCTTTTATAGTAATTTTATAGTTTAAAAATCATTTTTATAAAATTGTATTCAAACAAGTTAAATATCATTTTAAAAAAATTATTTTTATAATAGTAAACAAACGACAATTAAAAATTAATTTTTAAACAAATCTCTATAAAATAATCTTTAAATTATTTTAAATAAATATCATTTTTATTTAAATTTAAACAAAAACACCCAATAAATAATTAGAATTATCTCACCGGAGAGAACCTTTGAACAAAAAATAGAATATTAAATTGTCCACGACCGTGACCTTTGACCAGTTACTTCCTTTTAATACATAAATATTTAAATAAACTTTAAGTCTTTATAAATATATATATAACTATTTTCTTTTATTTTCTATAACATTGTTTCATAAATATATAACTATTTTCTTTTATTTTCTATAACTTTGTTTCAATATCTACGAGAGTATATATATTTTGTTATATTTTATTTATTATCTTTATAAATATATCATATTTTTGCTTTCAATTTCAACGGTTACCATTTTAGTCCTTAGTCATAAATGACTAAAATAAAATATTATGCAAATTAAATGAACCAATTATAATTTAAATAAATTTTATTGGAACTAAAAGTAAAATATCAAAAGTTAAAGTTTATTAATGTTTATGTTTTTTAGGAACCTCTTACAATATAAATAACTTCTAAAAAAAAATAAGAACAAACGAAAATTTCAAGAACCAAAGACAATAAAGTTATTTTTTCAAGGATTTAAAAGAAAGATATTTTTATACACAGAAAAAAAATCACATATTTACATAGAGGAAACATATATTTAAACAAAGTATTAATCTCACTAGTTTTTTATTTTTTATTGTGGGAGGATAGTGCAATTAATAGAAGTAGAAAGCACTTGCACAAAAATTGTGCATGGGACAATGTTCTGATTCAGATTGTTCAGCACAATGTCAATTTGCTACAAGAGGTGTTGGTCTGCAATGTGGTCTAAGAGATTGATGCTCATTATGTTATATTCTTAAATTAAAATAAATACAATTTTGTCTTCTAAAAAAATTACACTATATTATCAATTTATATGAAATGTATTGAGTTCGAGATTTTAATACATTTATCAACAATCAATATCAATAATATATATTTATTAATTTATTTTAATCGATCTCTTTTTTACGTGTTACTTTTAAAATATTTATTAATTAACTACCAAGATTAAACTCTTAAATATACTAGATGATCCTACATTGAATTTACTAGATGATGCATCTAGTACCCCAATTTTGTGTAACTATTTAAAAAATTTCAAAAAATTTAATACGTCATAACAATGTCTTTAATTTTATATATTTACGATTACATTTTTATCGCATTAAAAAATTTCAATTCAAAATTAAACTCTTAAATCTACTCCAATAATTGAGCTTATATTTTCATTGATGTTTTAACAAAGTGTCCAATTTAAATCATAAAAATATAAAAATAAAAAATAAAAAAAAAGTAACAGTAACTAACAAACAAATAAAAATATTATTTTTAGTAAAAATAGTACAATTTTTCCTCCTCCACATTTTAAGCTTCTATGTTTTCCTCCTTTTGAATATTCACCAACTTTGCACTCCATCAAACTCTATCAAACTTTGCACTCAATCAAAATTTGCATTCCATCAAAAAATAGAAGTCTCATCTTCATCAAACTTTGCACTCCATTAAACTTTGCACTATATCAAACTTTGCACTCAATCAAATTTTGCATTTCATCAAACTTTGCACTCTAACAAACTTTGCAGTTTATCAAACTTTGCACTCAATCAACCTTTGCATTCCATCAAAAAATAGAAGCCTCATCTTCACCAACTTTGTACTCCACCAAAAAGTCAAAGTCAAAGTCTCATATTCAATTGTCAGTCTATAATTTATGCAAAACAATAGAAAAATCGGAACTCAATTTATCTATTAGACACAAAGATTCATCCTTGTAGCCTATAAATTGAGAACCAAAATTTAGTTTGAGGAGAGTTTTTTTCCTAAAAAATTAGAATAGAGAAAATAGAGTTTTCTTTGCTTCTAAGATTAACAAAAAAAAAAACCACAATCTTCTTAAAATGTAGAGCAGAGATAGAGAAGAGAGAAAGAGTGTGAGAAGAGATAAATAAGTGAGAAATAGAGTTGATTTGAGTTATTGTTTGGAATAAGAGAAAGAGAGAAGCAATAGAAGAGAGATAAAAGTTTATTAATTTTAAAAGTACTAAAATACCCTTTAATTAAAAATTACAATCTAATTTAATTTTGAAATAAATTATATTAAATTAATTATTTAAATAATTTTTTCCTGAAATTTTAATTCATAACATTAAATTTCCTTAAAAATCATAACATTAAAAATACCATATTTTATGTAGATAATGAAATTAAAGAAATAGAAGAGAAATAAAGAAAAAAGAAGTGTTAATTGTTTTTAAAAGTACCAGAATGCCCTTAAAATAAAAAATTTATTATATCAAAATTAATTTAATTATTTAGCTCAAAATAAATAATTAATTTGGTGAATTACTTAATTTAATTAACTAGGTTTTTTTTTACTGAAATAATTCCTTCATTCTTCTTTGAAATGCCCATCCCTGATTCCTCACTTACATCCCCTTTCTCCCTCTTCCAAGCACCATAAATAACCATTCAATGGAGCCATAAGTCTGGACGAAGATGACGTCAAGGAAAATATCGGAGATTGCATCAGTGAAGTAGAAGCAACAACGATGACCCAAAAATATAGCTTGGGGTGATAGAGACAAGGTATTTCAGGAACACACTAAAAATGTTTGTCTCTTTGGTGACTTTCTTCGCATACGATACGATGAGAGATCTAAAAAAGCAAACTTCTTGGTTTCTCTTCTTTCACTCTCTTGTATTTCTGTCCTGAACCAAACAGAGGAAACGATCCCTCTCTCCCCAATTTCTGTCCTGAACCAAACAGAGGAAACTCACATAGATAGATAGAGTCATACAATATCATTTTCAATCATGCAATTCAGTTATCTCTTAACTATTTATGGGTATAATCTATTCTAAATTTAAAAAGAAAAAATTGTTCAAGAATGTTGCTATATTTTTCAAATACAAACCTAGCTCTCATAATAAAAAATCAATTTGTTATAATTTATGAAATATTCAAATCAGTTAATATTTTTTAATTATTAAAAAATAGTACATGTCATATTTTTATACACAATGAGAAATAAAGGCAATCTTATTAAAAATTAATCAAATAATTTTGAGATTTAAATAAATATATTTTTTATTAAATAATACTTATTTATTTATTTTGTACTGAAATTAATTTTTTTTCATGATGAAGGAAATTAGTACATTCTTATATTCTAATATTAGGACAAATTGTAGTCGGTCCTTTTTCAAGAAAAGTTTTTTATACAGAAGACATTTATATTTTTAGTCTGTCTTAAATTTATACAGAAGACAAATTATTTATTTTTTTATAGCTGAGACTAGAAGGAATATTCATTTTTTTTTACTCAAGAATTAAAAGATAATAAATATACATAATACATATATAGAATATTAAATTGTCTATGACTCTCACCTTTAACCTTATCTCAATAACTTATAAACAAAGATTTCTACTATATATTTATAAATTGATATATTTTAGTATTATTAAATTAATTGACTAATAGTTGAATGATATGATTTCAATAAAATCAGTGTGATTGAGTTAAAAATTTAACACTGTCAAAATTTTTAAATTTTACACTTTGAATCTCTTTTGATTTATTATGAATTTAATTGAAAATTTTAATTATAAAAATAATTCATACAATTGTTGAAAACTAAAATTAATAGACAAATGTTCTAGTACGTACTATTAAATTTAGTCAACTTTTATTATACAACATATGAATGATGAATTAGTGGAAAATAATTTAATTATTAGTTAAAATCTTAATAGTATTAATTGGTACACTATTTTTTCTTCATAATATTACATAATTTGTCCTTATAAATACACAACTTTAACAGTAGAGTAACACCAAATAATCATTTTGTAATAGGGTACCAAATGTCAAAACATATTTCATGAGTTTCTTTGCCATCGTAGTTTTAGTTGCGGCAGGTAAGTCTCTCCACCATTATCATGGTTAATGGTTGTTAAAAATCTCGAATTCATACACTTAACATTTGGTCTAAAAAGTACTTCCTCTAATTATAAGATGACGTACTCGATTATATTAATATAGATCAAATACATTAATTTTTATTAAATAAATTTTAAGTCAACTATTTCTTAATAATTAAAAATATTAAATTTAAATTTAAACCATAATATTTCAATAAAATAGCAATTGAAGTCAACTATCATGAATTTTTACTTTAATTTTTTTATTTGATTTTGTGGAAGGACAGTGCAAATAATAGAAGTAGAAGGTGAATGCACAAAAGTAGTGGGACAATGTTCAGCAGCAGATTGTGCATTTCATTGTAAATGGTTTGCAAAAGCAGCAATTCCAATAAAATCATCATGTGACTACTACGACATATGCACATGTACTTATAATCGTCACCTGGAGGATTGGACCAACCTGCAGTGTCATACTTCTTGTTGCCAATCAAAGTGTCAAAGTAAATATAAATCGGGTGTTGGAAACTGTTTATGCCTTTAATAACATATTTTGCCTTTGTTCATATGATGGTTGAACAATTTCTCATTTGAAATAGATATAATAAATAAATATAAGCACCATTAAAAATTGGAAGTGTTATTTATTTATTTTTTATTGTTAATGATCTTATGATTTAATTCACTATTAAAAAAATTGGTCTTCTCATTAAAAAAAAATTAATTTTTCTAATTTAAATTTTGATTTGATATCCTTGAGATTGTAAAGGATAAAGGGAGAATGTTTAGTGGTTTTAAATATTTTCAAAGTAAAAATATGTTTGTAGTGCTTTAAATTCAACTCAATTTTTATTTAATTTTTTAAGGTTTTTTGTCTTTCAATTTACTTGTTTAGGTTAAATTCAGTTTACAATTTTAGTTTTTTTTACAAGGAATAAATTTATTTCATTTCACCATGAATAATGTGAGTAATATAAGTTGGACTCAAATAAAAAATTTGGAAACTAGTATAAGACCTTGACACCTAACAAGTATATGAAGAACAAGGTTCGCTAGCCTTGTGATGAAGCTGATCTTATATATAATTTTGATGAAAAGTTAACCACGCTTTTATAACGTGTCAACAACCAACCAAACTCAATTACATTTTGTATCTTCTATTGAAGCTATCAACTAGTAACTTATAATTTGTCTCTATGGTAACTCTTCGGAATCCTAGTTCATGTAACCTAGAAATAGCTTCCAAAATAACAAACCCTCCACAAAGTTTTTGCTTTAATGAGTTCGCCTCTATCAGTCTGCAAACATATGCCAATCCCGGACTTCCCCTACTCTTGAAACATTGCAGCATCAATGTTGCACTTAAATTCCCCTGAAATCATCTTATTCTACTTGACTGGATCATGGAAAAATGAAGTATTTGTTGTTGTTCCTACTAGTGCTTTTTCGAACCACAAGCCGCTTGAGAATGTGATCCTACACCAAAGAATCATCATGAATCGTTGTCTCGGTCCCAAGTTTAGGTCGTGTAACAACTTAAAAACCAATTCGTTTAGATCTATCATACTCTATTTAGCATTAACAATTTGTTGTCACAACCCATCTGTTTAGGAATGGTAGTGGTACGAGTGCTTTCCTCATACTTGATTATAGGAATCACTCAAATTAGTTGAGCCTTTAATATATTTCTGCTAAATGCTTCATATAGACACTTGAAATAACTTTGTTAAATATCAAAGAATAAATCTTTCTTTTATCATCAAAATTATTGGAGATCCCTATTGATCAATCGTTTAGTTTCCAACACCTAATTCAAATTTTTTTCAATTTCATGTGCAGTACTAAAATACATAGATTTAAATTGTGGTGTTGTTGCAATATTGTAGTTGTGACATTGTCCAACTATGTATTGATCAAAACAGAATATTATTTTATTTTACTTAACTTAGAGCGTATTGTAAAGGATTAATAATGTGATAAAGTGATACAAACTTGATAATGAGATATCTACACTATAAACAAATGCATTGCAAAATGAATATAGTAAATACATGTGGCATGATATTTGGTTATCTAATATTTAATAATAATTTTAAATAAAGAAAACAACTTATTTTGAATTGACTAGATCATGCAAATGTGCATTGTTGTTGTTGTTCAAACTAGGGTTTTTCCAAACCTCAAACCACTCGAGAATGTCATATTTGACAATTGTAATAGATATTGGAATCGACTTCTCAATATCATCTCGTACATTCTCGTTCCGCTTGTGTCAAATACACCAAAGAATCATCACAAATTGTTGTCTCGATCCCATGTTTAGGTGCATAATAGCTTAAAAACCAATTCGTTTAGATTTGCCACACTTTGTTTCACATTAACAACCTACTTCAACAACCCAACTATTTTCTAGATTATGTTGACATGTTTGCAACCAATAAAGGTGTGCCATTTTGACTAATCAAAAAACTCACAAAAAGGTCAATCACTAGTACAAGGAACAATCTTTCTAACCAAATCGGTTCACGCAACATTCTCTGCAACAATAACTTTATTTATTTTGAAATATACAACCCCCTCCCCCTCTTTTCTAAATTCTACGTTGTCTATCAATTCTTCTATAATATTGTTGACCGAACACTAAATATACCGTTTCTACTCTGCTCAGAACTAAATAGTCTTTTTGAGTAACATCACAAAGTGACATATTCTTTATAACGCTAGTTTCTTACGAGTTAAAAATAGTCTCTACAATCTCATAATTCCATTCCCTATAATTAGGGTCAATTAGATGATCCACACACATATATTTTCTAATCTCAAAACATGAGTTATTTGAAAAAAAGGACTATCACTCCCCTAAGAAACATATCATTCCACACTATCACCAACTTACATCATTAGCTTTTAAGTTATGTTAGATTATTTATATGATCCTTTAAGTTTAACAATTTTCTAGAATTATTATCATGAAATATTAAGATATAATCAAAATAGAATAGTAAGCTGAATGCCCATCTACTTTATAAATAGAAAAGTTAATAACATTAATTATGTAGATAGACTTTTATTATAAAGTCTTTAAAATTGTCTAAATGGTTATAGAGAAAATAAAATAAAAAAATATAGATTATTTATCATGTTTGATGGATATTTTTAAAGGATTAATACAAGAGATATATTGTTGCTATATTTGATAGAGTTTCTAATGATCATACACTTTCAATTGTTCTAGTTGTTGTTGAAAGTAAAACAAATTATTAATGGTGCAAACAAAATGTAAAATAAAAAACTAAATTAAGAAGAAGAAAAAAAGTTAAATGACATAAATGGAAACTAGATTAAATTTAAAGAATCACATATATATTTTGTTTATTTTTAATACAATTTAAAAAAAAAAAAAAAAAAACACTTTAAAACTATGGTAATAGTGAAAAGAAATAGAAAGTGAAAATTGAAAGATTCTAACTTGAAGAGAGGTGGGGTCAATGACTACAATAGTGGTCAAATCGAAAGAAACCACAATTGGGGAAGGGGTTGGACGTAGTTGAAGGAGAAATAATTTATTGTAAAGGTCTAGGGTATGTCTGTGAAGATTAGATGACTCAAAACGAGTCACTGATGGAGGAGAAGTTTGTTTTAGATGATTTTTTATTTTAAATTTTTAAAAATGATTTTTGTAAAAATTTACTTATAAATAATAGAAGTTATTTCAGATTTATTTATTAACAATTAAAAAAGTAATTTTAATATTCACTTTTTAATTTTAAGTTTTATTTTTAAAATTCTTTTTTAAAAATTTGTAACAAGAAATATTACTATAAAAATCATCTTTTAAAAAAGAAGACAACGATGAGTGTTTTTGTTTAAAATTATTCAAGGAAAAAATTACTTTTTAGAAATATAAAACATATATATTTTTAATGTTGAGTTTCATTTTCATGCACTTTGTGTAAAAAAAAATTAAATTATCGACATATCACCACTAATCATGTGCGTGATTTTTTTATTTATAGATAATAAAG
>JBBPBR010000001.1:11069383-11088506 GCA_037974775.1 Cicer pinnatifidum
TAATAAATATTAAGAAAAGATGATGGAAAACCTTCCGCATGTAAAATGATGACATAGATAAGCTAGATTGTTTGTAAATCATTCTCAATTATTTTTTTAACAAAGAAATCATTCTCAATTTAGCTATTTACTGAATTTTTTCTCCTTTGTAAAAAAAAATATTATTCAGTAGTAATATATACAAGTACAGTTTATGTTTAATACATATAGTATTTTTACTACTGTTATTTTTGGGAATATCGTACTTGAAAATTTCAAGTACATCATAGATTTAACTATGTAATACATCATAGATTTAACTATGTAACAATGGAAGACATAAGTATAGGAGAAAAAAAAGCCTTAACATAGCTCCAAAAGCTTTTGGGATAAAAGAGAATGGAAAAGGTGGAATTATCATTGACAGAGTAGACTAAATGATATAGTAGGAACCAGAATTGGATATTGACACATTTTTCTTAAATAATTACTCTGCAATGGCATTTAAAATGGAACAAAGGAAAAATACAAACTAGAAAGAAAAACTATGACTATCCTTTTCTAATAATCAACTTCTTCTCTCAGCCTTCCCTAAAATCCCTTAACAACATAAGACAGTTACAAAGAAATATGCAACAACCATCAAAATTTACAAACAATATTTTTACAAAGTTACACAATGGAGTATAAAAGTCTGCAAACATTTTTATAACATAAGACACTGTAACAAAACAGCAGCATGGCCATTAGGTGGCTCTTTGGCAAATTCTTGATGAATATGGTACATCCAAACAAATGGTACCTATAAAAATACATCAAGCTACCAACAATCAGTAAAAAAAATTGTAGTTGAAAAATCCTTATGTAAGTTCATACTTTAAAATTTTGTTTGAAATAAGAAATAGTATCAACAATATGCTAGCTAGAAGTTCCTTATCAAAACAATAAATACATTTTTTTACATAGTAAATAATAAATACATAAAAATCATATATTGGAAGGTTTGAAATTTTCAGCACAAATATTATAGATATAAATTACTTATACATGTATGTATAATTAAACGCCAACCATGTAATGCCAAAGGTAACACAGAGAAGATGCATTACTTGTTCTAATCAACTTTTTATCAAATATGTTCTGCCAAGCAATGAAAACGAAAAAATAATCAAACGTCCAATTTTGCTTTATCAGAAACATACCATGCCCCTCCTCACTGAAAAACCAATGTTACAGAATGAAATTAATAGCAACATAATTAAGATACCTGCCTAATGTGCATCAACTTGTTAGATCAAACATAACCAAAATTGCAGCAGAGTCCTCAAAAATTTAGTCTTCCGATTTTCCATCCCTGCATACATAATAAAGAGGATAATACACCCTTAAGTTATTGTCATCACCGAGACCACCATGAATATTATCACTCCTAAAACAAACAAACAATATATAATTGACAACACACCCCAATGATGTTAGAAAAAAAAGCCGCCGCGCCTTTAATGTGCTCACAGTTCTTCCAGCAACTGGCTCTTCCGCACCTTTTCTCTGCCGCAGGCAAAGTGGCAAACCATCACAAAGCTCTCCCTGTTCGCTTCATCAGTCGTCAAGTATTGCTGCAAACAACACAGAGTCCAAACGAGGAGAAGACTTTGCATCTGTAAAATGCTTAAATGTAACAATCTCCTCCCAAATAATGTGTGGATTCCTTTGCTGTAAATGGAAGGGCCAAAATGTTCCATAAATAAAAACTAATTACCAATATATAGTGAAATGGAAAAGCTAATTACCAATATACAGTGAAACATTGAGTGACATTGTTGAAACATTTTGGAAAATGTCCAAAACAACAGTAATTGCAAATGTGAAACTGTTCAACCAGGGATATCTCCGTTCACCAATATTGCAATCCTCCACGAAATATTAGTGCTCAGAATCTGAAACAAATGTCAACAATAGTTATTGCTATTCTACAAAAACAAATTTAAAAATGTGCTAAAATTGAAATTACAATAATATTCCCAATTTTAGGCAGGGAAACTTGCTTCAGAAAACTTATCAACTTTTATATATAATAATAAAGATAAAGATATATTGAATGTAAAGACACAAAAGACCTAAAAGTCTTGTTATCTTTTGCAATCCACTGAATCAGCTTTCACTGCCTCGTGCTCGAAATAAATTTTTGACATAGTTCAATGCATCATTTTTTTTCTACAATATAATGAAAGATTAAAACAGTTATGTAAGACATCTCAAATATGACCATTTTGTTACACAAAGTGACAAAGGGATGGTAGATCATTACACACACGCAGCACAAGCATGCACAACAAACTCCATATAAACTTAATTATATGGAAAATATATACCTGCAGGTTTCGTCTGTGTGGTATCTTTGCTTGCACTACAAGAAACAAGAGAGACATTTCCATGTTAAATAAAGTCCTTTAATTTTGTATTCCAAATGTTCATTTCATAGGCTCTTTCAGGTCAGAAATGATTTCCTTTGCTAATTGATTAGCTTCATGCATCTCCCCTTTGGTACAAAGTGCAGCAATTCTAGAATAATAGAAATCAAAGCCGCGCTGTTTGGATCTTTTCAAATAACTATCGTTATTTGACATTTGATTCCTTACATCCCCAGTATCACAAGATCCAGAATCCAAACCACTTTTGCAATACGAAGGTAGAGACGTGGAAGATTTTGAATCAAAATCCTTCGGTTCGTAAATCTTCTGTGATTTATCAGATCCTTGATTATAAGTAGACAACCTTTGAACAGGAAAAAACATGCAAGCGATTTCATTGAGAACAGTAACAGCTTCTTTAATGCTTCCTTGCTCACACAAAGTGGCAAGAAAATCATATATTGACTCAGTATCAACCTCGCTGTTGACTATGTTAATCGTCTCTGTGACATTCTCGGACTGAAGCATTTCTCTCAAGACACTCCTGGCTTCTTCCATCCTTCCCTTGGTACATAGACCTCTTATCAAATACAAGAACCCTAAAAAATCGGGTAATATATCCTTTCCCTTGAACTTATAATAGAATTCAAGGGCTCCTTCCATGTCACCCTTCTTGCAATAGCAATTTATTACAGAACTAACTGTAAAATTGTTGAACTCGATACAATTTTTCTCCATATCATTTAGAAGCTCAAATGCCTTGTCTAATTGTCTGAACTTAGATATAGCATCGAGTAATGAATTATAAACTTGTGTTTTTGGTTGAAATCCCTTGAGGAGCATTTTCTTGAAAACATGTTCGGCATCTTGCAAATAACCTTCCCTACATAGAGCGTAGATTAATGTAGCATAAGTTATTTCAGAGGTCATCAAATTAAGTTTCTCTAAAGAATCAAATAGCCGAAACGCTTCAATAAGACAACCCTCATTGCATAATCCATTTATTATTGAATTATGTATGACTATGTTCAAATTCATCCCCTTCTTTTTAATAAAAACACAAAGATCCAATGCTTTATTGAGATATCCTCCTTTGCATAAGCCATGAATCACAATGGCATAATCAACATACGTGACCGGTAAATTATCTTGAACACCCATGACAAGCTTATATGCATCCAAAGCTCTACCTTCCTTTATGAGTATCTTGAGAATGGAGGCAGGAAAAGTGACTGCTGAAGAATTGTCCAACGTTTTTCCAAGAAATTGAAGAGCTCTATCGACATCTTTCAGACAAAGGTAACGTGCAAGTAACTTTCGAACCTTTGGTTCTACTAAACCATACTCTTTCAAAAAGAAATTCAAAAGAGGCAGAGTTTGCTCCCTATTCCCAACACTAAGAAGCCTTCTCAAAAGTGAATAATAAGACTTGCATGTGACAGGTAACCCTGTCATTTTCATTGCCACGCACAATTGATTTGCATCATTGAGTAATCCTCTTTTACACAATAAAAATATGGAATCGTTACATACCACATTATATAAATCTGGCCCCAACCCTTCCATTCTGGAAATCAAATCTAAAATCACTTTTGAACTGTTTTCTTTGAAAATCGTCTTCATTAAAACCCAATATGTACCTGTATCCAACACAAGATCTTTGTGATTGAGTTCAAGTAATGCTTCAATGGCCATTTCTACCATACCCTTCTTGCAAAGTCCGTCAATAATACTATTGTAGCACGCATACGAAGATATTGATGTCTTTCTGAAGTCATCAAATACCTCAAGTGCCTCATCAATTCTACCAACTTTGCAATACCCATCAATCATCATGCAGTACGTAACAGAATTTGGAACCAGATCCATTTCTGGCATTCCTTTGTAAAGTGTATAAACATCTTCAAAAGAACCCATCATAAACAATGCTCTAATCAATACATTACACATTACAACATCCATAGTGATACCAGATTCTTCAAGCCGCTTCTTCGTTTCCAAAATCCCCAAAACGTTATCCTCTTCTGTATACCCGTGCAACAACGTACTATACGTAATCACATCTGCAGTCACATTTTTCGAGAACTCGTCCGCCTCCTGTGTCCTTCCATACTTCGACAAACCATTTACAACAGCATTGTATGTTACAACACTCGGACTAATCCCTCTCTTCTCCATTTCATCAAACAATCGAAACACACTATCAAAATCACCTATCCTTCCAAACCCATCAATCAAAACAACAAACACAAATTCATCAAGCTCAATTCCCAAATCTTTCATCCTCTCAAAAACACCAAATGCTTCTTCAACTTTACCCTTCTTACAATATGCAGACATTATAGCAGTATAAGTAACCTTATTAGGTCTATGCCCTTCTTTAATCATCTTAGCCAAAAAAGTAAAAGACTTATCAACATCACCTAACTTAGAAAACCCGTCTATAAGTATAGTATAACTAACAAAATCATGAGATATACCCTTTTCCAAAACCATTTCTCTTATCTTCCTAAAAACCTCAACCAAAACCTTTTCTTCAACATATCCACAAACCCAAACACTATACAAAACAACATCCAAACCCAACCCATCTTCCTCCATCCTACGAACCAAATCATAAACTTCATGAACCCTTCCTAACTTACAAAGAGCATTCACAATAGCAGTACAAGTCACAAGATTCGGCCGCCACGCGCCTCTCGAGCGCGCCACATTGTCGAAGAACCACAGCGAAAGTTCTGGTTTTCCAGCCCTACAAAAAGCCGAAATCACCGAACTACAAACATAATCATCAAAAGGGTACTCATTTCTATGTTCAGCCATCAATTCAAGAACCTGAATTGCCTTACCCACATGACCCAAATAGCAAAGATTTTGAATTACGCAACAAAAAACTGAGGAAGAGAGGAAAACGTTACGGTTTACCAAACAATGTCGCAAAACGGAGAGTGTCTTATCTGGGTCTTGGCGCGTGAAGCAAAAACCACGGATGAGTGAGTCCCACGCGCGAGATGGGGTTTTGTAGTTTTTCTTCATGATATTTTCTGCTTGTTCAAAATTGTGAGATTTGAGGAGTGCCCATGTGAAGAAATTGTGGGTATTGTGATTTGTGGGGATTCTGTTGGTGGTGAATTGGTGGAAGAGGTTGATGATTAGGTTGAATTTGCGGAGGTTGAAGAGGAAGAAGATGAAGGTATTGATTGAATTGGGAGTGGGTGTGAAACCACGTTTGAGTGAGGAAGAGAGGGTTGGTGTTGGTGGGGGGAACAACATAGAATGGAAAAGGAAGGGAGTTTTGTGTTTGGTTGTTTTGCATTACAACGTTGTTGGGAAATCGGATGGTGGTGCTACGTCGGAGACCAAAGTGAAGAGTGGTGAGTGAGAAGAAATGTGTCTTCTCTCTCTCTCTCTCACTCTCTCTCTTCCCCCATATTGGGCCTGCCCAAATCCTCCAATTTTCTCATACGATCCGGTCCAAACTTCACAACATGTTCTATCACCAAAATAAAAAAATAAAAAAGTTATATTCATATGTTCTTCGTATTTTCTAAAGTCTCCAATTTTTTATTTGAATTGATCAATCTGAAGTTAGATTTTATATGTCTAAATTGAAATATTTAAACGTGTGTTTGAGAACATATGAGACAAAAGAAGAAACCTAACAATAAATTAGTTTTGGACTGAGGCTTAATATGCTCCAACTTTAGTCCAATTATCATGCATCTAAGAGTCATAGCATAACAATGAAACTATAGGAAATCTGAGGTGGGTGAACACCAAAACTCACTTGGATCTTCTTCCAAGACTACACAGTGACAATCATAATCTCGACCATAAGATTATCATTTATCAAGGACATGGTTCGAAATCAAATGATTCACAAATCATGGAATACAACTCATAGCACAAATCGACTACTTCTAAACCCTACAAAAGAGGTCCTATAAATATAACATCTGACTTAGGTGGAAGATACACATTATTCTAACTCTAAAATCTCTCACTTTTAGACACAAACTTACTTGATAATTGAAATAAGAGTACTCCCATAAATAAAAGGAAAAATCTTGTGACAAATGAGAAGACATGAATTGTGTCGTTGCCTAAATTTTTGAGTGTTTCTCGAATTCAATGAATTTGGCACCAAAGTTTATTTAAGATGGAGAAAATGTTGGAAAACCCTTAAAAAAAATAAAAAAAATTGTCTTTGAAACCAAATTTTGAGTTCGAGGGTCGATTACGTATAGGGAATGTATTAGCATCCTACGACATCCGTTAAAATACGGTTACCTATAATTAGTTGTGAAAAATTAATGTTAACTTATATAAATTTATTTCTCCTTCTTTAAATGCAAATATAATTTTTTTTAATAATCTAAAAATAAAATTGTATTAAAAATATAAGGTAAAAAAAAGTTTTATTGTTATAATTAGTTGAATAACAAAACACATTTGATCCATCATCATCTGGACATTTAGATGATGTTTCTCAAAGTCAAATTGCTCTAGCTATTAAAGTTATGTCTCAATTTGGAAGGGCAAATGCTTTTAAGCAACATTTAAAGGAAATTGACTCGATTGATAGGAAGAATTAGCTTGAAAGGTATTTGTTTGAGGCAAATTATGAAGAGGATGACAAATTTGACCTTCTTTTTTGGTGGAAACTCAATTATGTATGTTTTCCAATCTTGTCAAAAATAGTTAGAGATTTGATGACTACCCCAGTTTCAACCGTTGCCTCTGAAAGTGAATTCAACGCTAGTGGGATAGTATTGGAGACTTTTAAGAACCCTCTTAACCCAGTAATGGCAAATGCTTTAATTTGTGCTCAAAATTGGTTAAAAGTCTTTCATTTTCCAATTCAAAAATCTCAATTTGAGTGAAGAATTTGAGTTATCATAGATTTCCATAACATGTGACATTTTTTGCTCATAAATACTAAATAAAATATTAATTAATTCATTACAACTTTATAAGTAAATTTTTTTCAATTAACTTCAAATTTTCATGGAGGAACGAGTAGTTCTTCAAGAACGTCCATAGTTACATAAAGAAGGACAATAACTCAATCACAACCATTGGTTGTGTTTGAATATGTTTTAATTACCAATTTTAAGTTAATTCTATAAATTTATTTACTCGTTGTATTTTATAATTTTCCAATGTGTACTAATAAATTATTTCATTTATTTGCATACAATTTTGAAACTATATTATTTTTTGAACTCCAATATGATACTTATTTGGAGTTGGACCAATATATACCTTCATCATTTTGGGTTAGAGGCATGATGGAATGTTTTGGAGATGGTTTGAAATACCTGACTACAAGTCAAAGACTTGGTAGGTTCACTTTGTTTTTATATTTTGATATTTTATTTATGGCATGATTTTTAATATTACAAAATTCTATTTGACTACATTCAATTTTAATATTCATGTTATAACTATTGGACTTCATCTTGCTTTTATGTTGTGTTGTTGTGCCATATAACGCTTTTCACCCACCAATTTAACATATATATGGATGGAGTTTATGACCCACCAGTTTGCTTAGAGATGTTTTTTTACTTAAAGAGTCAGGAAAATGGGATAGTAATGTTCTCCTTGAAAATATTTTTAGATTTATTGTTTTAATTATGTCACCTAATATGATCTCCTTTTTTGTGCAGAAAGTTCATTTTGTTTGTGAAAGTTGGTCATTCTAAATTACAGCCCCTTATTAATTTGTTGTCCAATTTAAATATTTAGCTTTTTGGGTTGTAATTTAAAATATTTATAATTGTATCTTTGTATGTCATTTAGGTATAATGGCTGTGTTGTGGTCCTATATGATGCATATCATGTTTGTTGCCAACAAATTGTTGTTTACCTTATTGAAACACTCAATCTGATGCATATTATGTTTGTTGCCATTAAGTTAATATTTTTCTTGTTGAGACTAAGTGAATTTACAATTATGTCAGTTTTAACCCTTTTACTTGAGGTTGGTAGGGTTTAATTATTAACATAGTATATGAATGTTTTATCTTTAGTATCTAAATTTTGCAAATTGTGTTTATCCATTGCCCATATAATATTACTTTTTAAAAAATTCTGTTGAAATGGTGTGATTTTAGGTCCAATATAATTGAACATAATATGAGAAGATTTTTATTTAAATCTTCAATATAAAAATTCAATTTTAGCAAAAAAAAAACTAACAATTTTGAAAAATTAACAAAAATATATTAAAACTGATCCAAAGTCACAAATATGTCTGAAGTGGTCCAAATAGTTTAAATCGTATTATTTATCCGACCAAACCAATGAACTGAATCCGTCAAAACTGAGTGCAAAATTGATCGTGAATAGACCTAAATTTACCGCCGTAGTTTGTTGCGAATTGAGCCTTTTGACGTGGGTTTTTATGTTTAGGGAATGTAAGTTCAACAACTAGAATATAGCCTTTACGTGACATGCTTCGGTCAGTTATGTGTGTCGATGAGTTGCAATTTAATGAGCCACAAGAAGTCAATATAATTTATTTATATTTGTTGGTACAAGAAGTCAATATAAGTTATAGAATGCCAAATTTTGCAATAGGTGCAATATTTTATTAGACATTTGAGCATATAATAAATGGTATTTATTAAATAAATAAAAAATAATGACGCGTAGTACATCTTACTGTAATGGTAGCAGCACCTACCACTAGGAAGGTCGAGTTGGACCAAAACAAAACCTAACACCACATCAACAAGATATATAACTAACATAAGAAACAAAATGATAGAGTCATTCATATCCACGATTAATGGAAAGTAATAAGTTTGCGTTTCCTATACTTTAGTCAAGTCCTCGTGTTCTAAGTCCAGCTTTAAGTATATATTCACATATCAATCAAAGACCCTACCATATGATATTAATATGCACTTGTTCTGTCCCAACTATCACGGCTCTTATCATACAAATTAAGGATTAAGGCTTAATAACTATCATGTGTTACCTTTTTAGGTATTTTATAAATAAAATTTAGAGTGAAGACATGATGTCTCATCTTAAAATTTATTCAACACTTAAACATATTTAAAACTTAATTTTTTTATTAATGTTTTCAAATACATAATTTAACATATCTTTTGAAAAACAAATGAATTAATAGATAATTTATATATCTTTACTTCCTCAAATTTTTTTATTGATCTTTTGATAATTCAAATGATTAATATCTATTTTTATAGATTTATTTCATATTAACATCTTTAAATTTATAATTTAACATAGATCAATAACTAATTGACTAATGAGATTAAATTTTATTTTGATATCAAATATGACATCACATACAATCTAACTTTATATGACATATACATACGAGTATTTAAATTTTATTTTATAATAATATATTTAAATAGTAAAAAATTAATATAAATTAATATGTTTAAATTATAGAAAAAGTTATCATATTAATGTTCTAACATAAAATACATAATTTAATATTATAATAATTATCATAATAATAATAATAATAATAATAATAGTAATTTGTCTATATTTATTTAATGAGACGACCTGATAAATTTAAAAGTCAGATCTTTTTTAGTTTAATAGACTTTTAAAAAAACATTAACCGTATATGTTTTTAAAAAAGTTGGTTTAATCTGAGTCTGACTTAGACTAAACCATAGATCATTTTTGGTCAGTGGGGCCTATTTCTTAATTCTTAAGCCAAAAGGTTTGTTGAGAGTTAAACTACGAAAATGAAACTTTTATTAATTGAATTAAGATATATTATTAAATATTGACAAATAGGTCAAACTACAAAAAACAAAAAACTACCAAAAATGAGTTAGATATATTGAAAATCTCTTTGAATTCAACTATTAAAAGGATTGATAATGTTATGAATCTCATGTTTAAAAAAACTCATTAAAATAGTGAAGTCGTGAAGTTATTCCGCCTAATAAATTAGTCTTTTGAATTGAACTCCCATTGTATATTATTAAGTGTGTTTATAAACTATGTGTTTTGTAGAAGAATCATGGTGCATTTGGAAGAGCTAATTTAAGATATCTTATTATATAAGTAATTGCTAAATTATTTGAAAGAGCTTATCAAAATGACTTATATGCACATAGTTATTTTTAGTTTATTTTAATGAATTCTTGAAGATAGTTTATTGTTATAAGTTTATACAAAGTTTACCCTCATTAATAATTAATGATAAGCTTTGTATCTAAATTTCCTCCTTGCTTGATTATTATTAATGTTTACATTATAATTAGTAAAATTCTTTGACTAAATCAATGCTCAAAGCTAGCATTATCAGCTTAGCAAAAATGAAAGAAAAAAAAAGGCCTGGTAGGTATACTTGGTCAGTAACCCATTCCCTACGGTTTGGTAAGAAATTTTGGTGTCTGAAAAAGAATAGAAATTGACCTTTTGACTTTAGTTAAGCTTAAGTCATTGCATTGCTGCAAAAGTTCTTACTTATAAATAACTCTATTGTTCATATCAGGTTTCATCTTGTGTTTCAAAATATAAGCACTTCAAAATAGAAATGACCCTTTTGTGTCCTTGCAATTAACTTTCTAAGTAAGAAGATATACACAAAGGAATAATAAATCACAAAAAAACACATCTTAGGTAACCAACAAGCTTCCATTTCCTTTTCTTAAAGTCTTCTAAGGCTCAAAAAACCATACTTTTTCATCTATGTATCAATAGTCAATTCCCCATTGCCTATTCTTTATTTTTTTTCTTAAATCAACTATCCTCCGCATGCAACAACATAGACTAATCCCTCGACTCAAATAGGACCACAAAGGCCAGTGAAACTTCTCAGGTCTGAATTTTACCTCAGAGTCTCTGGTTAAACTTGAAGAGATTTAAATAATCTCATTTAAGCATTTTTAGTCCCTATTCCTTTTATACTACACTATATTGACTATATTGTTAATATATGCATATATAAGTATATATATACCTAAGTACTACTCTTTCACACTTCATCATTAACCATCAAAGAAGCTAAGATGGGAGGGTGTTTTTCTTCAAGATCATCATGTACATCAAAAACTATCCGTTTAGTTCATCTAAGTGGTTATGTAGAAGATTTTGAGCAACCAATAACAGTAAACCAAGTTACATGTGGAAATCCACCAACTCATTTTGTTTGCACTTCTCTTCAACTTCTTTCATCTTCATCAAAACCATTGAAGGGTGATACACAACTTCAACCAGGAATTGTGTACTTTATGCTACCTTACTCAATTCTACAAGCTGATGTTTCACCTGTTGACTTGGCTTCACTTGCAAAGAGGCTAACTGCAAAGGCTAAAACAAGAAGATTTGAAGATAAAAAGAAGACAATGAAAGGTAGTCCTTTGTTAAACAAAAATGAGTTGAGGAGTGTTTGGAGTTCGCCTTCGAGGAGTCCCGGCCGAGTTGGTGTGGCCGAGGGAATCGGTATGGCGTATGGAGGAGGGAGTACGTGTCGGGGGCGGCTATGGAGACCTTTGTTGGATACTATTAGAGAGAAGTCATTCAATAGGAGTAATGAATCTGACTTGCAAGAAAATCATTGAAGTTTTGAATATCTTGGATTAAGGTAACACATGAGAGAAAAAATAAGGCATGTTAGGTGGTTTTGATGAATCTGTTTGGATTGACTTTTTTAAAATTTGATTTTGAAGGCATGTTAGGCACATTTGATTTTGAAAATCTCTTTCTGTATGATTCTCCAATGAATGTTCCTATAGACTATGATGTAAATGTTTAAGCTCTTGATATTTCAGTTTGTAGATTTCATGATAAGTGTTATATAACTAGAATTGGATTCAAGTGAAGTGTGATTTAGGAGACATGGACTATTTCACAACCCTTAAGCAATGCAGTCTTCTGCTTAATTATGTGCTTTGTAATTATAATTTGTGGAGCAGTCAGATCAAGAGAAATTTCTGCTAGTGGAATCTTTAATTTTTTTGGTACAATAAGAAGTTTGTAGACTGCATGATTAGAATATGCAAACAATTTATAAACTTCAAGTACTTGTATGATATTTTAAGTCTAAATTAAGGATAAAAGAGTATTGAACTCAACATTTGTATTTGTTAAGTGTAAGGTAGCCAAACTTGGAATCAGAGATACAATTGATTCTTTCTGTGAGGTTGAATAATTCAACTGGTTTGAAGCAAAGATAAAAAAGTTAAAAGTTTAAATTATGATAAAGATGAGAACAACTCAATTTTCTTATAAAATAAAATATTGGTTTCTTATGAGAAACAATCAATATAAGGTCTAGCACAAGGTAGATTTAAATTGCTTTAATTTAATTCATTGATAGATTGGTTTGCCAACTAATGATGACTTTGATAATAATTTCTGCAACTGATAGTTTGTAAAATATAATAAATTTATTATAGTAATGGTGAAATGGTAAACTATATAACAAACTACAAGGTTACAATAGGAGAGGGTGGGACCCACTTTTGAATAGGTAAACAATCCCAAGCCCCTTCTTTGCTTTGAGACAATATGAAATGTTTAGGAACCCAAGTTTCTCCTTTGGACTCTCTTTCTCTCGTAACCTCCCTTTGTCTTTCCTCCACAACTTTCTTTGCTTCTCTTGCTTTTTCCCAGTCTTTGTTCAAGATGGCTTGACTTAACTCACTCCAAATAAGTGCTGATTCAGTTGGCCACACACTCTGTTGAAGAAAGCACAAGAGAAATATCAGGTTAAATTCAGGAAGATGTACACATTCACAATCATATTTTACTTCAAAAATACTATGCTTTTGGTGTTATTGTGCTATCATATGCTATATAGCATCGACACCTCGGATTGAAGCACTTTCGGTCAGGCACTGACACGTGTAATTAATTACATTCAATAACTTTTACTTTTTTTAAATATTTCTTATGTCTACGTAGATTACATGGAAGTGTTAGTGTCGTGTGCAGTGTCTATCTCTATGTCAATGGAACGTATCATATGCATGTAACATTATTACTCCCCTAATTGCTTTTCATTCTCTAAATATTCATACTTTGATTGGAACAACAGAAATCAAAATCTTTGTGCAGGGAAAATAATATCATAAATGATATTTTGACAACAAATTTTGAAAAAATTTAGATAGTTAGTACAGTTCAAATTTATGGTTAATCATTAATCATCCACTGAATTTAATTGACCACTATTTAGAACGACAATAACCACTATTTCAGGTGTATATTTAAACATAAAACATGGTTACTCAACATCATAGTCATTTGAACACGTGAATACATTGCGCGCACATACACACATATTATGCATTACCTTTGCATCCTTGACAACTGGAGCTTGTAGCCTTGTAATAACTTCTTTTGCATCATATATTACTCTTTCTTCTGAATTATTTGTATCCTTTATTGTTACAGTACTGCAGCATATGATAGGATTAGAAACATAGTATATTAGTATCATTGAGATATTACAAATATCATATTGATGACTCCACTATGTTTTAATAGACTAAATACCCAAATTGATTGTTGAAATTGTAGAACTATATCAATCTATTCCCTCACATTATAGATATTTCAAAATGATCCCTGAAATTGCATAATTTTAATCAAATATGTCCCTCTATTAGTATTAGCAGCGACTAGAATGACATTAAGTAGGTAATATCAAGGATGAATTTGAAACTAAATGACTAATGTCATTCATGAATTTGATGACAAATCCAGATAGAAAGGCAAACTTGATCAACAATTTTCAATTCCAGATATCATTGTGGAATATTGATAATGTAAGGGAACTAGGTTGATATATGAACAAGAATAGGGAATGTTTTGAGATAAGAATTCAAAGCTTGAAAGTGAGATACCTATCCCAATGGCCATTAACTTTATATAAAATCTTTGATGTCAAAGAATCAATGATCTTCCCCTTTATGAGTCTTCTATTTCCACCAAATCCAAAAAAAGATTGACTTATGTAACTCAATTCTGCCACAAGGCCTGTTTCTATACACTTGATATTGACATCCCCAATCCAATCAATTCCAGGGACAGGAAGAATTCTTATAAACAGATTAGGTGAATTCATTTCATATGTTTCTCCATGATTGAAGAGCTTTAGCTGCCTTTTTCCATGCACCTGAGCCTCCACTGACCTTCCTACATATTTGAAAGAATTTATTTTGTAAAATTGATTCTGGTCGAAAATGAATTGAATGTAAAGTAATTCATGTTTTAATATATCTACACAAAAAATTGATTTTCGTCGATTCCTATTTAGATAATTTAGATCAAAATTATTTGAGAATTTATTTAATGTCATTGCAAAAGTTAGAAATCTACACTTTTGGATAGAATTGGTTTTAGGGCTGAAATCAACTTCAGAGTTGGAAGCTTAACATAACAAATTTGCGGTCGTGGAACTAAACATAGACTTAGAAGAGAAGATAAATTATAATTATAAATCTGCGCATGATTTGAAATTGCAGTTGCAATTACACTAAAAAAATTTATATTACAGTAAAATACTGACAAATACGGCCACAAATATAGTTTTCATGTTGTTGCAGAGATATCTAAAATTATTATAATACGGCCACATCTGCAGTAGTGCAGACCGTAAATTCCATAAATCTGCTACAGATTTAGTAAAGGCAGTAATTCATTTAACAATAATTAACTTTCTCTTATGACACAACAGATGACATATTAAAGAATTTTACCATTGAACTTTGCAACAGGATAATGACACCATATGATTTCTATGTTTTCTTTCTGATCAGTTGCATGAAGGGCGGATAAAGCAGGGTGATGAGATACCTGCAAACAATCAAATACAAGAATACAATTATCTATGCAAAATGAGTTTAATGATAAACTAATATTGTAAAATTTATGCAGATATCCAATCATAATTCTCCATCATAATATATTACTTCTTGTAAAACTTGTTTATAGCTTAAACATAAATCTACATTCTCAGTATATACAAATTTAATCTAAAAACTAGATATTTGTGATATGACAAGTCAATGATATATGAACATTATGAATATAAGCACCGACACTAACACTGAAGAAACACTGATACTGACACCAGACACCAATAATAATTTAACAAAACACAAACGATTGAATGAAATTACATGTGTCACTTTTAGAGACTGATCCGTGTCAGACACATAACAAACCTTCAATCTAAAGTTTCAATGCTATATAAATAACTATGAGAAATCAAGTAACAATTTTGGTAATCGAATATACATCAAATTAACAACTTTGTGACTAGAATAAACATGCAGAACTATCCGGTCTAGTGCAAGTGGTTAATACGCGGTATGGTGTAAGTGTTGTAAACATCAGGAGGATATTGAGTTTGATTCCTACTTATGAAAAAATATTTGATAAAGAGCATGTAGCATAATTGAAAAAAACACAAACCTGTTCTAGTAAGACATTGAGATTACCCTTGGAAACATGATGTGTCTCTCCAAGAATAGGATTATAAGGAGCAGTACCAAACATTGGAGGGCGTGTGGTGGAAATGCTCCATGCTACAACAGATATGAGTCTATCAATTGGACTCTGTCCAGTGTTACATTTGCTTAATAATATGTCTGATGAAGCTGTGGAATATATTGATTCACCATAGCACTGAAGTTGTGACTTTGGAAAATTGAATAGAGGTGGTAGCTGCACTTAGTAACCAGCACAATACAATATTAACATTTTTATGTGCCCTGTAGTTATTCATAAAATTAAGGAAAATCTAAGACTAAAAATTTGAATTCTTTGTTTTATAGTCAAATATTAATAAATTACTGATTATTTTGATTGATCGAACTACCTACTTAAACAACAATTTGAATTACTTAATCTTAATTTAATTTTTTTGTTTATCTATAGCCATGTTTATCCATATAAGCATGCACTTCATTTATTTCAAAGAAAAAATGCATGAAAGAAGAGAACTTTGGTGAAGTTATCTTCTGTACTAGTTTTCTTTTTTAAATTAATAATACAATTTTCTTTTTCTCTTTGATTTGGGTTCCTATCAAAAATCGATTTCTAAAGATGTGAAATGTACTAAAAAAATTTATTAAAATTTAACATTGAAATTAAAAACAAAAATAAAACATACACACCTAACAACCAATCTTGATTTACTATCCAATTAATAATAAATTATTTTAAAATCACTTTTAAACTAAACATTATTATCAAAAGTAGAATAAATTTAAACCAAAATTTGTGCCAAAATAAATTCATTAAAAAATGAGATATTTTTTAGTGGAATTTGGCTCCACTAAATAGAGTAATTTATTTTAGAGAATAAAATAAATAATATAAATTACTAATGATCAAATGAATAGTTAATATGATGTGCAAATGTATGATTAATCATAACTGGTTATAATATCAACAATTGATCTATTCACTTTATTAATTTATTACTTTAGAGGAGCCGAATTCTTTTTAGTGTATATTTGGTTCTTTAGTGACAAAACTTAATTTTCACTAAAAGTTCATTAATATCAAATGATTTATGTTTGAATTTATTTATGTAAAACCGAACTGAACAATAAAATTTAGTGTAAAAATCAGGTTTGAATTCAAAAACTACAAATTCTATTATTCTAGTTTCAAGTTGAAATTAATTTTGGAGGCAAAAACACTCAAACATGTCAAAATCAATTTATACCATTAAAATTGTTTTTGACATTTTTGGAATCAAACATACATCTACCACTTGTGTTATCTACCACTTGTGTTATCTACCACGTGCGTCATGTGTCACGTTGGTTTTTATTTGATTGTGTAAAAAGTGAGCAAGAAAAATATTTATGTAAAATTAAATCAATATTCTCAAACTTAACTTATTTAAGAATCATTATAAAAGTAGAAAGATTTCAAAAATAAAAAGAGAAAGATAGGTTAAAGTGTTTATCCTCCAATAATAGACCTATTATATACATTACTTTAATTTTATTTTATCAGTTTTAGACAGCGGTGCGAAGCATCAAACCCTAAATAGAATAGTGAATTGGAATGGGATAACATATTGCAATCATAGTAGTAGGATTCATAGTCAAAAATACCGCTACTATCGAAGGTATTTTTTCACTCGGTGACGTAGTAACCAACCCCTCCATCCACCCTAAATAGCAAGATCCCACAGGGTTGCACCGAAATTTACAACATAACTTTAATCTCATTCAAACCCAAAATAGTATTAAAAGGCCTAACCAATAACAACTTTGACCACATATTGTTAATGTCGATAATTTAGAGTTTTTGTCAAAAATGTTGATAAAAAAAGAGCTTTTAACAAAAATAATGGTTGTTTCATAATTTCTTCTCAATAGTAGAAAGGAAACTTTGGAATGGATATGTCTTTAAACATTATCAAATTTTGGAGTGAATATTAAAATTGTACGCGTCTCTAAAATTCACAAAATTTTATCAAAATTTGAAATGAATATTTCTCTAAATAAATTACTCTTTATTTAGATGACTTAACGAGTAATCAAATGTTTATTTATTGTATCACCTATAATTAACAAAAATTTACATATAAATTTTAACTCATATTTTAAAAATTTCAATAATATATTTATCAATTTTTAAAATTTATATTTACAATTTAGATGACTAATTTTCCTATTCACTAAAAAATAATCTCAGGAGATTTATACATTATTATTTTATTTAGTTTTTATTTCTTCTCAAAAAGAAAAAAAAAAACAAGAAACCTAGAAAATATGGGTGTGAAATTAAACTTGCCTGGAAACTTGAGAGATCAGATCCTGGCCGCACATTCTTAAGGAGACTTAATAAACGCTGTAAAATATTAGGAGCACTGTAATTTTCCTCTGAATCTGAATCGACTTTTAATGAAAACGGCTTCGTCAATACAATCTCCTGCATCTCCATAATATAAAAATATAGGAATTCTCAAATTTAAATTTATGATATTTTGAATTTGATTAGGGTATTGATGCACACAAAATCGTACATCCATTATTTTATTTATAGCCTTCCAGGGTTAATAATTATCTATGAATTCCCATTATTGATTTTCTCACGCGCATCTATTTTATCAAAATAATAATAATAACTACGTTATTATTATGTGTACAATTATATCAAATGAAGCGAGAATGAATTAATTGCGTTTACAATGCATTTATCATTTGTTAAGGTTCTTCTTCGCTGCTTAATCCCTATAATTAACCTATTCTTAGTTGATGAGTTTATCTAATATTTGTAATATCTTATGTCATTTGATTAATACAACAAATAATATTTGTCAATAAAATTTTAAATTCTTTTTTTTTTTAGTTTTTCACATGCTACTTTATTTATTTGAGATAATCTTATTCAAATTAGTTCTTTACAAAAGTTAATTTCTGGGTAAATTATAATGACAAGCCAATAATTTCACTTTCTAGTTGAATTTCTCTTCCTACTCAACTCTAGCGCTAAGAATGAAAACAATTCATTTAAAACATTATTGAATTATTTTTCCCAGCGTTGAGTGCACGAAAAGAGAAAAGGGAATCAACTTAAGTCTAAAGTACTAAGACATTCACATGTACATTTATGTATGCTAAAGTGATTAATCATTATTATAATAGTATAACATGTAGAGTATATAATAATGAAATAAAATAACGATCCACCAGTAACTACGATGAACAAAACATAAAGTTTCTGTAAAAAAAAAAAACACAAAGGTTTCG
>JBBPBR010000001.1:11113733-11124274 GCA_037974775.1 Cicer pinnatifidum
AAAATAACACTAGTGATATAGTCTAATGATTTTATTTAGATATCAATGATCAATTTTAAATCAAGTAAAATCATACTCAAATCAACATAGATTGAGTTTATTTTGTTCAATTTAAATTGAATTCGAACACATAACAAAAAAATCAATTTAATTGATTTCAATTTTTTTTTTAGTTTATGAGATTATTGGTTTGATTTTTATATTTTTAAAGAAAATTCAAAAATACAATTGAAATTAAAGTTAAAAGATGTAATGTATTTTTTCAATTAATATTTTTTTATAATTATTTTATAAATTATTTTTATTAAAAAAAAATTATTAAAGACGTTAGAAGTCGTTGGCCACTATATTCCCACAAATCTCCATGTGATATAAGGTTAACTAGTGAGAACACTCAGTTTTATCTCCCGAGATTTTTATTTTTCATTTTTACTTATAAGGTTAAGTAACAATAACCCAACA
The DNA here is from genome assembly GCA_037974775.1 of Cicer pinnatifidum. Taxonomy (NCBI): domain Eukaryota; kingdom Viridiplantae; phylum Streptophyta; class Magnoliopsida; order Fabales; family Fabaceae; genus Cicer; species Cicer pinnatifidum. Next base: position 11,114,196 of record JBBPBR010000001.1, read on the forward strand.
AAACAACAAGTTCAAAATTTTATAGTGACCAATTTTTTTTTTGGATCAAGTTCAAAATCGTTTTTTTCAAATTAGTTCTATGAAACTTATGAACTCTCCCAATGAATATTATGAGTTGCAACCACAATAATTTATCAAACTACAAAATAAAAGTTCATATTAAAAGCATACATCCCTAGCTACAATCAAACTCTCCCATCTTAAAACATTTGGACTCTCCAACACATTATCTTTTCATTGGCTTTATTTATAATTTTTTTTTTTATTAGTCCTAAAATTATACTCCTATTTCATAAACCCTCTAAAATCTAAAATGGCCTCTGACACTATAAAAGCTATTTTCTTATAGGGTTAAATTTTTTTATTTTCGGTCTACTTCACATAGTTAGTTTATTAATTCAATAACATTCTAATGACCTACGAGTGACCTATTTTAGTACGCAAGAAACTAAAATAAGACGTTTTAAACTTAGAGGATCAAAAGAAAATATTTATGTATTTAGACTAAATATATTTTACTACATATTAAAATATATTAATGCCAAAAACTATTTATTTTATTAATTCTACCGATGGAGTGGACACAAATAAATTATTAATTATTTTTATTTACTGATATATCCTTATTTATATCTCAACCTACTTAACTACTCTACTAGGCATCCACAATAGAGGCTATTCCTCTAATTAGCACCATACTAAATAGACATCTCTATTATGGTCTAGAAAATTGTAGTCTCTTTAGAATAGTGCTTAGTGAAGGAATTTCTCTCTCCTTTCTTTGTGTGTGTTCCACTTTATAAATATAAAGTAATTTGTGTGATTCATTTAATAATACTTTATTAAGTGTTGAGTTAGAGGGATGTGGTACTTATATTAGAAAAATTATAAATGAATTAAATAGAAGATCCACTTAAGCACCCAAATATGAGAAGCTCCATTGTAGATGGTCAGTTAGGTGCTTCATTCATAACACATTATATTATTATTAAAATCAATTCAAATACATTATATTACTATTAAAATCAATTAAAATAATCTTTTTCTTAAGAATCACACACAACTAAATAAGATACTTTTTATGCGATCAAGAGAGTTGATGATCGGAGTATCAACTGATAATGGGTGGTCTGTTGAGAGAAAAAAAATTAGTTTTTGTTAAATAAAAATTTAAATCAAAGACACTCCTTATACAAAGTTAGAAAATCACAACTTCAACTAATGTACCATGGATCGAAAGCATCATTGTCCAAATATGAAATCATATGTGCCAACTCCATTGGTAGAATTAATAAATATTAATACTTGATTTTCTCCCATAAAGTTGGCAAAATCTTTTGGGCAAGAAAGAAAGAAGCCAATCTTCTGAAGGATCAAAAAATCATTAGTTAAGATACTTAGATGTCTCTCTAGTCTCTACAAATGGATAGCATGTGTCATATTCTTGATTATTTTCGTGTATTAACTATTACAACCTGCTGTAAGCAAGTAATTGTGGGAGAAGGAGGCAGAAGATACATGAAACACTTCTAAAGAAGAAGAAGAATTTTAACATATCATCACTAGATGATGTTATCAAAACTTAAAATGTGGAATAAACTAGGAGTCTCTCCTTTCACCTATTTACCTTTACATCACATATATATATTAATGAATAATAAATCTAGCAACATACCTTATTCCCACAAGTTACAAAGAATATTACAAGCATATTTCTGACCAAACTAGGCTATCTTGAGTAACCATTAGCCAGAACAGGGATCCTCACTTTGTGTCCTCTACTTCCCTTCATCAAAACCTCTCCAAAACTATATGTTCCAGTCACTGACCGAACAGTAAGTGTCACGGTAAACCTACGTGATGCACCAGCTTTGATGGTTATTGCTGGAGGGTTCACTTCAATGGCAATTGCTGGTTGCATTCTAGCTGTCATCACGTAGGTTTCTACTTCCTTAGCAACATTTGTGACTGTGCGGGTTGCAATTTGAGTTCTCACAAGATGGGAAATTGTAATGGATGGAGTGTTTAAATTATATGGCTGGCCCATAGTTTTGTTACATGGTGAGTTTGTATAGTTCTTTATCTCATGAACATCAATGCCAGGTGTTGTGCACAAGAATCCTAAATAGTCGTTGTATCCTGCAAAATGATTAGCAAAACTAATTAAGAAGTTTGATATTGAAATATTATGGTCTTTTCTTCCTCTGCATACACAATATTATGCAGTGATACACAAAAATGAAAAGAGATCCTTCACAACTTTGCAATAATATAATCTACTACTGTGGATGGTCAAGAAAATGCAAATGATAGTGCACAGTAAAAATAAACAGCAAGAACAAAGAAATTAAACATAGAACTCGATAAATTTAATGTTCCCCCTAGAAACAAGGGTTATGTCCACAAGCATAAGAGTAAAAATATTTCACTATGATCTTGCAAATTACAGATATAGTTTAGTGAAAAAACACTCATATTTTGTCTATGTTTCTCAGGAACAGAGCTCCAGACGTCTCTCTCTCTCTCTCTCATAAGTTTATCCATAGAACTTCTCTCATTTTTCTTGTATAAGACAGATGGATAAGACGATATAGGCATGCCCATAAAGAGGAGGAGATGCATAAGACGGAAGAGTAAATCCAAATTCAACAAGTTCAACAACTAATATTAATGAGGATGACTCCGAAAGCCTTGAGGGGATAAATATGTTTACCACAAAGGAATTACGATCACTTGAGAGTTGAGAGTAGCTATTTAAATCTAGACTTAAATGTTGAGAAACAGCAAACTGGAAAACTAAAGAGAAATTGAAAAAAATGAAGAAGACACATGATTTGATAATGTGATTTTGATTAATTGCTGATTAGGGTTACAGATTACCACTTGAGTTTAAATACTCTGCTCTGCTCGTTGCGCTTACAGCACCACATGCTCTGCTACCTTGTGCAAACGGCCTCTTATGATTAAATGTTAGTCATACACAACACTTATACATGTTTGGGTCCCCGTAAAATGTCCATCTCTATATTTTTGTTGGAAATGGACATCTATCTGTTATAAAATAACTACTTTCCCTCGATCTATATTATACAAAATAATCACTATTGAATGATTTTCTTTATTAGCATCTATTAATTACATCTATCTGTTATTTTGTTAGTCAGATGAAGATAGGTTTTAATATTCTAATTGTCATGATAATGAATGTTTCAGCTACATTTGTATTTCGCTTACATATAAAACAATATTTACAACTTGGTTCAAAATGCCCCCCCTATGGGTCTAAAACGAGTTCATTTTTTCTAGTGAACACTATGTCTCACATTCACATACACCGTGTTCTACATCCTGATTTCTTGTGATAACAATGTAGAAGGTAATAACCCAAACACTATATTCCAAGTAACTATGACTAAGACAAGAAAAGTAGTTATATTAGAGGGAGAAAGCAAATGAACCTGCATCAAAGATGAGCCCAGGGTCCATGGCTGCTCTTGGATTCACATGTCCACTTCCATAATCAAAAGGAGTGGCTCTGACCAGTTTCACAGCTTCTGTTTCAGAATATTGCTGTGCTAGAATTGGGCTTCCTGCTCTGTCTAGAGTTGTTGATGTTGTAAGCAAGGCTGATTTAATGGCTGCAGGGCTCCAACGTGGATGTTTCTGCTTTAAAAGAGCAGCAATTCCAGCAATGTGTGGGGCAGCCATGCTAGTTCCAGACATCATGGCAAATCCTTCTCCTGCTCAAGCAAAATTTTCCTAAATAAATCAAATTATAATATATTGGTATCTTCTATCTCATGTTGTTCTTCTACCCTTCCCTGCTAAAACATGCAATAATTCTTACAATAATACCAGGAACCGTGATACATTTTTCCATGCGTGTGTCTGGAATACTAGAAATTTAAAATTCTGATTCAAAGTTGAGAACATATCAGAGTCATATCATTAGAGAGAAATGAACAAATTTTCTTATGCATGGACCCATCATTACCTGTCTAGGCCAACTATCCTTCAAATAAGTACTAGGTTGACTCAAATGCTTAGTGAGGGAAGTACTTTTCTTTTGAACAAATTTGAAAGATTTAATATTTTTATGAACATTTCAAACTGAACCTAACACCTCTATGCTACCTAAAAGTTTTCCACCTAACTCACCAAAGCTAAAAGCCCAGGAGTGAGATCCAAATGTTAGTTCGGGATGAAATTTTCAAACTCAACAATTAAAAGACAACTTAGTTAAACCATTACTTACCATCATAATTTGAATCATCAGTTCCGTTTAGAGACCAAGCAGCCCAAATCAACGAACCCGGAGCTAATATATCTGGTTTAAGGAGGTCGGCATCTTGGAAGCTGAAATCCTTTATATTTGGCCCTCTAGCAGAGAATGATGCCACCTGGGGTGCGGATTTATGGAGAATAGGCCTCAAACCATCCCCAATTTTACCTATACCTTTGAAAGTCTTCACTCTTCCAGTCCAGTCTCTTGATGTGGAGATATTATAATAATCTATCAATTCCTGATAAAATAAGGATTTAAAAGTTCCAAAATAATATATTATTAACACATACTCCGTGATCATAAAAATGTACTGACGAAAAAATAGAAAAAAGTAGATTAAAACCGTAGTCAGGCTTTTAGCAACATAGTTAATTAGTTATTGAAAATGGGTCAAGTACCTTTGACATGCTGACATCTGTGATTAGAATCCCAGGAAGGCCAACAGGGACGGGGTCAAATTTCGTTCCAGGAGAAACATTTTCTACACAGAGAACAAATCCAACTGCTCCAAGGGCCTTTGCTGTTTCTGAAACTTTCTTTATTGATGCAGTACCAACAACAAAGTTGAAAGAATAGCCACAGAGAAGAATTTTCCCCTTTATCAAATTCTTGTTTAGGACCTCTGGTCTCTGGCAATCTAATGGGCTGTACTTCATAACTGAAGAATCTAGCAGCACGTCGTTTGCAGCAACCAATGTGTATGTTTGGTTTAAATGTGTAGAAGCTGCACAAAACCACTAACAACAAAAATTAGCATACGGTGGAAACTAGAAGGCAACAAATGAATTGTGGACAAACCATAAATATGTCATGGTTCAAAAGCATGAAATTTACAGAAATCTGAAGCCACGTTAATTCTATTAGAATGAAATCATTTTGTCACCAGCAGCATAGCATTCATAGCCGAACCCTTAACAAAAAAGAAAAACATATTTTATAAAGTACAGGAGGAGTGGATTGGTTGTTAAATTTGTATGACTACATTCGTTGGGTGTTTTCAATACTATTGATATTTAAACTTTCTACTATTCTTTGTTTTAACAAAAAAGGAAATTTAAAAGTTTCAGAGAATGTTCTTGAGCATTTTCAGCAGGATGCAGGCACCAGTACCCATTCTTAGATCTTAACTTTTTTAAAGACAACATTTTATATGATATAAAATACTGTTGGCCTGCCAACTTTGCACACAATCCAGTTTCATCATATTGTTGGACAGTCACTGATTTAACAAACATGAACAGTAAAAAATTTATCTTCACAAAACGCTGTCTACCATCTATACAAGCCATCAGATTAAGCATACATCAATCTTCAACCACCAGAAGGTATATTGTGAAACATAGTCTGCTACTAGCTTCAACAGTACAAACTACTCTCTTTGGAAAGCACACAATTATCTTGGCTTAAACAGACAATAATTTCGGGAAACATGACATGGAGAATGCTGAAACAGACAATTATCTTGGCTTAAACAGACAATAATTATCTCGTGGCACAAACATTAAAAGAATCAAGTAAGCATTAAAATTAAAAATACATATCTCCGAATAATTTCTTTTTAGTTTACTTGAATAAAGATTTATTTCCATATTTTTTCACCAGCTACAAATAAAGTTCCACCAAAATCGTCAAAACCATGTCTCCTAGATTCTAGAACCATTCTATGACCAAGAAAAATACATCGTAAGAAACATAGTATGAAGTTAGAAACTCACGTGACAACCCAAGTCCTGCTAAGATTTTTCCATTTCCAAGGGTCAGATGGTTTTTATATCTACGATCATCAATTGCAGCTGCCACAGATACTATCCAAGGACTATATGAAACTAATGACTTAGGAAAAGGGCCACCATTTCCTGCAGCCTGTGCAACAAACACACCAGCTTTCACAGCCCCAAGAAGTGTAGCATCAAAAGGATTCAAAAACGTGGTTTTGGTGGCTGCTGGCGGGCTATTTGGTCCAACTGAAAGGCTGAGTATATCCACTCCATCATGTACAGCCTGTTGACTCTCAAATTTGAATAATTAGACATCTTGCAATAAAACTACAAAGGTTAAAAAAAAAAATGAAACTGTATAACTGATAGTTCAATTTTATGATCATGTTGAGTTGGAGCAAGTTTTTCTAAGCAGTTCAGTACATGACCTAGAGATCAGTGAAGAAGGAATGAAACATCAGAGTTTGTCATAAAGAGTCAATGGGCCAACAGAAACTTTTTGACATAAATATGCTGTTGGGTTATAAAACATTTGAGATGAAATACCAACATATAGACTTATGTACCTGATCAAGTGCAGCAACTACATCTGCAACAAACCCTCCAAACAGTCTATAGAGTGCTTTGTACACAGCAATCCTGAAGACAAACACATCAAGTGTTTAAAGCAACACAAATAACTTCAGACAAAGTTCCTAGTCAAACAATGAACCATTATAGGATATTTTGTATTCCTCACCTGGCACGGGGAGCCATTCCACTTGCTTTACCAAATTCATGTCCATGCAGCCTCACAGGAATTCCATTTCTTCCAGCTGCAATAGAGGCTGTATGACTGCCAGATGAAGATACAATAAGAACAGCTGTAGCCAAATTAGAAGATATGGCTTCAACCACAACTACTGATACTATCTATTTCAAATGTTTATAAAGCATAAACTGAGGAACCAGAGGACAGTTTTGGCTAACAGGATTGGAGAAGGATCCTGTGCATTTCAAGTTGATAATGTTTAACTCCTTATCATCAGTCTGAATTATGAGGATACATTTTATTTAAGCATCTAAGTGCCAAAATTTCGAAACCTCGCTAAAATTTGTGACAAGATTTTCATAGCGAAGCTACAGTCATTGATAAACCGTGAGACTAGCAGTTATTACTTCCATGTACAACAAAAATAAGAGATAAGCATAGAATTGACTATTTATAAAGAGAGCATCCCAAGTATTTGAAGTGAAGAAGTTAATTAAGTGGAAAAAGGGACTAACCTTCCATGGCCATCTCCATCTAGAGGAGACGCAAAATCAATTGAAGGATTAAATGCTCCAGAAGCTTTTGCAGCTTGAGCAAAATGTTGTGCTCCAATAATCTTTCCATTACAGAAACTTCTTTTGGTCTCAGGATCAACTTCACATTTTCCTCTATATTTTGAAAGTGGTCCATATGGTTCAGTATTATGAGTCGCAAAGCTTGGGTGGTGAGGATATATCCCAGAGTCGACAAATCCAATCACAATGTCCTCTCCAGCCCTATCGCAGCCGCCTCCTGTTGGCCAAACACTGGTTGGAAGCCCCAAAAATTCTGGCGTATGTGTCGTAAGTCTCCTCACTTTCCAGTCCCTCTCAATAGATTTCACACCAGGAGCGTGTCTAAGAGTTTCTACCTACTAATATAAGTTTATACAAGGTAAGGTAAGGAAATCAGATTGCAGAAATGGATTTGAATAACTCAAAACTCATTATTTTAAACCAAATAATAGTAATGAAAGATTGCACAAGACAAAACATCACCTGTTCTGGGGAAAGATGAACCGCAAACCCATTTATAAGATGTCTATAGCTATAGAGTTTCGTATATGTCCCACGGTCAAACAGCATCCCCAGAAGCATATCATGTCTATTTTCAAGGTGGCGCGCATAAGAAGTCACCGACTCACTGGAAAAAAGTTTAAAGAAACATGAAAATTTCAACAAAAACAATACATCAAAATCCAATTCTCAGTTAAGCATGCACTTAGCCTTACTCTATATAAACAAAAAGCACTTGTATTCAAAAGTATAACTTACCAGAGCAATAGTTAGCTACAATTCACTGTGATAACAAATTAGATAACAATGCTGGATTTCTAAAATTCATTCTGACATGATAAAACTTTATTTCTAGAGTGTCTAAATTCATCACTCAATTAGAATATAAACCCGTTAAAAATTCAATTCAACCACATGATTCTTGTAATTACCGTTACTAAATATCGAAAACTTTAATAACAATTAAACAATTGAGAATAATATCTGCAAGAATCATACCTTGCGGTATCAATCTTCTCATCAGATTCAACAGCAGTGGCTTCAAACCCATCAATACCACCAGTATAACTTATGATAGGCTCACCTTCAACAGTTACTATGTAAACCTCTGCCTCACCACATAACACAAGAGCAAATAGAATCGTAAATACACACCCAAACTCCACCAATAACCTCATTTCTCACCACCAACCTCAATAGTCTTTGAGATCTGTTTCATCACTCCCATGCCACAAAGTTAGAAAAATTCAAATTCCAAATAAATACATAAAAAACATGATATTAATAAATTATATCAAAATTGATTAATATTAAAAACAAAAAAGTGTTTGCTTATTCCAATACTGTTCCTGAGAGTTACAAAGAAAAATAAAATAAAAGCGAATTGGTGAAGAATGTTAAGCATTGAACAAAAACAAGCTAGTGAAGTTGTGATGAGTTATGAAGCACTAACACAAACACATAGACACCAATAATAATCTAAGAAAATTATAGTCATAAAATGTATACTAGTCTTGCAGTTAAATAGGAAAACAACAACAAAGATTGACAAGGAAATTAAGAGGAAGTATATAAGATGCAATTAAAGTAAGTGAAAATAGAAATAGTAACATTATTATAATAAATCATGATAATATATAATAGTCTTAACCCTCCCATTAATGATTGAATAATATGAAGTTGAACTACGAGATACAGAAGAAAGTAAAGTTTAAGTAAAGATTATACGGCAAAGATCGAAGTCCATAATAATAATAATAATAAGAATGAATGAAAGTTAGTTAAAGAGAAAGTAAGCATATATATTACCAGTGTGGATTGGATCCAAGTGACATGAAGTGAAGAAAAGCGCGTGGAGGTGAAAAATGAGTGAGAATCGAGTCAACAACTCATTGTGAAGTTTGAAGATAAATGGAGAAGAAGAATAAAGAGTTGAGAAAAAGTGGAAGCAAAGAATCGTATTATTGATTATTGATTATTGATTATGAAAAAGAAATTAAGATCGATAAGGTTGATTCAGATATACGACATTGAAATGAGATGGAGTGGAGTGTACGCACTCTTACAGTATTCATCGGAGATCTAACGGTTAACTTTCATTGCCATGGATTGATGAGTAGTAAAGGACTGTGTTGTGTCTATCACTCACTCAAATGAAAGAGTGGGAGCTTCTCATCTGATTCATGGTGGTCACTGATCACTCTTTTATATATGCAATAATGCAATCTCCTATAATAATATTACTATTATTCATTTTTTTAAACAAATTTTTAAATACTATACTAATATTTTAAAGTTATCTAAAATTTTAGCATATTTTTTTAAATATAGCGTAGATGATGATTTAATTGATATTAATTTGACGAGTTAAATTTTAAAAGATATAATTTTTTTTAATTTTATTGAATGTGCATACAGTGTTATCATTTTCTCGTATAAAAACTAAAAAAACGCTAAACTTATATTTCTCTAAAAAAAAAATTGTTGATATTGTTTAAAATGATTTTTAAATTCAGTTCTAGAGTAGACCACCTAAGAATGTGGTGTATCATAAAATCTTGCTAGTTTTTATATACAACAAAAACTATAAATAGCTATAGCTAGTAAGTCATGTACAAGGAATATAGTATTTTTATAATTATATTTAAAACATTAAGTATATTAAAGAATATGTCTTTTTATAAGATATTTTCTTAAAAAAAGTTCTAAATGATGTGAAAATTATTTTTAAAATTGGATGCATTAGTATTTACAATCATATTTGAAATAAT
>JBBPBR010000001.1:11126500-11143206 GCA_037974775.1 Cicer pinnatifidum
TACTAATATCGAATATAATGTCCAAATTTTATGTGCTCTAATAACACTACTTAAACTAAAAATATTTATACAGCTGACCTTTTCTATTCAACTTCGCTAGAAAAATAACATTTGTGTGAATGTTTAGATATTGATGTGGTACTGATATTATTATCCAATCCATTATTTTATTTACTTTTTAAAACATATTAGATTGTACAATTTTAAAATTAATAAACATGACTTTGTAATTCAGAAATCTCTTTGATTTATCTTTTTTATTTGTATCTTCTTTTCCTTAGAGATAGTTGTTGTACTTATATTTAATGGCTACCAAAAAAAATACTCGTAATGAATAAGGTAAAAAGTAACACTCTGAATATGGATATGTGCTTGAATGATCATGGGTATTAGTTCTTTAGTGTTCACTCTACCTTGCATCCACATGTATATATAAATATATTATTTATATTTTAATTATATATATGTCTTTATTATTTATTTAAATAACTTTAAGATTTTATATTTTTTTATGTTTATTGTAATAAATACTTGTTTTTGGTATTTTGAATGTTTTAATTGGATTACAAATACTATCACGATAATATTTTATGAGTTGATTTGAAATATTTTTGGATCATACTTGATTCAGAGCTAACTTGAATTCGTGATTGGAGAGGAGAAAATGGTTGCTTAGTGGTGACGAAGACGATTGTTGTTCCTCGACGGAGGTGGTGTACCTACACACACTTTATAAGCAATCTTCTTATTGTGTATTAGAGTGGGAGATTTTAGGTTAGAATAGTATGTACCTTGCACTACACCAGGTGTCCTTTTGTAGCACATTTCTATGGGTTTCAAGAATAAATTTGTTAGGGTTTCTGAGTTATATGGTCAGTGACTTCTGGATTGTCGTCTAATTTCATAAATGTGTCGCTATTGATGAATGATGATTATTGTCATCATGTGATTGATATTGTGATATAATTACTATCATGTGGCTATGAGAGGAGGTACATGTGAGCTTTGACGGTCCCTCACTTCAAATTCTCTTTGCTTATCCTCATATGCCCTAATTCCATAACCTTCCATGCTCATCTGGCAAATGGATTGGGTTGGTCCGAGTTCGACCGACAATGGTGTTGAGACAAAATCTCAATTTAATTTTTTGATGAAAACAAACAAAAAGTTAATTGAGAATGTTAATTATGATTCTAAATGTTACATTAATTTAACTTGTGTTTTTGAGTGTATTAATTTAAAGATATGATTTAAACAAAGCAAATAAATTAGCATAAAAAGACAAGAAACTGGACAAACAAGAATGGAGAACAATCTTAACAAAATCTAAAAAACAGAGAATGTTCTCCAATTTCAAGAATGATCATCACAGCTCCAAAATCAATCAATCTCCACTAGTTAAAAGAAGTTTTAACCTCTGGATTTTACATCTATATCATCAGTACTTGGCAAGGAACAAACTGAGATGATCAGATTCAAAGAAACTACTCGAATCACAAAGAGAGAAGATCATGAATTAGCAAGATCAAACAAATTTGAACCTTCTCCAGCTTGACTGTCAAGAACGAAGAACATTCATGACAACATTCTGATCATTCTTCGGTATGTTGACATTAATCTCCAGCATGATAACATCATTCTCCAGCATGCTAACATCGTTCTCCAACATGCTACACATCAATCTGCAAAAAGTTCTCATCAATCTCTAGAATGTTCCAACCAGTCTCAAGAATGATCATCAATCTCCAGAATTTTCAACATCATTCTCCAGCAAACTATCATCATTTTCCAAGTTGTTTTGGTAGAATCAAATCTCCAGATTGAAGCTGATAGGAGTAAGAATAAGCCGAGGTTTGGAAATGTATATGTGAGAAGGAATAAAAAGAATGTACATGTTAGTTAGTTAGTTTGTTAATAGGCTAACTGTTATTCTGTTAGAAATTTGGGAACCAAAACCTATTATTATAAATAGTAATCAGTTGGAGGCAGTTACCAGTTTTTGGAGAAAAGAGGAAATTAGAGGACTGATTCATTGGGAATCAATGGTTTCTCTCTCTAATCCCGTAACGATTGCTCTCTAATCTGGTAACGATTCTTACCATTGAATAACACTAAGATCATAATCACTTTGATTATGAGTATATGATTCTTCTGTTTCTCATTTTTTTGTCTCTGTTTTTCCAGTTTTAACACTGGTTATCAGAGCACCGATCGTGGTGCCCTGAGAAATTGCTTCCACTGCGATCTATTGCGCTTATGTTTTCTACAAGAAGGATGGTGAGAGACGACGATAGTTGGAATCAGGAATGGGAAGAATTGCGCCATGAACGAGAAGAAATGCGCATGTGATTCACAATGAATGAGTCACGGATGAAGAAAACTGAGGATTTGTTAGCCGCTATAGCTACCAAATTGGGCGTTTCTGGTGAAAATGTTTCAGTTGGAGACAGAAGCGAGAACGGAGAAGAAAACAATAATCGTCAACGGCAAAACAATTGTGATCGATGGAGGAAGCTAGAGATCCCTGCTTTTTCAGGAGATGACGCATTTGGGTGGGTCCAAAGGCTGGAGCGATACTTTTCCCTAAGAGATGTCACTGACGAAGAAAAGATGCAAGCCACCATGGTTGCATTGGAAGGACGAGCCCTTAGTTGGTATCAATGGTGGGAAAGGTGCAATTTGTCTCCAACATGGGAAAGCTTCAAAATTGTTGTGGTAAGACATTTCCAACCAGAAATGATTCAGAATCCTTATGAGTTGTTACTTGCCTTGAAATAGGAGAGGAGTGTTGATGAGTATGTTGAGGAACTTGAAAAATACATAGGGGCTTTGAAGGTTATTGACCAAGATTTTGCTAAAGGGATTTTTCTAAATGGCTTGAAAGAAGAAATTAAAGTTGAGGTACGGTTATTCGAACTTCAAAATATCACTGCTGTTATTCAGAAATCATTAATGATAGAACAAAAGAATATGATTTTAAAGAAGAAAGGGGATAGCTACTACTCTAGACCCACTAGTTTTACAAGAAATAATTCTGGTAGCAAGGTAGTGGCTATGGATTCAAGAAGTGTTGCTGATAAGAAATCTGAAATAGCTGCTAGTGGTAGTGTAGCAAGAAATTCTGGATCTGTTAAAATTAGTGAAAGATCTAGAAATAGAGGGGGAGAGTTCAAACATTTAACCGGGGAAGAAATGAGGGAAAAAAGAGAAAAAGGGCTATGTTTCAGGTGTGATGAGCCCTATTCTAGGGAGCACAAATGCAAGAACAAGAAATTTAGGATGATTATAATGGAGGAGGAAGATAGTAGTGAGGGAGAAGACAGGGAGGAATTGGTGGTAAAACAATATAGTGCTATTCAATTATCTTTATGTTCCATGGCAGGCTTAACTTCATCCAAATCTTGGAAAATTACAGGGGAGTTATATGGGAGACCTGTGATCATTTTAATAGACTGTAGGGCTTCACACAATTTCATATCACAAGAAATTGTATCTCAGTTACAAATAGTGGTGGAACAAACACCCACTTACACTGTAGAAGTGGGGGATGGTCACAAGGTAAAATGTCAGGGACTATGTAAGAAATTACGGATAGTGGTACAGAACGTGGAAGTAGAGCAAGATTTTTACTTGTTTGGGTTGAAAGGAGTTGATATAGTTTTGGGATTAGATTGGTTAGCCAGCTTGGGAGAGGTGAAAGCTGATTTTGGGAAGCTGGAGCTATCTTTGAAAAAAGGCAAACAGTGGGTCAAGATTTGTGGAGATCTATCCTTGGCAAAGACTCAATTGCAGTTTGGGGCTTTCATGCAAGTACTGAAGCAAGAAGGTGAAGGGTTGTTGCTGCATTGCATTGAAGAACCAAATTCCAAAAAATTGAATTATGTACCACAAGAGTTGTTGGGTGTGTTACAAGAATTTGAAATGGTGTTTCAAGAACCTCAAGGGCTATCTCCTAGTAGAAGGCATGATCATGCTATTCACCTAAAAGATAATGCTGAAGTTCCTAATGTGAGACCATACAAATGCACTCATTATAAGAAGTCAGAAATTGAAAAATTAGTGGGGGAAATGTTGCAAGCTGGGGTAATTCGGCCTAGTATCAGCTCTTATTCAAGTCTTGTGATTTTGGTAAAGAAAAAAGATGGCGGGTGGAGGTTTTGTGTGGATTATAGAGCTTTAAACAACATCACCATCCCTAACAAGTTTCCCATTCCCATTATAGAAGAACTACTAGATGAATTACACGGAGCCAATGTGTTCTCTAAGCTGGATTTAAAGGCTGGTTATCATCAAATCAGGATGAGGGAGGAGGATGTGGAAAAAACTGCCTTTAGAACTCATGAAGGCCATTATGAGTTCTTGGTAATGCCTTTTGGTCTTACCAATGCACCTTCAACATTTCAAGCATTGATGAATGAGGTATTGAAACCATTCTTGAGGAAGTTTGCCCTAGTTTTCTTCGATGATATACTAGTATACAACACCGATATGTCTTCTCATATTTCTCATTTAAGACAAGTATTGGGGGTGTTAGCACAAAATTCACTCAAGTCCAACCAGAAAAAATGTAGCTTTGGTCAATTGCGTTTGGAATACCTGGGACACATAATTTCATGCGAAGGTGTATCAGCTGATCAATTTAAGGTTGCATCCATGCAAGATTGGCCAGTCCCAACTGATGTTAGAGGGTTAAGAGGTTTTTTGGGTTTAACCGGGTACTACAAGAGGTTTGTGAGAGATTATGGCAAGCTAGCAAAACCACTCACTGATCTACTAAAGAAAGACAGCTTCAGATGGATAGAACAGGCTAATTCCGCTTTTCAGAGTCTCAAATCTGCCATGGTTGACTTACCTAAGCTAGCAGTACCAGATTTTAACAAAGTGTTTGTTATTGAGACTGATGTATCCAGCAAGGGATTGGGGGCTGTACTGATGCAAGAGGGAAGACCATTAGCATTTTGGAGCCAAGAGTTATCGCCTAAATCCCAATTGAAGTCAGTCTATGAAAGGGAACTAATGGCTTTAGTCCAAGCTGTACAAAGGTGGCGACATTATATCTTGGGAAGGCATTTCATTATTAAGACTGATCAAAGAAGTCTTAAATTCTTGACAGAGCAGAGGTTGTTTACGGATGAACAATTCAAATGGGTTGTCAAATTGATTGGTTTGGATTTTGAAATTCAATATAAGCCTGGAAGTGAAAACACTGTTGTTGATGCTCTTTCTAGGCAGGGTATGTATTCAGCTATGTCTGTTCTAACCAGTGAGGAAACAGAGAATTGGATACAGGAGGTTCAACAAGACTCTAAGTGGCAAAAAGTCATGAAGGATCTTGTAATCTCTTTGACTTCACATGCTGGTTTTGAGCTGAAAGGAGGGTTGCTGTTTTATAAAGGAAAATTGGTAATTTCTAAGGCTTCTAATCGAATTCCTATGATTTTAGTTGAGTGCCATAATACTCAAATGGGTGGACATTCTGGGTTTTTCAGAACTTACAAGCGAATTGCTAGTTTTCTATATTGGGAGGGCATGCAAAAAGACATCAAGAAGTATGTAGAAGAGTGTGATACGTGCCAAAGGAATAAATATTCCACACTATGTCCTGGAGGGTTACTGCAACCATTACCTATCCCTAATAAAATTTGGGTAGATCTTTCTATGGATTTCATTGGGGGTCTTCCTAGAATCAGGGGTAAGGACACTATTCTAGTAGTAGTAGACATGCTATCTAAGTACGCCTATTTTGTTGCATTGGGCCACCCATTTTCAGCTAAGGAAGTTGCTGCTATCTTCATTTCAGAAGTTGTTAAACTTCATGGTTTCCCTTCAACTATTGTCTCTGATAGGGATCCTATTTTTTTAAGCCAATTCTGGAAGGAGTTATTCAAAGCAGCTAGTACTCAATTGAAAATGAGCACCTCTTATCATCCTCAGACCGATGGCCAAACTGAGGTGATAAATCGGTGTTTAGAAACCTTTTTGAGATGTTTTGTGGGACCTAAACCTAAGAAATGGTTAGATTGGCTGGCATGGGCTGAATTTTGGTATAACACTACCTTCCAAAGTTCAGCTGGCATGACTCCATTTAAAGTAGTGTATGGGAGAGATCCTCCCTTGTTGATAAAGGGTTGTGTTGTCCCATCTAAGGTTGAAGAGGTCAATCAGTTGGTTCAGGCCAGAGATGACATTTTAAAGGAACTTCAGCAGAATCTATTTAGGGCTCGGGACCAGATGCGAGCCCAAGCCAATAAACACAAGAGATTCGAAGAGTTTTCAGAGGGTGATTGGTTTTATTTGAAGCTGCAGCCTTACAAATTAAAATCCTTAGCCTCAAGACCTTATGCTAAGTTAGCGGCAAGATTCTATTGTCCTTATCAAGTGCTAGCTAGGGTGGGTCCTGTGGCTTACAAGCTATTGTTTCCTGATCATTCTAAAATTCATCCAGTCTTCCACGTATCTCTATTGAAGAAAGCTTTAAAGCCGCACCAACAGCCCCAACCTCTTCCTCCTATGTTGAATAGTATGAACTTCAGGTAGAACCAATCGATATTGTCAAATGGCGTGAAGATCAGAATGGCTCAGTGGAAGTTTTAGTTTTGTGGAAGGACCTTCCTGCTTGTGATAGTACTTGGGAAAGTGCCGCTAGATTGCAAGAACAGTTTCCAGCTTTTCCCCTTGAGGACAAGGTCATTCTTTTAGGGGGGGGGGGGTATTGATAGGAGTAAGAATAAGCCGAGGTTTGGAAATGTATATGTGAGAAGGAATAAAAAGAATGTACATGTTAGTTAGTTAGTTTGTTAATAGGCTAGCTGTTATTCTGTTAGAAATTTGGGAACCAAAACCTATTACTATAAATAGTAATCATTTGGAGGCAGTTACCAGTTTTTGGAGAAAAGAGGAAATTGGAGGACTGATTCATTGGGAATCAGTGGTTTCTCTCTCTAATCCCGTAACGATTGCTCTCTAATCTGGTAACGATTTTTACCATTGAATAACACTAAGATCAGAATCACTTTGATTCTGAGTATCTGATTCTTCTGTTTCTCATTTTTTCGTCTTTGTTTTACCAGTTTTAACAGAAGCAATATCATCAACAAATATATCTAAGGTATAAAGAATCATAAAACACAAAAGAAATCTGATCAAGAACGAAGAAAAACGTCTAGTCAAACAGATTTAACAAAGTGTTCAAAGGTTGGAATATTTTTATTCATATATATTGGTTTTGAATAAAACTGACAGAGCACTACCAACAACTATTTTGACCATTATTAAATGTCCTAAAAGCCTATAATAGGAAGGGCGATGCTCAAGAAAAAATCAGAGCTTCAAGTACTAAGAAAATTCATTACTCATTTCAATCATACTTGAATTTCTCTCACTCACATACATTGAATCAGTTCTGATTTTTTCATTCGATTCTTAGAATCATTCTCGTGTATTCTTTGTCAAAGAATCATAACTTAAATAAGTGTTGAGCCTTCTCAGATTCTAACAAAACAATCTCATCATTATTGTAAAATTCGAACTATAAGAGTTTAGTATAGTTTGGATAAGTTGTAAGAAATCCTATCAAGGTTGATAGGTGACCTGATTGAACTCCTTTCTGGGTGAAAATGTTTTAACTTTGTAACAGATCAAGGTTGATCTAAGCTAGGTGCTATAAAACCAAAAAGGTTCTTTTTTTGAACACTTAGTGAAAAATCTCACATTTGTGAGGACTAGATGTAGCCCAAGTTGGATAAACCAAAATATATCCTTGTGTGATATCTTTTCCCTTATCTATTTACTTTCAGTCTGATTGATTATCAACTTAAATACATAAAAGTGAATTTACAATTCAAACTCTCATTTCTTGTAAATTGACATTGTTACTTCAAATGGCTCTGAATTGGATCAGATTGGTCTGAGTTTGGCTGAAACAATATTTTAATTGAGTTTTTTTTTTATTGTTTTCTTTTTATAATCAAATTGCAGGTACCGAACGCGGATGCAGACACCTAGGATATATTTCATAGTTGGATTTTAGAGGATTTTTGGAGGGACAAGCTATAAAGGATTAAGTCTATATTTTGATATGTATTCAATATTTTAAAAATAATTAAGAAACAATATGATAAATGATCATGTAATACTTAAAATTATATTTAATTCATTTTTATAAAATATTTATAATGTTTTTAAGTTAAAAAAGAAAAGTAAACTCAACCTTCTCCATCGAAACATATGGGATTTGGATTCTCTACCTTTGAGTTGTTAAACGTAAAGTAACTTCAAGCAAATTTTGTGATAAAATAAAAGAGTGTGATGTTTAGAATGAAAAGAGAATCATGAGAGAGAAAATAAAATATAGAGAGATATAAAAAGAAAGATATGAAAAGGTAGATAAATCAAAGGTAGAGAGTCCAAATTCAAAAATACGCCTATGTGTCTAGAGAATATGGGGATTAGCATTAAAGTTGCTAACCATGTAGGGAAGTAACCTGTTCATAATTAGGTGTCTATAAACATTTCAAGACTTTATTTCTTAATGGTGAATTTGAATACACATGAGTCGAAAATCATGTGTTCTTATATATATTACATAGACTTATTCACTCAATAATCTAAAACACATTTATTGTGATTTCAAACGGATACGTCAAATATTAAATACACAACCACATATTTAATAGCTCCAAAATATTTACGGCTGGAGTCATACTAAGTTAGTGAAAATTTAAAATAATGTCATATTGATTTTTAAATAAAAAATCAAGTATATTATATTATATTATATTATATTAATAATTAATTTTCCATAACTGCATGAAAATATGCCCTTATAGATAAATAAGAAGAACTTTCATTTTCAGCAAATCACTATCAAATGCATCTTAATCAGTATGGATGATGATTCCAATATCCAACAACAAAATATACATAACTTATTTTGGTGGAAGTGTGATAGTGAGGGATGCAATGAATATTCATACAAATAGAAATTATTTTGGAACATTGAAATGAGCTTTGGATGCTTTGTTATATGTATGCACATGTAGGGCAGACCCACCGGCCCTGTCTTCTTGCTTAATTATATATAGGCTATAGTTTCACGTGTGTTGTGTGGACATACATGTTTTTGGGATATAGTTCAACAATTAATTCAACACAATTCATAGAATAAAAAGTTGCAAGAATATTTAATATGGGCTAACTTATTAAGAAAATAAATTCTAATCTTCTTTCTACATGCACTATCGATATAACTTTTTTAATTCATATTGGGGAACTTGAAGAAATCCACACATACATCAATATTGGGGAATTTGAAACAAAACAATGAAATAACCAATTCAAAAACCATAATATTCAAAGAAAATCTCAAGAAAGAATATTTATACATACATTTTGTATAAATATTCCGACAATCTATTAATGTTGTTTAAAATAATCATATTTTTAACTACTTTTTATTTGTATATTAATACTCTGACATGTATCTAAAATATTATTATGAATAAATTGCTATCAATATTTTCATAAAACAAATATTAAGGTCAAAGTAAAGGTCCAATTAGTTAAAAATATCTCAATTATAATTTAGGTCCAATTAACAGTTGAAATAAAAATTGTTCCAACAAAAAGGAAAATACTTCCAATATATGTTTCTCAATTGAAGTAGGGTCGCTCGATAGTATGCTATATAACGTTATACCTAATCTTTATTTTTTAAGGCAAACCTAATTTTTTTATTTATATCTGATATCTAAATTCTAATCTTCTTTTTTTAACTTGGTCGAAAACGTGATTTATTATATTAAATTCCCTCAACATTCAACGCCAAAATTCAACTGTTTGTAACCGAAAGTACCAAATCAACCGAAAGCCATATATATCTTTTCTCTAAGCAAACCCAAATTTAGAGGATGACCTTGACTATCCCAAATATTTCAGAGGAACTATTCGAATTTTATAAACTAGGTTCTTAATGAAAAAGAAACATAAAATCTCATAAAAGATTATTTTTTATTTAAATTGTAAATAACATTAAAAAAATTATAAATAATGTGTTTGTTTGAGTTTAAATAAAAATAATTTTTGTTTTAAATAATTTAGAAATTATTTTTTAGAGATTTTAAAAAAATAATATTTTAACTCTACTTTGTGTATTACTATAAAAATGAATTTTTTAAACTACAATGACGATTTTGTAAGTACGTTTCAAAATTTGATAAATGCAATCAAGTATTTCTAAAAAAACCAATAAATAAACATATACAATAAAAAAAGAACGATGTAAAAAAATCGAAAAAGAAAAAACAAAACTTAGGATAGATAAAAACTAACAACGTCATGCAAAGAGAAAAAAAAATGGCCACTGCGTGAAGGAAATGAACGGATAGATAAAAACTTATTAAAAATTAACGGAGGGCAATTTAGGATTTTCAAGATAAAATAAGGGTAATTACATCATTTTCTCTCGTTAATGAGTTAAGTTCCATGTTTTGTTTTGTCTCTCTCATCTATCGCAAAGGGCGAGAAACTACTATTTTTTATTTTTGATCAAAAAATGATATAACTACTTCGACAATTGTTCCTTTATACTCTTGAATTTGTAAAAGGTGTGAGGAAAGAAAGTGAAAAAAATATTTAACATTAAAAATAGTTGTACTCTTAAAAAAATAAAAATCGTTATTCAAGTCATATATTGACTACTGGATTGAAGTGAAAGTATTTATCTATCAAGTGTGTAACATCCTATTTTTTTTTTCTATTTTTTTTATTTCGAATAAAATATATAATTTCTCATGTAATTTCAAACAAACAAACAAATAATCCTTTATTAATTTAAAATCCACTAGTATCTCCATTAGATACTTAATACTCAAATTATAAGGTTCAGAAATGTAGTAACAAAATGATAATTGGCATAGACTTAGAGTTCAACATAAATAAATTTCCTAAAGCTGATCACTACTACTTCTAGGATTAAATGAGATGTTCCATCTATTCTTCTGAAAACTTTCTCGATTGTGCAAGTAGATTAGGAATCTCATCTGTCCAAAAGTAAGAGTCATCTCCAAAATACTTACCAAATAATAATAAATAAATAAATAATAACTAAATAAATAAAATAAATAAATAAAGCAGTACAATACCTACATAAATATTGGTATTATTCCATTCAAATTGTCACGTATACAGTAACAATTAAAAGATAACAGTACAATGTTTACGTAATTAATAACATTAGTTCATCCAAACAACAACCAGGAGGTACACTGAAAATATAAATATAATATTACGATTATTATACCCCTTAGTTATTAATGATGTAGATGCCTTAATATTGTATGGATTAATTATATTGTATTGACAAGCATAACATTAATTCACCCGACCACCAAAAGGCACATTGAAAATACAAATATAATATTATAATATCTATTAATCCATGCAGACAACCTTACAATATAATACCACGATATCTACATCATTAATAATATTAATTCACCCAAACAATTAAGAGGTACAATAATAAAATAAGTACAATATCCCACAATAATTCACCCCAAAATTACCAGCAGATACATTCATGAGGATAATATACACATCATTACTAACATTCATTATTAACATTGTCATTTATTATTAAGACTGTCTCATTTTACATCATTAATAACTAAAGGGTATAATAATCATAACAATATATCATGTTAATTCACTTAAAATGACAAGCAGGAACAAGTAATGATATAATAACATTAATTCACTTGACAACCAGATGGCACTTTGAAAATACAAATATAATGTTATAATATCTATTAATCCATACAGACAACCTTACAATAGAATGTCACGCTATCTACATCATTAATGATATTAATTCACCCAAACAATTAAGAGGTACATTAGTAAAATAAATACAATATCACATAATAATTCACCCAATATTACCAGCAGATACAAGTATACTATCCACATCATTACTAACATTCATTATTAACATTGTCATTCATTATTAATATTGTCTCATCCAAACGAACACATACAACCGTATACAAATTTATCAGTATAATACATATATCATTAATAACATTATTTCAACCAATTATCAAGAGGTACAATGTATCATTTATCTTTATAAAACACTAATCACATTTAATTTAATGCATACTCAAAGAGACCTTATGACTTAATCTATATGCCAATGTAATGATTCCGGAAGATCGCATCCCCGCAAGCAACTCAGAAACCCCGCAAGGATATGTGGGCTCCAACCATTTATGGACGCTCCACCACACGACTATGAATGAATGCATGAATATGAATGCATGAATATGGACCCTTTAATAAATCATTAATATAATGTGATACTAACTTATTAATGATATTTTACATATGACATTTATTATTCACACATTGAATATGTTCAATACAACCATTATAACAACGCATCACATTACATTTATTTCTTACACTTTGAATATATTCAACAAAACCATTATAACAATATATCACATAATATTTATTTTCCATACTTTGAACATGTTCAACATAACCACGAATATAACATGTCACAATTTATTTCTTACACTTTGAATATATTCAGCAAAACCATTATAACAACATATCACATAATATTTATTTTCCATACTTTGAATATGTTCAACATAACCATGAATATAACATGTCACAATTTATTTCTTACACTTTGAATATATTCAACAAAACCATTATAACAACATATCACATAATATTTATTTTCCATACTTTGAATATGTTCAACATAACCATGAATATAACATGTCACAATTTATTCCTTACACTTTAAATATATTCAACAAAACCATTATAACAACATATCACATAATATTTATTGATAATGTGAGATTATGATCACAAATGCAAAAAAAAAATACCAAAAGCATTTTTATTTTTGTGGTGAAAAAATCATATTTAAAATGTTTCATTATTTTTCAATCAATTCGATATTCCTTTCTCTAAAGTCTAAGATAAAAAAATTAAAAATAAATAAATACATATAAATCATGATTTTATATTATCTAAATTATGAGTCAGCGGGTTAAGAATCTGACAAATAATATTAGTTTAGTTTTTTAGATACTCTAAATCTATATAAAGTTTGTTAGTGTAAGGTTATCTTCAACTCACACAATTTATCAAATATATATTCAATTATCTTTATTAATTTATTTTATTATTGTTATCATATTATTTATTTTTTATGTCATTTTAGTTAATTTTTCAACCTTCTATTATAGACGTTCTTTAGAGTTGTTTAGAAATTTATTGTTGAGAAACATGTTTCTCATCGTAATCAATTGTCTAGCAGTGTGAGTAAACGAACATATGATTTGATCAACTACGCAAATGACAAATTGATAAAGTAGATAATTAATTAAAATTTGACCCAACTAGACACAACTAAAAATATCTTGGTCCGTCATGGACTAACCAAAATGGTTCGACCTAAATTGGCAGCTATACCTCCACCATTAAAATTGTGGATTAGACTCCTCTAAAGTGAACATCTCACTTTAGAGAATAAAGTGAGTAATATCAATTGTTGATAATCGAATCAACTGTTGATATATTATGTGCACATACATGATCAATCATGAATGATTATAATATTAACCATTAATTTATTTATTTTTCAACTTCTCATTTTAGAGGAGTTAAATTTTAAACCTTTGGTTGTTGAATTGGTGGTTTATCGTTGATCTCTCATCTCTTGCACCCTACTACTTTGTCTATTCATTTTCTTTTGTACTCAGAAAAGTTGTATTCCAATTCACCTAGATTATTTTCTTTAGACAAAAATACACTTATAGTCTTTTAAATTAAACTTAATATCTTTAACTTCCTTCACATGCAAAGTAGGTTAGACATTCAATTTGTTATGAAGTTTGGATTAGATCTTAACATTTCATGACAGTAACTCGAGAAAATTTTCAACAATAAAGGACTGCATGCGTAATTTAGTAATTCTTAAAAGATTGGTGCAAACAAATATAACTAAAACGATCAAATTGATAAGAAAATTAATTTGAAAGATCTAAATGAAAATTAAGCTAAACTTAAACGATTAAACGTGTATTTTTACCCACAAAAAAAATATAGTGTTTTAGAGTTTAATTATTTTTACAATATTTAGTGTGTGAAAGAAATATACAAAACGTGTTGATTAACAATGTTTTTAAGTTTAATTGTTCAACCTTCCACTATAGACGTTCTTTAGAGTTGTTTAGGAATTTATTATTGAGAAACATGTTTCTCATTGTAATCAATTGTCTAGAAGTGTGAGTAAACGAACATATGATTTGATCAACTAAGCAAATGACAAATTGATAAAGTAGATAATTAATTAAAATTTGACCCAACTAGACACAACTAAAAATACCTTGGTCCGTCATGGACTAACCAAAATGGACGCATGAATGTCGACCTTTAATAAATCATTAATATAATGTGATACTAACTTATTAATGACATTTATTATTCGCACATTAAATATGTTTAATAAAACCATTATAACAACATATCACATAATATTTATTTTCCACACTTTGAATATGTTCAACATAACCATGAATATAACATGTCACAATTTATTTCTTACACTTTGAATATATTCAACAAAACCATTATAACAACATATCACATAATATTTATTTTCCATGCTTTGAATATGTTCAACATAACCATCAATATAACATGTCACAATTTATTTCTTACACTTTGAATATATTCAACAACACCATTATAACAACATATCACATAATATTTATTTTCCATACTTTGAATATGTTCAACATAACCATGAATATAACATGTCACAATTTATTTCTAACACTTTGAATATATTCAACAAAACCATTATAACAACATATCACATAATATTTATTTTTCATACTTTGAATATGTTCAACAAAACCATGAATATAACATGTCACAATTTATTTCTTACACTTTGAATATATTCAACAAAACCATTATAACAACATATCACATAATATTTATTTTCCATACTTTGAATATGTTCAACATAACCATGAATATAACATTTCACAATTTATTTCTTTTCCAAAATTTGATAAAAGTATTTCAACATAGTATATATTTAATCTCACAATTTCTAAAATAAATACAATAATACATTCCAAAATAATTACACTCAAAGATTTAATCATGCAATATCTATCAAAATCAAATTCTCCTCCAAATTACTATTAAAATAAATAAATAAAACCAATTAACATCGACCCAAATAAATTAACAAGGAACCAAACAAATTATATACTATTATTCTTGTCGAAAAAGATGCACTACTATGATCCGTGAAATCTGAGTTGAAAAATAATGTCATATATTTTGGATGTGCTTGTTTGGATATGCAATAAGTATCTTCATATCTATTTAATCTCTTTCCAACCCATTTTTAATTTTTGACTTCCCAAACCATCGCATGCAATTGAGATTGCTCATTGTTTAGCACAGTTGAGATTGTTCATTGTTTAGCAAAATTGAGATTGCTTGTGATCAAGCTTGGATCAATTTTTGAGTAATATCAATTATTGATAATCGAATCAACAATTGATATATTATGTGCACATATATCATCAATCATGAATGATTATAATATTAACTATTAATTTATTTACTTTCCAACTTCTCATTTTAGAGGAGTTAAATTTTAAACTTTTGGTTGTTGAATTGGTGGTTTATCGTTGATCTTTCATCTCTTGCACCCTACTACTTTGTCTATTCATTTTTTTTTTGTACTCAAAAAAGTTGTATTCCAATTCACCTAGATTATTTTCTTTAGACAAAAATACACTTATAGTCTTTTAAATTAAACTTAATATCTTTAACTTCCTTCACATGCAAAGTAGGTTAGACATTCAATTTGTTATAGAGTTTGGATTAGATCTTAACATTTCATGACAGTAACTCGAGAAAATTTTCAACCATAAAGGATTGCATGCGTAATTTAGTAATTCTTAAAAGATTGGTGCAAACAAATATAACTGAAACGATCAAATTGAAAAGAAAATTAATTTGAAAGATCTAAATGAAAATTAAGCTAAACTTAAACGGTTAAACGTGTATTTTTACCCTTGAAAAAAATATAGTGTTTTAGAGTTTAATTATTTTTACAATATTTAGTGTTTGAAAGAAATATACTAAACGTGTTAATTTACAATGTTTTTAAGTTTAATTGTTCAACCTTCTACTGTAGATGTTCTTTAGAGTTGTTTAGGAATTTATTAGTGAGAAACATGTTTCTCATTGTAATCAATTGTCTAGAAATGTGAGTAAACGAACATATGATTTGATCAACAAAGCAAATGATAAATTGATAAAGTAAATAATTAATTAAAATTTGACCCAACTAGACACAATTAAAAATATCTTGGTCCATCATGGACTAACAAAAATGGATGCATGAATGTGGACCTTTAAAAAATTATTAATATAATGTGATACTAACTTATTAATGACATTTATTATTCACACATTGAATATGTTCAATACAACCATTATAACAACGTATCACATTACATTTATTTCTTACACTTTGAATATATTCAACAAAACCATTATAACAACATATCACATAATATTTATTTTCCATACTTTGAATATGTTCAACATAACCATGAATATAACATGTCACAATTTATTTCTTACACTTT
>JBBPBR010000001.1:11143472-11160619 GCA_037974775.1 Cicer pinnatifidum
GAATATATTCAACAACACCATTATAACAACATATCACATAATATTTATTTTCCATACTTTGAATATGTTCAGCATAACCATGAATATAACATGTCACAATTTATTTCTTACACTTTGAATATATTCAACAAAACTATTATAACAACATATCACATAATATTTATTTTTTATACTTTGAATATATTCAACATAACCATGAATATAACATGTCACAATTTATTTTTTACACTTTGAATATATTCAACAAAACCATTATAACAACATATCACATAATATTTATTTTCCATACTTTGAATATGGTCAACATAACCATGAATATAACATTTCACAATTTATTTCTTTTCCAAAATTTGATAAAAGTATTTCAACATAGTATATATTTAATCTCACAATTTCTAAAATAAATACAATCATACATTCCAAAATAATTACACTCAAAGATTTAATCATGCAATATCTATCAAAATCAAATTCTCCTCCAAATTACTATTAAAATAAATAAATAAAACCAATTAACATCGACCCAAATAAATTAACAAGGAACCAAACAAATTATATACTATTATTCTTGTCGAAAAAGATGCACTACTATGATCCGTGAAATCTGAGTTGAAAAATAATGTCATATATTTTGGATGTGCTTGTTTGGATATGCAATAAGTATCTTCATATCTATTTAATCTCTTTCCAACCCATTTTTAATTTTTGACTTCCCAAACCATCGCATGCAATTGAGATTGCTCATTGTTTAGCACAGTTGAGATTGCTCATTGTTTAGCAAAATTGAGATTGCTTGTGATCAAGCTTGGATCAATTTTTGAGTAATATCAAATATTGATAATCGAATCAACAATTGATATATTATGTGCACATATATCATCAATCATGAATGATTATAATATTAACCATTAATTTATTTACTTTCCAACTTCTCATTTTAGAGGAGTTAAATTTTAAACTTTTGGTTGTTGAATTGGGGGTTTATCGTTGATCTTTCATCTCTTGCACCCTACTACTTTGTCTATTCATTTTCTTTTGTACTCAAAAAAGTTGTATTCCAATTCACCTAGATTATTTTCTTTAGACAAAAATACACTTATAGTCTTTTAAATTAAACTTAATATCTTTAACATCATTCACATGCAAAGTAGGTTCGACACTCAATTTGTTATGGAGTTTGGATTAGATCTTAATATTTCATGACAGTAACTCGAGAAAATTTTCAACCATAAAGGACTGCATGCGTAATTTAGTAATTCTTAAAAGATTGGTGCAAACAAATATAACTGAAACGATCAAATTGAAAAGAGAATTAATTTGAAAGATCTAAATGAAAATTAAGCTAAACTTAAACGATTAAACGTGTATTTTTACCCTCGAAAAAAATATAGTGTTTTAGAGTTTAATTATTTTTACAATATTTAGTGTTTGAAAGAAATATACTAAACGTGTTAATTTACAATGTTTTTAAGTTTAATTGTTCAACCTTCTACTATAGATGTTCTTTAGAGTTGTTTAGGAATTTATTATTGAGAAACATGTTTCTCATTGTAATCAATTGTCTAGAAGTGTGAGTAAACGAACATATGATTTGATCAACTAAGCAAATGACAAATTGATAAAGTAAATAATTAATTAAAATTTGACCCAACTAGACACAACTAAAAATATCTTGGTCCGTCATGGACTAACAAAAGTGGATGCATGAATGTGGACCTTTAAAAAATCATTAATATAATGTGATACTAACTTATTAATGACATTTATTATTCACACATTGAATATCTTCAATACAACCATTATAACAACGTATCACATTACATTTATTTCTTACACTTTGAATATATTCAACAAAACCATTATAACAACATATCACATAATATTTATTTTCCATACTTTGAATATGTTCAACATAACCATGAATATAACATGTCACAATTTATTTCTTACACTTTGAATATATTCAACAAAACCATTATAACAACATATCACATAATATTTATTTTCCATGCTTTGAATATGTTCAACATAACCATCAATATAACATGTCACAATTTATTTGTTACACTTTGAATATATTCAACAACACCATTATAACAATATATCACATAATATTTATTTTCCATACTTTGAATATGTTCAACATAACCATGAATATAACATGTCACAATTTATTTCTTACACTTTGAATATATTCAACAAAACCATTATAACAACGTATCACATAATATTTATTTTTCATATTTTGAATATGTTCAACATAACCATGAATGTAACATGTCACAATTTATTTCTTAGACTTTGAATATATTCAACAAAACCATTATAACAACATATCTTATAATATTTATTTTCCAAACTTTGAATATGTTCAACATAACCATCAATATAACATGTCACAATTTATTTCTTAGTCTTTGAATATATTCAACAAAACCATTATAACAACATATCTTATAATATTTATTTTTCATACTTTGAA
Source organism: Cicer pinnatifidum (assembly GCA_037974775.1). Taxonomy (NCBI): domain Eukaryota; kingdom Viridiplantae; phylum Streptophyta; class Magnoliopsida; order Fabales; family Fabaceae; genus Cicer; species Cicer pinnatifidum. The sequence goes on from JBBPBR010000001.1 coordinate 11,145,955, forward strand.
TATGTTCAACATAACCATGAATATAACATGTCACAATTTATTTCTTTTCCAAAATTTGATAAAATCATTTCAACATAGTATATATTTAATCTCACAATTTCTAAAATAAATACAATCATACATTCCAAAATAAATACACTCAAAGATTTAATCATGCAATATCTATCAAAATCAAATTCTCCTCCAATTGAGATTGCTCATTGTTTAGCACAGTTGAGATTGCTCATTGTTTAGCAAAATTGAGATTGATTGCGATCAAGCTTGGATCAATTTTTGGTTATAACGTGACTCGCTTGTGGTGGTTCACACATTGAATATGTTCAATACAATCATTATAACAACGTATCACATTACTTTTATTTCTTACACTTTGAATATATTCTAAATCTATATAAAGTTTGTTAATGTAAGGTTATCTTCGACCCACACAATTTATTCAATTATCTTTATTAATTTATTTTATTATTGTTATCATATCATTTATTTTTTATGTCATTTTAGTTAATTTTTCAACCTTCTACTATAGACATTCTTTAGAGTTGTTTAGAAATTTATTGTTGAGAAACATGTTTCTCATGGTAATGAATTGTCTAGAAGTGTGAGTAAACGAACATATGATTTGATCAACTAAGCAAATGACAAATTGATAAAGTAGATAATTAATTAAAATTTGACCCAACTAGACACAACTAAAAATATCTTGGTCCGTCATGGACTAACCAAAATGAATCGGCCTAAATTGGCAGCTATACCTCCACCATTAAAATTGTGGATTAGACTCCTCTAAAGTGAACATCTCACTTTAGAGAATAAAGTGAGTAATATCAATTATTGATAATTGAATCAACAGTTGATATATTATGTGCACATACATGATCAATCATGAATGATTATAATATTAACCATTAATTTATTTACTTTCCAACTTCTCATTTTAGAGGAGTCAAATTTTAAACCTTTGGTTGTTGAATTGGTGGTTTATCGTTGATCTCTCATCTCTTGCACCCTACTACTTTGTCTATTCATTTTCTTTTGTACTCAAAAAAGTTGTATTCCAATTCACCTAGATTATTTTCTTTAGACAAAAATACACTTATAGTCTTTTAAATTAAACTTAATATCTTTAACTTCCTTCACATGCAAAGTAGGTTAGACATTCAATTTGTTATGAAGTTTGGATTAGATCTTAACATTTCATGACAGTAACTCGAGAAAATTTCCAACCATAAAGGACTGCATGCGTAATTTAGTAATTCTTAAAAGATTGGTGCAAACAAATATAACTAAAACGATCAAATTGAAAAGAAAATTAATTTGAAAGATCTAAATGAAAATTAAGCTAAACTTAAACGATTAAACGTGTATTTTTACCCTCGAAAAAAATATAGTGTTTTAGAGTTTAATTATACTTACAATATTTAGTGTTTGAAAGAAATATACTAAACGTGTTAATTTGCAATGTTTTTAAGTTTAATTATTTTATCAAGTGACAAATCGATAATTTTAAGATTTAAATTATCGTCATACATAAGTGTCAGATGTTTCTTTGTATAGTTTTGTTTAAGTTTAAGAGATTTTTTTAATGCATTTAATAAAGAGATGTTAAATGATTAAATATTTGTTAAATAAATAAAATCAAGAATTAGATGTGAAATTACATGATTTGAGAGTGAATATAAGTAATTGTTTAGTTCCTTATATAAATATATTTTTATTAACACTTAAATGAGAAAATCATTCAATAACTATAATTATATATAATAATACTTTTAAAAAAATTATATATGTTTTATACTCCAAATTTTTAAATATATTCAACTCTATCTGTGCCTAATTACAGCTCAAATGATAGATATTTAATATATTAGCACGCAAAGTTTAAATTTAGAATATGTCTATTTCTCCTATTAGTATGTGTGAGTTTGCATATACTGAATTCATTAAAAACAAAAAATCAAAGCCATTATGATTAAACAAAATTAAATCCAAAATTGGAGACAGCAATGTGTCATCAATATTATTGATTGATACGTTTTTTGACCTTTTATCACACTTTATAGTTACCCCATGTGTAATAGGACCCAATCTTTGATGAACTTGTTGAATATGACATGCACTCACATTCATCTTCATTTTATAATAATAGGGACAAAAGGGTGGTTGTCAAATGTGACAAATGCACCACACCTTTTGGTGCCAGTTAAAGGGTACATAATCACATTATGTAATCTCACACATTGTCTTTTTTTACCATCTTCAATGTTCTTTATGAGACATGATTATTTGTCACAATTGAATTTTGCTCTAATTCTTCTACCATGACGGTGCAATTCACTCAGTCATAACCTAATCCCTACTAGACTACTAAGAAAAATTATTCTCAGTATGATTAAAATTATCATATCTATAAATAAATAAAAAGTAAATAACTTTCATTTTAACTTTTAAATGTAATATTAATTATTATTTTTAATTATATCGTCAAATTAACATTATGTTTTGGTCAAAAATGAAAAAAAAATTAAAATTCATTGAACACTGACAAAAAATTTATATTTTTCTCCTCCAAATTAATATTATAGAAATCACTCACAAATATATTTTACATTTTGCATTGAAGATAATAATACATCAATGTTAATTGGATTAACTATTTGTCTAAAACAAAATTATTATTAATTTTTTGTTTATAGTCTATCCTTTGAGTAAAACAATGTGTGACATTCGTAATAAAAACTTTAAAAAGGAAGGAATGCCTTTACATTTTGGTCAATGCTTTGAGAGTTGGTGGGCTCTGAATTTCATTTTTCTAGTTGAAAGAATCTTTGTAAAGTAATAGAAAGTGAAAGATTTAATCATCCAATATCTATCAAAATCAAAATTCTCCTCCAAATTACTATTAAAATAAATAAATAAATAAAACCAATTAACATAGACCCAAATAAATTAACAAGGAACCAAACAAATTATATACTATTATTCTTGTCGAAAAAGATGCACTACTATGATCCGTGAAATCTGAGTTGAAAAATAATGTCATATATTTTGGATGTGCTTGTTTGGATATGCAATAAGTATCTTCATATCTATTTAATCTCTTTCCAAACCATTTTTTATTTTTCACTTCCCAAACCTTCGCATGCAATTGAGATTGCTCATTGTTTAGCACAGTTGAGATTGCTCATTGTTTAGCAAAATTGAGATTGTTTGTGATCAAGCTTGGATCAATTTTTGGTTATAACGTGACTCGTTTGTGGTGGTCCAAACATTTAGTAACATATCTATAGTTATTTAAAAATTTCGCAACAGATGATTAAATTACTTGAATATTATTTGTATTTTTTGTTTTCCTATCTCTCACATTTTTCAGAAGAGTGATCATTGTGATAATAAATTGAAAATTTTAGGTTTTTTTTAATGGTTTTACTTGGTGTGACTTTATACTTCATTGTACTAGGAATGACTTTTCGCGTAATAGACTTGGTCTTTCTAATTTTTTGTTTCCTCTATTATTCTTTATATGGATTTTCATTTATGTCTCATATATCTTTGTTTTCTCTTTTGACATTAATGACGTTTTTAAAGTATTGTAAATGACTATTGAATTTTTAGAGACCAACATATTTGGATGTCAGTAATTCATAGTGATACTTTTGCACCTCAATATTTATTTTTAAAATATAATTATCATACGATAAATTCCCTCAATAATTTATAGTGTATTTGAATTGATGGATTGACGTCGGAGAAGATAAAAGATAAGTTGAGTCTAGAACAACTATTACCACTTTGAGTCTAGGCGGTAAGAGTTTAGGGTTTAAATAGTTGAGAGTTCAAAACATTGACTATTGTGTATTGAGCATAAAAATTAATAATTCACCTTATGTATTTAACATATTATCTTCATATATTAAGTTTCTATGATGGCTTTTAAAATAATATTTTAAAGTAAGTCTCATTTTTACACGCGATTTTTAACTTAGTTAAAATTAATTATTTAAGAAAATTCTATCGCTAAATTGTAATGAAAAAAATTATTATTTTGGATCAAATCAATGAAACTTAACTAATCAGAAGAGTTAAGAGAGATAATTCACATACCAAATGTCTTAAATTTTGAGTGGAGATGTAATATTTCTTTATTATTTTTATTGGTCTTGTCCAAATGTGAAGTGTTATTTCCTATACCAAGCAAGAATTTGATGTACACTCAATATTAGATTTAACATCCAAATATTAGAGCATTACTTATTTTTAAATTCTGTTGAAATAGAAAGTTAATATAAAATTTTAAATTTCAAAATTACCCTTAAAATTTAAGAGAGAAACCATTGCTTTAGGGACTAATGAAATTTATTATATAAATATATGATATAGAGATATAATAAAACAATAAAAAACTAAAATATTTTTAATTAGAGTTGAACTCCTATATACTATGACTACTGTGTTACCATGTGTGTATAAGACCATGAGATTACCATCTGACATACATGTGTGAACATATCTAAGTAGAAGTAGAGCGTCTTGCACAGGCTAGGGGGTGCACCCCAACCACATCTTGACAAAATGTATTGTCAATGGTACAGATTTGAATCATTCCATATAAAAAGTTGGTTATCTAACCAACGAAGTTTACATTTTTCTTTTTTTCTTTTTTGGACGGAACTTATATATCCAGTACAATCCTCTCATGTTGAAAAGATTCAAAGCTGTCATAATACATTTTTATCCAGAAACATTTCTGATGTCTATTAATTTAAATATGACAAAATCATCGAAAACACAAAAGCAACATGGTTCAAATGTAAGTAGATTAAAAAGAGTAACTAAAGTATCCAACCACTCATGGGATTGTGGATAGCAAAATTTTGACATCACTGCATCAAAATGACTTACCTAACAACTTGTTTTGCAACGGTCAATAGTAACAAAAACAGATTCAAACAATGCATCAATCTATCTTTTCCTCTTCTTTAGCTTCAAGTCAGGGAATGTAAGTGGGATAGGAAGTGTGGCATAGGATTTCTTGTCCTGGAATACAATTTTGCCACCCAAATGCTCATAGAGGAGTCTCAGGGGTATTAGAGACATCCTCAAATCCTTTGCTATATCTTTGTAGTCAGTTTGGAATCCGTCGATGAAAAGTGTGAGCACCAAAACATAAGAAATGAGAAGATTAATCTTTTCAGTTGGCAGCCTTTTTGATTCAGAAACATCAAACAACGTTGAAAATTTAGAACGCAAAATATTCGGAATTTTGTGAGACTTTGCAGAGGAAACACCATCCATTGAGTGCTGATCTTTGAACTTGATAAGATGATTGATGTATGAAAGTATGCAAAATTGCTTCTTCTTTTCTGACTCATCCTGTAAATAAAGACAGTAGATAACGGATATAATAATTTTATCAGGTAAAACAAATCTCAGAACTTTATTCAAGAAAGCACAGACCCAGATTTCCTGCAGTTAGAAAACACATGGAGTCATGTTATCGCAATCACGAATGAAGATTGGATGGTTAAAGTACATTTTGAAATACAAGTCATCCAATCTATCATCGAACAGCAGAGGCTGACTACATGATTGTTTAATACAGGAAACAGAACCACATAAATACAAAACATACTACCAAATTTAAAACTCAAACACAATTATAACACAGCGCAGAACATAAAATCATAAATCTTAAATAGAGAGAGTCATTGTTTTAAAGTTGACACAAATCATATATTGTAAGCACAATAAAATGTCATCAGTAATCAAATTATGGTGGTATTCCTATTTGTATGGCATAAAAGTGTCTATAAAAAATAATAGGAGGTAAGATATTGCAAAAGGCACAAACAAAGTATTGGTAGACTGAAGGGTTTCGGGTTTGGTCTCCATGAACAATCAGACATGTATGCGTGTATGATACAGATATGACAGGACGAAGTTGCCATTTTGAAGTGCCCATTCGTCCTTTACTTTGTAAGTATTAGAAAAAAGATATTTTGTACATAAATTAGTACAATAGCTTTGGGCTAATCAGTTTAATTAATTGGCTAACTTCAACAGACAATCCCTGTGGGGTTACCAAAAATTGCTGGTAAATGACAACATCCCCTATATTCAAAAACGTTCATGATAAAATATATATTTTTAATTATCAAGTGAGAAGGAGTCTAAGCATTTCTTCCCCTTACATAATATAAGTATATCACAGTTAAAGCAAAACTGTTTTTTCTCAAGTAGGACGGTTCAAAATGAGCAATAATTAGGAACTTTAAAATTATATTTTAAGCAAAAAAGGGTTATATTTGTATAAATACCTCAATCTTCTTTAATCTGCCTATCCTGTTGCGAATAAATATTGGGTAAGCACTGAAGTTTGCTGCTTCTCCCTGTTCCAAAATATAATAAATGTCTTCAAGATAACTCCATTCCCTCTCAAGGATGATTCTGTCCAATACATAAGCCTCCTGAGGTGTAGTCGCAGAAGTATTATATGGTGGTATATTGCGAGAAACACTAGCTTCTGTATTTGCAAGAGCCGCTTCATTTACAACAACATTTTTCATTTTCTCAACCAGATTTTTTTTAGACTCAGGTTCGTCATCTTTTCTCATATCAAGAAACTTATTACTCTGCAGCATAATACAAATTCCGAGATTAGTTGAAAACAATTCCAATAAAAATCAGGTATACTTTGTTGAATGATAATTAATCGGAGACTCAATCTCAATTAACAGTCATATCCTCACCTATAAATACAACCTAAAAGTTTATTTAAAATTAGGTTAACTGGTAAATTTTCATAATATTATAATAATAAAAAAATGGACAAAATATAAAATAGGAACGCAGTACCTTTTCTCAGGTTCATTCTTTTAAGACGATATACGAAGTATCGAAAAGCATCATAAATAATTTACCAAAAATGCAGCATCGGTGGGAAATAAGAAAAGAATCACTAAGTGGGAGCTAGCATCTATGCAAAATCCCATGGAGAGACACAATGATATACCAGAACACGGCATGCTCCAGACACATAGGTAACCAAAGGAAATCATGTCAATGACAACGAAGGCAAGTTAAAAGGCTTCTGAAAATGCCCTTGCACAGCTCTGTTCAACACGTACACCTATTTCTTGTTTATTCTGTTTTAATTATGTTTCTTATACAGTGATTATTTAAAACCAATTTTTTTCTGCGTGTTTTGAATTTCTTGCCTTGTTTTTTCCAAGGCTGTCCTTGTCTCATGAAATTTGTATTGACCAGAATTTGAGAGTTCCATGGTATAGATGCTATGATTAAAACCAGATAGTTAAGTATGATCAAGTGTCATACTGCATTGGTACCTTTGAATGTTTTGGTTGAGAACAAGTTGATCCTATTGTCTGCTGATTGGATGTTTGATAGGACACTAGATATTGGGCCTTGGCCCAATAGATAGGTTGATTAGAGTATAAGAGTTAGTTAGTATATTCACTGACTTTACATAATTCTGTTACAGATTTCTGTTGTAAAAGAGAGGGAAGGATAGTTAGAAAATCATTGAGAAAGATATTGTTAGGCAGTTAGGAGAGTCTCTCTCTGGATTAGGAGCAGATTATGCTCTGGTAGGAGTTCTTGTGGTTGTTTTCTTTTTCTTGCTGATTTCACCATTGTAGAGCTTGCTGCTCAACACTTTCATTCAATAGAATTCCATTTTCATTCTGTAAATTCTGGTTTCTATCAATGTTGTTGAGAACAAGATAAAATTTATATTCTAGGACGGCTTGCTTCCTCAAAGAAATTATATAAGTAGAAAAACAAAACTAACATTTGTTGCCCAAAGTTAGAGTTGTAGAATTCATGCAAATGAACTGTGTTATATAATTAGTCAGGTCTCATTTAGAAAGCTAAGAGGTGGTACTCTTGTGTTAAAATTAAATAATTTGTACTTGTCTTTTCAGAATTTAGTTTAGAATGGGTAAGGTTTCCTAGAACTTGGTTTTGGACAGCTTGTGTTAAAGGCAACAAAACTTGAGGTGTAGAGGTCCATTTGACATGATTCTAATGGCTTGTAAAAGTTGGGATGCAACTCTTTTTAAGGAAAAAGGCAGGGCATTTTAGAAAGCTACTAGGTTATGAAATTGCAACTGAAACAGAAAAGCTCAAGAGCAAAACAAATTCTGAATGTTGAGATCCCATATTGACTAGAGATATGGCCAAATTAATCCTTGTAATAGTAAGGCTTGAGCAATCCTCACTTCTCGAGCTAACTTTTGGGATTTAGTTAGATCTCAGTCCCAAATTCAAAATTTGAATGCACACACACATACACACACACACACAGAATTAAGTCCCAGAGTACGGGGATAAAGATCATTTTAACTTGGGATTTTAACATTATATGTATAGAGAAGTTTACAATGATTAAATGTTAAAAGTAGCAAAGTGAAATAAACCGCTTGCAAGTTTATAAGAGTATGAGAGATAGGAGTAGCAATTTTGCTGAGTTAGGTATTACACAAGATAGACTATACTTATAGTTGGTGCTTCTAACTTTACTCACAAAGGAATTTGAAATATAAAAAGAAAATGCCAACAATGTATTTACTTATTTCTTTGCCTAGGATTTATTATAATTAATATATAGGTTGCCTAATCTCAGTGTCTTGTTCACATCTCAGAAATGAAGTACAGTACTAGGAAGTTGTATAACTCAGTTCAAAGATTCCATCACTCTATCAGGGAAACGAATGGACTTATTAACTAAGAACAAAAAAAAAAACAGCTCCTCAGCTTGAAGGTGCTTTCTATGTAGAAATTTGTGAAAGAGGTCATATAGCTAAAAATAATGTATGAGTATATCAATATTAATGTAAAAGATTAAGAGACTTAAAATAAACAAATACTATTAGTTACATACTTACATAGATAAGATTTCACTAATAAAAAGATGATATGGATATTATCTTAATCGTGATTTATAGTTATTTAATTATTTTTATTTCTCCTAGGTCTAACATAGTAAAATGATTACTAAACTGTCAATAGTATGTCTAATTCCCTCGTTTGATTGTCGATATATTGGTTGCTTGTTAATATGACTAATTATACTAAATAAATATTTGTCTCGGTACACTTCCAGCAACTCTCGAACTAAGGTTTATATACCATGTCAATAGTATGTCTAATTCTCTCGAATTAAGGTTTATATACCATATCAACTCTAGGTACACTTCCAGCAACGCGTTTATACTTATGAAGGTTTCTATATCCGAAGGATACTCTATCAAAGCTCTGTACAAATTTTGTAATTGTCATTATAAACTTCACTCCGGAGTGACCATATGAAATCATATTTGATTTGAAGAGCATCAAAGACACCATATCATCTACTCATGTTGCAAAGACACAGCTATTACAAAGAAAAATTACCCATCTACAGATCAGACAAAATAAAATTTTATCCTCCTACTACTATGTATTTGGTTATGATCAAGATGGGCAGGTCAAATCTTAAAAATTCATGCATCACTCAATAAATATTCAAAATAAACCACACTGTATTAACAATTTTGTTGTGTAACTACTTATTAGCACAGCTAGCAAAAGGGGATCAAAAAACAGTAATCAAAACATACCATCTCAATATGCCTCTTTGTTCCCAAAACAGCAGTAGAATGTCGCCTTTTTGCTGCCGTCTGCTCTGGGCTCAACTCCTCTACCGTCCCATTCGCAGACTCCTTATATAAGTTATATTCCACGCCTTTAACTTTGGGATCCAATCTGAATATCTACACAACACACACAAATCAACACAATACATTCAAATATTCCAAAAACATCAAAGAAACTTTTTTCTCCTCTTCTCACTTCTTCACAATTTACCTTATTACCACCAACAGGCACAACCTTAAGTGTCTGAGATTCCTTATCAAACACACCGAGAGCATACATTGATCGGTGTGAGCCCGTAGCCTCACCCATATAATTCGTTCCGACGAAATCAACCGAAGAACCAGCAGGACTAACAACTAGCTCAAGCCTCTTAGTCATGTTCTTGTTTCGATATACTTGGAAACCGGCTGAACCAGAAGTCGACTTCACTGGATCAAAACCAGAAGGAAAATAACCAACATATGGAGGTATTTTGTTTGGATTCTCACGGACAACTTTGACTTTGGCCTGAACCGGTTCATGAACATGAACGGGTTCGGGTTCGGGTTCGGGTTCAGGTTCAGTTTGCTTTTTCTTTTTGATTTTTGTTTTCTTTTTGGATTGTGGTTCAGAGTCCATTGTGCTGCAAAATTATATGGAGAAATTTTTAAGAATCAATAGGGTTTACTTTTCACATATGCATACAGAAATACTCGATGAAAATAAAATTAACAAGTCTTAATTGAATCGATAATGAAAAAATTGAAAAGGAAAGAGGAAAAGGTAGAGTTTCTCACGGTATGCGGCGGCCGACGAGGAACTCCGGCGGCGATTTCAGGCGAGTTGAATTCAGTGGGAGTCGGACTTGAAGGTGTTGTTGAGTGTTGTTGTTGTAGGGTTTTAATTGTTTTTTCTTTTTCGAAGAAATAGGGATTTAATTGCTAAAAAAATTAACCTTGTAAAAAAATTGTTAATATTTAAAAATAAAAAATGTTTTGTGTCTTATGGATTTGAAGTGTATGTATAGAGTTGTAAAAAAAAATCCGGAAGCCCTTTTAAAAAGATTTATTAAATTTTTAATATTAAATTATGTAACAAAATAATATTTTTTAAAGAAAAGAATCTAATAGAGATAGGAATTTTAAAGAAAGGGATCTAATGGACTTATAAATTTTCAATATTTTGTTAATTTTAAGATCATTTTTCTTGAAAAAATTTTAAAATTTATTTTTCTCAAAAAGATATAAAATAAAATTAAAAAAAATTAGAAAAGTTTTAAATTATTTTTTTCACAAAAAATTTGTAAGAAAAATTTTAAAAAAAATAGGAAACCTTTTTTTCGATGAATTTAAAAAAAAAATTATTTTTCAATAAAAAATAAAAAGAAAATTGTCAAAATTATTTTTTCAAATAGTAGGCATATATATGCCCATTAAACCCACAAAATTTTATAGATTTTTTAGTGTTGGGGGCTTACTTGTCAAATTGATAGCTTTATGTATGCATAAATAATTTCAACTTTTAAACTAAAACAATCATATGTGTTAATTCTCAAAATATTTTTCCAAGCATGCAATTAATCATAAATAATTTCATAACTAAGCTTCATACTGCTCAGACAAATAATTGTACGAATCTCTAAATCAATTTCAACTTATGCATTCACATCATAAATCATATGGTATGCACTAAATAAAAAATTTATTTTATGAACCAAAAACGACTAAAAGAACTTATATTTGGTTTTTTGTTTTAAGAACTTCAAAATAAAAAGTGATAGCCAAACAGAATAAAGTGATAGCCAATCAATATGAAATGGTATTTAATTTTTATATGTTTGACTCTCAATAACAATGTTTGGTGGTTACCTTCCTAAATTTTTAAGACTCCACTGTGTATCTATGGGATTCCATCTCCCTTTGGTCTTTTTTCCCCCAAAGATTCCACCTTTCTCCTTGGCACCTCAAATATGTTTAGTGATTCGTGAAAAATGTTGGGATTCTTTAGCAATAATGCAAAACAAATCCTAATATTTTGACAACTCATCCTCTCTATGCCTACATATGTCTTAATAAAGAGTAAACTTCCAAAAGGATTCTGAAAAGATTATGGCCCTTTGTTTGTTCTAAAAATCACAAATATCATAATATAAAAGCTAAAAGAAGCAAAAATTAAATCTCCATTCAAATTATGTTCCCGCATGTGATTTTCAAGTGGAAATTATTTCATAGACTCTACAACTTAAAAAAAAAAACTACAAATACTTAATAACAGAGTTGGTTCTACATGAAAATTTGATAAAGTGCGGCTCAAACAAACTAATAAAAAATAATCAATAAATTGAAAAATTACTTAAAGAGAAATCAAGATAAGGACTTGAAGAATCGAGATTAGTGAAACAAATAAAATATTGTCAATAACATCGAAGCAATCTACAATAGAACTAGAAATCAGTGAAACTAACGAAGTAACCTACAATTAAACGTGTAAAAGGGGAACAAAAACTATACAATTTCTAATTACAGAACAGGGAGCAAACACAAAGTGTTGCAGGCACGGATCAGAACTACAAATCCAAAAGGATCCAAAACCTAAACTATCAAATATGGATACTCCAATCATACATCACACTACCGCAAGATTTGTAACACGATATGATCCAATAAAAAATATAAATAATACTTTTAAATCACTTAGTAGCAAAACATTGCAGTTTATGAACCAAAACTCATTATGTTAAAACAATATTGGGATGTGCAACAAGAATTAACCAACAAAACAGAAAACTAACAATTGCAGAAAAAATAAAACTAAAACGAAGAATGTTCTTCATTTCTGCAGGAAACGGATAACATTCTTGACCAGAACTGACAACGCAGAAAATAGAGAATGTTTGCTAAAAAATGCAGAAAACGGAGAACGTTTAACGTTCTCCGTTCTGTTGTTTTGAAAATAGCTTTTCAAAACAAAGTAAAACAAAAAACGAAGAAAGATAAGGGAAGAATTACACCCATATTTACATGTTCAGACTCAATTAATGAGACCTACATCACGGGCAATCAAGACAATTCACTATGAGTATTTGAATTTACAAGATTAAGGTATCTTCAAGATTGATATTCTAGTACCATCGTTGTCTAGAATCCAAACTTTTTCACTCAATCTTTCTCTTCACTCTTCTTTAATCTCTTTTCTGATTTTCTATGAATCCTCTTTGTATACATCGACAATGTAAATATATTTTATATTGTCAATTAATCATAACCTTCAAATTAATAAAATAATTTGATTTTTATTATAATTACTTTTAAAGTCACACTTATGAATGATTTAGATGTGCTGACAGTGTAAAGTTTTTTATAGTGACAAAACTTAACAATTAAACTATAAAATTTTAGTATTTGAAAAAGAAAAAAAGGATTTTTAGAAACTAATTTTTAATTATTAAAACTGTCAAAAAAAAATTTAATTTGTTAGGTCTATCTTATAAGCGTTAAGAGTTTGATCGTCAACATATATTTATAAATTTACAACTTAAAATTTTTATATACAATATTATATTATACATTTTTATTTATCTATTAAAATTTTAAAATTTGGCCACCCTAACATTTGTTTTCAAGCTCCGCCATTATCTACTAGTATAAAAGAATATTATAATGACACATAATACTTATTAAGAAATAATAAACACATAAAGTAAAAGAAAATGAAAAACAAACAAATATAGAAAAAGTAAAAAAAAAAATTTGCACAATTAATTATGTTGAACTTGATTCTCTAAAAATTCTCTAGTGAAGTCGTTCGCGGTCGCAACCTAAAATTTCGTCTGTTTCTCAAATTTAATAGATTCACCACCAAAATTTATTTTAAAATAAGTGAAATATTAGGAAACCTTTCAAAATAAAAATTAAAAAAATATGTTCTTTGAAATCAAATTTTGAGTTCGGGAGTCCATTAACATAGGGAAGGTATTAAACCCTACTACATCTGTTACAATACGGTTACCTATAATTAATTATACAAAATTAATATTAACTTAAATATATTTGTTTCTCCTTATTATATGAATATCATTTATTTTTAAGGTGATTTTGAAATAAACGTGTGCTTAAGAAAGAGAGGAAAAAAAAGAATTTTTTTATTAATGTGCTTGACAATAGAGAGATCTTGCTCATACGTATCTCTCTGTGCGATGGAGAAGTCAAAATTACGTACTTTTTGAGTAAAAAAATGCGGATGTGTTGATTGTTTTTAAAAAAAGACACTTTGTTGCATAAATTTATATTTAGTTAGAAGAGGTTGTTAATTTGATAAAGGAAAAAACATCGAATTTGAGAAATTTATTATAATAAGTATGTTTTGTTGTTTGTTTGAAATTAGCTAAAAATATTTAAAATCGCAGAGTATGTTTTCCAAAAAACTAATATAAAAATCATATTTTCAATTTACAATGTATTTTTTTTTCTTCTCATTTTTGTTTTTAAAAAATCATTGCATATTAGAAGGTAGTAAGTTTTTTTAATTAATTACATAATCATTATATTCAGTTTTTTTCCATTCTCATAATCTTTTTCTTCATAGAAAAAAAAAGGCAATAAAAGAGTTTTATGACATCCTTATCGGACTTGTTTTTCGAACTAAAATAATAGATTAATTGAAATATATAAAGATGATATAAATCAATTAAAAGACTTTATGGCTAAAAATTTGAAAATTTTACAAATCCTATATACTTGAAATTATAGGATTCCTTAACGAAGAAAATATCATGAAAAACTCATGTTCACCCTCTCATATGCATTCATTTTTCTATAGTGTCTATTATTATTTTGAATTTTGAAGAAAAAATGACGAAGAAGAGAATGGAAAAGAAGATGAACCCTAACAATTTATGTACTTTAGGTTAGGGCCATCTAAGCACTTAACGGAAGCATGATTTTTTTTATTTTTTTTTTAATAGAAATGTTAAAAAAAAAGCTTTTGTGTAAAAGAATTAGAACATAAATGATAACTTTACAAACAAAATATA
>JBBPBR010000001.1:11200019-11212693 GCA_037974775.1 Cicer pinnatifidum
TAGTGCATGATAACATTCAATAAAGGATTATCACTATTTAATATATAGAATTAATGAAGTCATGAAATGACTTGTACATTATCACAATTTAATACTATTATCACTAGATGTTAACTTGTGCGCACAAATATATTTTAATTTATTTAATTTAAGTGGATTTAAAAAAAATTATTATGAAATTTTATATTTTAATTGTTAAATAATTATTAATATAATAATTATATTGATCAATTTTATCAATGTAATTTATAGAAGAGAAATATCATTTTTAGACTAATATTGTTAACAAACACACCCAACAATAAAAGGCACATATCAATAGTCGAATCATATTTTAAGGATAAGCAAGAGAGACGAGATATATGTACTCTCAATTCAGAAGAAGTTGAAGAAACTTCTCATGTTATTAAGTTCATATATTGTGGCTAGCAAATAAGTAGGACAGATAGAGGCGAAAATACAACAAAAAAAATATATATATTGAGTAGTAAAGTAGAATTAATGTGAAAGATATTGGACAAACGTTATGAAATAATAATGTGACGTTATGAAATAATAATGTGAGATTAATTTAAAAAATTTTGAGTAGACGTAATGAAATAATATTTAAATATGATAATATTTAAATAGGAGATATAGTATAAGATAATTAATGGTGTATAGAATTTATGGAAAAACTATTTAAAAACTGAGTATAAGAAACTCTCTATGAATACATGTTTGCATATGTGAAGAAAATAGTATGAGGTGACAGAATAAAAATAGTACGAAGTAACATAATCTATTTTAAATATATATAAATATTTAGTAATATCTCAAAATAACTTAAAAGATACCGAAACAAAAAGACGTTATTAAATTATCGTAAAATTATTCCGTTTTAATATTTTCAACAAAAAAATATATAAATGAGTTTTATACCATTTTCAAATTTATCATTAAATTTTTATTGAAACCAAAATCCATTTCATATTTAATGTCGAACAAATTTTACTTGATCTTCAAAACATAATATTTTATTTTTCAATAAATTTTGGTTATTACTAGAAACCTGTTTTACTTTTCCCTCCTACCATAGATCTATCTTCCTTTTCCACAAACTTGTATTTACTAAAAATCCCCCCTTTTCATTTTACTCTCTCAAATTCATCTAAAAAACAACGTGTATGAAGAAGGAATACCATTCTAAGCAATTCATTTTGATAGTCGTCTCATATGCATTCATTTCTGTCTCATGCATTCGTTTTTCTATAGTTTCTATTATCATTATTCTGAATTTTAAAGCAAAAATGAAGAAAATAACAGAGAAGAAGATGAACCCTAACAATTTTATTTGACATTTTTATTTTTAATAAAAAATATAAATTGATAATTTGTATTCCAGTTAGGAGATACCTACTTTCTATTAGAATCATCTAAGCACATAACATGATATTATGCAACAACAACAATAATAATAATATTTTAAAATTTAAATTTTTTTAAATTTTTAAATTTAAATTTTAATTATTTTTAATATTTAATTTTAAAATATTATACACAACAACTACGAAATTTTGAATCTGAATATGTAACATCTAGCGAGCCTACTATAATAGATAGTACACATGAAAAATAACATTTGCCATCAATATATGTAGGTAAGGTCATAAAATGTTGGAATACACCATAAGACACAATACAATCCTTTTTTTATCTTAAAAACTAACAAATACAATCCATTAAGAAAATAGTTTAATTATTCGTAATTGTAACAGAATTTAGTCTAGGAAGTTAAGTTAGGTGCTAATAAAAAGTTGGTATTGTGGGTTAATGGTGGACAGTAACAAAGATGATCCACACATACGCATTGTTGTTGGGGATGACTATCTTCACATTTTCTATCAGTATCACATCCGATAGTCACAACTGGACCCAACCTTGCTTCTGATTTCTTCCACATATCTACAATCATAAACATTTCAATGTAAAATGCATTATTCCAGAACTTCAATTTTTCACAAAAATATATCACAAATGTAATATTTTGAAGATATTGAAAATTAATTACCTGATGAAATGGTGATCACAAAAATTAGTAGGATTGCAAATTTCATAGCTGAAGTTTTTGGGAAATTCATATTTTCAATGTCTTATAATTTTGAGATTTCAACCTGTATTTATATAGATAAACTATTTATTCGTCCATAATAATGTGTTAGATCTTGGTGGCAATTAAGTGATATTTTTTTTTAATCTCAAATGACATATTAACAATATATTTTCAAATCATACCAACTATTTATTTTCAAATCATGCCCAATTAAATTAATAGGTTATATTGCATATGGATTCAGCATCTAAACATTCATGGAAAATTGGACCTGATTCTGTTTTTTCGGAGAAAATTTGATTTTACATTTATTTTTGTGGAAAATTTTGTTTATTAGCATTAATGAATGTTTTGTCAATCAGCACAACAACAGCCCGCCCCACATAGACAAGTTAGGAGATTTCAAATTGCATTTCAAATTTTCTACCAATTTATTATAGTCCAATAATTGATTTTCTACAGTTTTATTATTATAGTGCAATAATTGTTAAATTTGATTGAATAAACTTTCAAGTGTTTATATTTTTTACTGTTTTAGTAATAAATAATTTATTGAACTAATATGAATCAGATTGAATGATCTTAATAAAGTCTAAAACAAACGGACCTTTTATTATTTATGAATTGATTAATTGAACAGTTACTAAATATGAAACGACTATCAAATATAAAATCACTATTAACGAATATAGAACGACTACTAAATATGAAATATTATTGAGTGATTATTTAATTGATAGAATTTAAAATAGGAAATAATATTATTACTATAATAATAAAAAATAATAAAATATATATAGACCGAAATGTAAAAACTAATAATCTTTTTTATAAACTTTAGTCTAATCTATTTAAATAAATAGACTTTAAAAACAGTTTGAGTCTAACCTTTTTATTAAATAGATCAGACTATAAATAGGTCAGGTAACAACTCTCTAGTCTATTCTCATCTCTACTGGAAGTTCAGAATGTTTGGTGAAACTTTTGGCTCAGAATGTTTGTATTTTCTACTAATTTATTATAGTCCAATAATTGATTTTCTACAGTTTTATCATACTGCAATAATTGTTAAATTTGATCAAATAAACTTTCAAGTGTTTATATTTTTTAAAGTTTTAGTAATAAATAATTTATTGAACTAGTATGCATCGGAATAAATGATCTTAATAAATAAACGGTCCTTTTATTATTTATGAATTGACTAATTGAACGGTTACCAAATATGAAACGAATAACAAATATAAAATCACTATTGACGAATATGTAACAATTACTGAATATGTAATGATTATTGAGTGATTGTCTAATAGAATTCAAAATAGAAAATAATATTATTAATATAATAATAAAAAATAATATTAATAAATAATAAAATATATATAGACCGACATGTCAAACCTAATAGACTTTTTTATAAACTTGAGTCTAATCTATTTAAATAAATAAGCTTTAAAAACAGATTGAGTTTAGCATTTTTATTAAACAGGTCAACCATAAGTAGGTCAGATCATAGACTGCAACAGACGACCTAGTCTATTCTGTTCTCTACTGAAGGCTCAGAATATTTGGTGAAACTTTAGGCTCAAATGCGATTTAAAATTTGTTATTTTTTAGTTTTGAAAATATCAAATTGAGAAATAGATAGAATAACTGTTTATTGTTGGCTAATGAGTTTTAATTTTTCTTACATTTACTTTGAATACAATAATTGTGTAGATAATATTTGTCTCATGAAATTACTATAAATATTATTCTTAATTTTATGGTGTTCATTCTTTCTTTCTTTCTGATAATAATTATTACACATATTTAAATATGAATAAAAAATAATATATATTACTAATAAATTTGGGATGAAATTTTTTAAAAATAAATTCTATTATACATTTCTTCCCAAAATAGTCTCGAAGTTTAAATATAGAGTTCACAATGATTTCACAGAAAAATAAGAATTGCATAATATTATGTATTTTGTTTGTACTATGACTCAATTTTTTGTACAGATATTAAACGTAATTCACTAAAACATAAAAAGATAAATGAAATTATATATTTTTCCCTTCTCTACATTTTAAATTCATATCTATCTTTTACTCTTTCCTCCTACCATAGTATGATTCAAATAATTAGTGGTAGTTGAAGTGTCATTCTAGTTGGAATGTCGGTTCCATAACAATAGTTGTTAGTTAAAGAATCACTTACTAGACCCAACTTTCCAAGTCAACTTCTTTGAAGTTCTCTTCAACCTTTTCTCTCTTGCCTTGGTAAATTTCCTTTCAAATAAAAAATGAAGCCAAATGGGTTAAAAAAACTTTAGCACAGTGGACTTAAAAATCACAACTTAAGTAGACACTTCATATTTAAACCACCGTTCACACCTTTAAGTAAAAATTTGATGGATGTTCATCCCACTTCCTATATTTTCTTATTTTTACCGAATCCTAGTTTTCAAGTAATGAAAAATACACTTTTGAATCTTAGTTTTACATAAGTTATTAGGGACAGATGAACAAACACATGAGGCGGATTAACATTCTCCTAAAAGTTTAGGTCTTTCGCATGTTTACAACAAAGACAATATTTTGATCCATGTAAACATTCATTGAATTTTAAACACAAATAGTTTTTTTTTTTTTTTATAATTGACGCTGGTTATGATTATGATTATTATATGACCAGGTGCAGAACGTTGACCACAAGGAAGTATGGATAAGGTAGAATTCAAAATGTTACATTCAAATTGAAAATTCTCAAATATATTTTGTTTTGGGTTTTATTTTTTATTTCTTTTCAAAATTGTTACCCACGAAATCCAAATTGCACAATTCAATTATAAATGACATTACTACACTAAATTAACTGAGTTTTTACACCTGATATGGGCACCGGATTTATATTAATTCGACGAATTGAGTTTAACTAGACATTTGTTTTTTCAAATTTTTATTGAACTAACTTCAATTGAATCATTGTCTCGACATTACTGATAAAAAACCTGTTTCAAAAAATATCATCAATATATTAGTTAAAACTTGAGTGACCTTTAAACACTCTCATGGCAGAACATCTTGATTTATGTGTAAAGCATAAATAAGAGTGTTATTGATTCTCATAATATAATGATTTATGTAACTCGGATGCATATTTACATATTCATTCATCTCCCAGAACATCAAAACTCTGAAATGCAGAAAAATAACTAATTTCTTTATTGGGGCAAAGAATTACAATTTACAAAATGTATATACACATACAAGTCAAAACTAGATTAACCTCTCTCACTCACATCTCAGACAATAGATTGCTGATTTTCCGAAGCTCTTTGAGAGCTGTCATGGCAGTAACCTGCCCTTTGCCAACAAGAACATTCTTAGATATGTTCTTCTCCAATGCGGTGGCTCCTTGACCGCGATCCTGTTGGAAAACAGATTCGAGTACCTGCACACAAAAAAAGCACTCCTTAAGATAACCAACATGTCAATCACGGATTGCATAAGATAGTAGTTTGTTAAAATCATGTCATGCTACAATGCCAACATGTCAATCACGGATTGCATAAGATAGTAGTTTGTTAAAATCATGTCATGCTACAATGCTATAGCGCCGCTGCAACTACTATTTAACAACATTTTGTACTAAATAGCGTACTGTTGAACAACACTGAAGATAACAAGTTTGAAACCATTAAGAATAAAGCCAAGGGGAAAAAGAAATAAACCCCAGAGTACGTACATATTTTACTAAACAAATTGTCATTTTTAAGAGTGGAAGTGGGAAAGAACTTTACCTGAATTTGATCAAGCATAGATTGTCCAATATTCTTCAAAGTGTCCAATGATTTTGGTGGTGGCGGTGTATTACTTTGGTCGCTACAACTGTTGGTAGATTTTGTAGGCTCGGCAGCAACTCCTACTTTCTCGGAGATAATCTCAACGGTATTCCGACCAAACTTCCAAAGCCACTCAAATTTGTTCTGTTTTCTCTCTTTAGAATTTGCGGCTGAACTTCCTGCACCGTCGTCGTGAATGGACTCTGATGTCTGAGGTAAGTTCTGAGGAGGATCAGAGATTGGAAAAGGTGAATTATTGGGACTAGTATCTGAATTTTCATTGCATTGATGCTTTTCTTGATAATCATTATTGCACACTGACGTCGAAGGCATGTTCTCTGGAGGATCAGAAATTGGAAGGGGTGAATCAATAGGACTGGTATTTGAAGTTTCATGGCATTCATCTAAGGATAAATAAGATGTAACACTATTTTTTTCTGAGGCAATTTCGTGATTGTTGGCCTCGTTAGGGGGACTAGCAGAGTCAGAAAATGTAGATGAATCTTCCTCACGGCCAGAATTTCCACTTGGACATTTTTCATCAGACGAGTAATTGTTGTCGCTATTACAAACACTATCTTGTCGCTCTACTTCAACTTCTTCAGAGATATTATCCTGCTCGCATACGATTTCATGACACTGCTCGTGTTCTGTGTTTTCGTCTGCACCAAGTGCTTTACGAAGATCTTCCAACAAACTGCGTCTAAAAGACATCTTAGATCCCTTTTGTCTACTTTGAACCCTTGATGGAGGTGGATCAGATTCTGTTCTTCTCATACTAAATTTCATCTTTTCTGCCCATCCCTTCTTCCGAGTTGGAACCTGCTTTACTACACCATCTTGCTTACGTTCTTCGGTCTTCTGAGCAACTCTCCACTTTTCTTCCCAGTAACTATCAGGTATAAAATTCAGAGGGGTTTTTGGAGACACGGATTCTGACGGAGCGACCACGGTTCTTGTAGGCACTATTTTACTTTGGTAATGAGACCCTATGAGCAAAAGTGACGAGGATGAAATATCGACACTTAAAGCAAGACCCTGCAAGGATTTAGCCTTCTCTAGTAGTTTTTCAATGTTAATGTTTTCGGGGAAGTTTAGTAGTCTCTGGAGACAAGTTGTAGGGTTTTCGGTCGCAAGTAGAGAAGATCTTAAATAAAGTAACATTGCTACGGCAATCGCTGAGATAAATGCTCCGCGAGGTGAATGTAAAATCCTGAATCCACAATCTACGTCGTCATCAGAAAAAGTTTCAACTTTGCTATTATCTGATGCAAAGATCTCATCCCAAATGATTAATAGGTTGTTGAGTGAAAATTCTCGCCCAAATAAAACTCGCAACCATCGGAGATAAAAGTACTGAGGTTCAACCCCGAGATAAAAAAGATGATTATGCAGAGAAGAATCAGCAAGAGATAACAAATGATACAATGCCGTAGAAGCTTCAATCACGGGAGGCACACCGGTATGGGACCCGGCTACAGGAACGGAAGAGAAGAAATCGGCCATTGCAACCAAACCATTGGGCCCCTTCATTAAAGCATCAAACATACAGTAAGCATCATGTTCCATGAATTTCTCGGATAATACAATACCAAGTTCACCTTCAGCTCCATATGCATCACTTAGTAATACAATAAACTCAATCTCGGGTTCAAGTTCGTCAAGACTATTGGCTTTTGTTGCACTTCCGTGGAAGCCAATTTCATCCTGTGTCGTGTCAAGAGATTTCCTAAAATCAAAGATGTAAGTAAGATCATTCTCTTGATATAAAAGTCCGTCAAATCTGTCTGTAAAGTGATCTTCATAAAGCTTCCGAACTTCTGAGAGACGCTCCAAATCAACTTGGAGAACATAAAGCAGAGGAGCAAGTAATTCATGCATTCCTATAAAATAAGGATATGAAAGCAGCCCATTAATGTAAGTAAACTATTTTCACATCACATAACACGAAAGCAAAAATAGTTATCTGAAAGAAGAAAGCAAACAGAATTTACATTTTACCATAATTAGGTTTGTCAACAATTTAATCACTTAATTTTCAGCTCTCTTTTCTAAACCTTTTCCAAATAAAAAGTAATGAATAAATCTGATAATATAACGGGAAAGTTTTATGGCATAAAATACACACATCTTTAAGGATTTTATAGCAGTAATAAATGCAAAAGTAATTAAGAACACACATTTATTGGCCGTAACGAATAAATGATAAAATAGTTACAAGCTAAACTCCATTACTCATAGCTACAAGTATTTATGTATCCTTGTAACATTTAAACATGATATAGATAATAGCTGAATACAATAACATTCATTTGATTGGTATAGTTGGACTAAATAAATGTTCTACAGTGGATTATCCAAAGGTGAAAGGAAAAATCAGGCCAAAAACAGTAGAAGTTTTTCCAACGAGTTCACTAATAAAATAAAAGCTATGTTAGCTATAGTTATGTATTTGGTGTTGGAAGAAAAATTGCAACATCTAACAATTGGATGTAAATTTAAATAAGATTGATATATTGCTTGAAATTATTGCTTGGCTGAGAAATATACCTTGTCTATAACCACATTCTGGATGCTTGAGACACCATAGCAACAAAATTCGTCTCAACATGCCTTGACATCCTGGTGTTTGGAAATAACTGCCATGTTCTGGGTATAAACGCGACAAATCCTGATCAACCAATCTCTCCAGCTCTGCGTTGCGGAAAAATTGACTCCATGTACTATCTGCATATAAAAGTCATTGTATTTATCAAAGATAAAATCAAACTTTTTCATACTGGCACGCGACAAAGAAGCCTATCTGTTAGTCATATTTCTCTTTTGTTATATTCACTGAGTTTTTACCAGAAGTTGGTGGGGGGATAACTAAGATTTACCAGGATTTTGTGAGAGCGGATTGTCCATGGCAAGATTCTGTGAATTAGTTCCATTCTTTGGAATAGGGGGTTCAACAAGGAGACGCCTTCTCAAACTAGCATACCTGATAACACAAATACAGTTCATGATCATTATGCGTATAAGCAAGAAACACTACTAGCTTGCAAAGTGCAGTAACTTTTAGAGTGCAATTAGACAAAACATAAAAGAATCTGGTATCAAACAACTCTTCTTAAAAATACCAAGCAAACACTGAATTCATAAACCATACAAGTAATTTTCAATTCCAGATGACGAAACAACTTAATCTTCTTCCATTTTCTGCCAATGAAATTGTAGATGCCAATCTATATAGTCTCAAAGACAGATATCAGCACAAAAGAACATAAATAGTGCTGCTTTTAACCAAAATTAAATTTTTTTTAACATCTTGAAAGAAAATCATCACAAGTTCACAACTTCCTGTGTTTCTGTATGAACTTATCTCCATGATGAGTCCATCATAAAAAAACAAAATTTCAAGAGAACATTCTTTACCGATCAGAATCAAAACTAACTATATTCAAACAAAATCAGCAGAAAATACTATATTGCTATGCACTTATGCATACTCACCATCTATGAAGCATGGATATACCACACTCACACGTGGACACCAATAATAATTTCAGAAAATTAATTAATTGAATGTAATCAAAGGGTCCGACACCGAGACACTCATACACCCATTGAGTGTTGGTGCTACAGAGAGACCATCAATATATGTAGGAAAAATATAAAGAATTGAATTATAAAGAATCCAGTTTAAGAATTTAGTACACAACAGTTAAAATTAAAAACAAAGCTCAAATAAAATATAAACACTGAAAAACTTAATTTTGATGCTGATCTACCTTCTTCTACAATCAGCAGTAACTCGACGAAGATCATCAACAGAAGCTGTAGAAGAACAAGAAGGCAACACCCCAAGATTTATACGCCACTGTAACCCTCTAAGATCACCAACTCTCCGTTTCTCCGGCTCCGATCTCCGAGAAACAGAGTCGGAGCTCAGATTAGTCGACAACAATGGATCCACCAAAGCTTGCTGCATGACCGTGAACACTTTTTCTCGCCAACCCAGATGCTCAATCGCAATGAAAATTCGGAAAAAACCGAACTTTCAAGAAGAAAATAACAAATAACAGAAATTGCCCAAAACTGTGATGTTCAATTAAAATAAGCAAAACCCTAATTTACTGATTATTTTCTCATTCTGGAAAGGAAAGAAGAAGCTCATTAAATTGAAATTAGAAGGTGAAGAAGGAGCAAAAAAGAAGAATTGGGTTAATAAGTAATTTGTAGAGAAATTAAATGATTTGAAGAGTTGTATTTATTTTGTATATGTATATACTGTTTTTTAGAGAGAGAGAGAGAGAGAGAGAGAGAGAATAAGAAGTTTGTTTTGTAGAGAAAAAGGGGAGAGAAGATGGTGGTGTGTAGAGTGTGATGAATAATGGTGTTTTATTTTTGATATGTGAATGTGTTGTGTTGTGTCTGTGCTTCATCTGTTGGAAGGTTTGTTGAGTTGTCTTATTCTGCTCAATAAAATTCCAATCATTTTTTTGTGGTCATGCCCCTTTATTATTATTATTATTATTATTATTATTATTATTATCTTATTTCTTACTTGTCTTGAATATTAATATTAACTGATACAATAATATCACTGTATTTTACACTCACATTTAATAAAAGTTTTCTAGAATAATAGATGAAAATATTTTTTTGAATTCAATTTAAATAATTAAAAAGAAAAGTTTAATATTTTATAAATTTAATGTCGCAATTTTAAAATTTAAAATAATAGTTTACTCCAACTATTTTATTTAAATTATTTTTAACGTATATTTTTTATACAAAAATTTTAGCTGTTAATTTGTTAGATGATGATAATTTATTAGTATCAAAAATTAAACTTTTTTATTTATAAATAACATAATATAACTACCATAAAAGAAATTATTCACAGTTATGAAATATTCAAAGTCTAATCTAATGATATTAATATTTTTTTCTTTTGAATTCAAATAAAATTTAAATACTAAAATTTAAACTTTAAACATATATTTTAATACTTCTTTAATATCATTTTTTTGGTCAAATATTTCTTTAGTGTCTCATACTATTGTACATGTACGTCTATTGTATTGCTATTGGTGGAAATTGTTATTATTTTGGGTCACCTTCTGGTCAATGGTGGCTGCTTTAATTCTTGCAGTTATTTATTTATTTGTGAACAACTATTGATAGTTAATTTGGTCACTTGTGTTGTTTGAGATTTTAGATTAATATGGGAATTATAAAGTTAGTATTTAATTTCGAATTTAATTTTTATATAATATTCATATGAAGAATAATAGTAAATTATAATATTTTATATCATCACTAGTGCATACAAATTAAACATTTTAATTTTGTAAATATATAATATAGGATAAATCATCGTATTAGTTCTTAAAAATAAACTGTTATTTTTTTAATCAAAATTCAATTAAAAATTCAAATTATTTATTAAATTATTAAAATAATTTAAAAAAATATAATTTATTATCATATAAATTATTAAAATACTTAATTTATTCAAAATAAAATTTTATAATATTAAAAATTAGACTGATATTTTAATAATTTGAAAATCATTTATTATCAGAAATTAAAATAACTATATTTTTATGGACATGGTATATTATATATATAAAAGTAAAAAAAATTGATGTCTAAAAAAATAGATCCTATACAGTTGCAGGCTGCTTCTAATTTCACAGCTGTTTTCTAGAAGAAAAAGGACAAAAAGATATGCATGGTTGATTTTAGATTTAATATTGATATTTGATTGTTTTCAGAATTATGATGTAATTTTTCTTTGCTTATTGGTTTATTTATCATCATTCAATTACTCAAGGTCCCACACGCAAATAACTGCAAGTTCCGTATATAGATATACTTTTCTTTTTCTTTTCGAGGCGAATTATTGACTTTTTATTTCTTCGTATTTGACTAAAAATACAAATAAAGTTTAAATATTTATTAGTTACCTATAAATATATTATTTTCTATTTTTAGTTCCGTAATTCTATTTTTGTTTTTTTTCTCCTTGTCAAACATCTCACATTTTACTTTATTCTTTCTTGTTTTATTTTAGTCATTAAAAATTTAATCTTATTAAAATTGATCCGTATTATACGATACGTGTGTATAATATTTATTTTAATTTTTATATAGTTTATATTAAAAAGATTAAAATAAATATTATAATGTTGGGAATTGATTACTATAGGTGATTTTTACATCAATAAAGTTTTTGGGGGCACATTTATAGGAATTGTTTGTCTAATAAACATAGACATATGGTGAAACATGCCAATTGTCAAACAATTTGTGTGTTATGCAAAACATGCAAGCAGCACAACATTCACCTATTCTTCCATTACGCTGCCAGAATGTGAGGTGTATTAATTTTAAATAAATATCATTAAAAAAATTTAAATAAATATTAATTTTATTTAATAATTAATAATTTAAAAATAATTTTTATTGTCTCATCAATAAAAATATAATTTCGAAATTTTGTTCATTAAAAATATCATTTTTCTAATTCAAAAATAATAAAAATAGCTTAAAATTGATCAGATATACCTCTATTAATGTCCTAAAAATATTGCTTCACTTTATTTCTTTAATTTTTATAGAATACAATTCTACGAATATATGTGAAGTATCACCTAAATAATTCTTTTAAAATAAAAAATAATAATATTGAATATGTGTAAAGTATAATATTGAATACATATCGGATAAAGATATATATCTATATTTGAAGTATTCAGTCAT
>JBBPBR010000001.1:11215144-11228664 GCA_037974775.1 Cicer pinnatifidum
ATATATATATATATATATATTATTTAAATAAAAATAATCATTTTAAGATAAAAATTAATTCTAAACCACTCTACTTGAAGAAAAAAAAAAGAAGAAAAATAGAAAACGAAAAGATTTTTAGAAGTTTGGAATAGGAAGGTCGTGAAAAATTTGGTTCTCTATTTTTGAATAGTAGTGTTTTACGCCAAAAATTTGAATTGTTATTTGATTAACAACAATTTAATCTATAAAAATAAAAAAAAAATAAAAAAATAAAAATAAAAATAAAAATAAATTAAGATTTGGAGTAACTTTTAACCATCGAGTAGCTTCTAAACACCCAATTATTGAAGGCATATATTTTATTGTGGGAGTTGAAGAAAGTGTCACGTGAAGTAATCGATGGTGCGACAATCTACATGAGTCCTAGACATTGAAGGCATCCTATTATTGTTGTATTGGTTGGCGCATTCTTTTATTCTGTATTGTTGTATAAACTTAATTATGAAATATATATAAAAAAAAGACTTGGATGAAATGACCAAAATATAATACTGTGAACTTTTCTTCATTTTTTTAATTAATTTAATTATTTAATTTACTTTTTTAATTTATTCATCTGCCATTTTAAATTATCATTTCACTTATTTGTTTATCGTATACATTTTTTTAATATTAATTAATAATATAAATAATTTTAAAATTAATTTAAACTTACATAATTTAAATTAAAAATAATAGTAGATAAATAAATAAATAAGACACGAACTTATATAATCAATCAAATATTTAAGTTTAATAAAAATTACAAGGAAAGTACAATATTGAAGTGAAAAATAGTGAATGCTTCTAATAAAAAAAAAACAATGAGAGAAGAGTGTCCCATTAGAGTTTGACAGCCATGCAGTGGCCCCTTTGTATCTTTAAGCATTTATTGGCGAATGCAAAGCCACGATCCATTAATTCATTTTTTTGTATGTATCCATCCGGTTCACATTTTAATAATTCAATATCCATCAAAACAAATATAATAACAAAAAGAGGAATGAAGCATAATATATATATATATAAGGGCGGTGGAGAAGAATAAATGAACAACACGAGACATAAGACTCTCAAAATTTGGTTGGATTCAAAAGCTTGCAATCATGATGCTAGTTCCATTACTTTGTGATAATGACATTTGAACTTCGACTGCACGAAAATAATCTATATTTTATTAAATTAAGATCAAATTTTATGTTTTCTAAATCCTTATGATATAGTGTCTGAGAACAAGGTTATTCTCTTCTACCCATTTATAATAAATATCTTTGAGTATCTTTTTAAATGATTATGTATCTCATATTTCTTTAAAGGTTGAACAAATAATTAAAATCAGTTTTAAATTTGAGTTTTTAATTTCGGTTTTCAATTATCAGTTTTAAATTTTAGTTTTTAGTTGAGTTTGCGTTTTTATTTTATTTGAATTGAAATAATTTTTTTATTTTGTTTTATTGTGAATTTATCAAATATAAAATAATATTGATAAAAAAAATAATTTAAAAAATAAAAATAATATTAAATAATTAGTTTAAAGACTAAATTATAGTTTTAGTCCTTTTATTTTCACAAATTCTTATAATTTATCTTCCTATTTGAAAATTTGATGGTTTTACTCCCTCGCTAAGATTTTTAAACTAAAAAAATAATAGTTTAACATCTTTTAAATGACATGACTATAATTTCATCATGTATAAATTATTTATCTGTTATTAATTTAATTATAAAAATGAATATTTTTAAAGTTGAAACTAAAGTTTTTTAAATATTTTATATGATTTTTATAGGTATTAATCAGTCAACGTCGACAAATTATAAACCACAATGTTTAAAATATATCACATCACTATATTTTAGTTGAATAATTTAATGGAGGGATCAAAACTGTTATATTTTAAAATACAGAGACTAATTCAAAGAATTAATAAAAATAAGATGACCAAAACTGCAATTAAATTTACTTAAAAATAAATCAAATATTATCAAATTGTAGTTTATTTAATTATAATAATTTTGGTTATAGTGGTTTGAAAGTATTAGTTTTGGAAGATGACTATCATGGTAGTGATAGATCGTCTAACACGTTTACAACAATCAAAAGAAACAATTGGTAGTTGGAGATGATGGTCACAACATGACCGACAATCACTGTAGTGGTAGACTATGGTGGAAAATGGTGATTGGAGGTCGGTGGTGGTAGTGGAAGATGTTAGAGATGGTGGGTGGTGGTAGAGGTAGTGGCGATTGAATATGGTGATAGTGATTGTCAAGGTGGAAGTTCGATGGTGTTGGTGGTGGTTAGTGATGGGAGAGATGGTGGTTGGAAGTCAATGCTAGTGCGAGGTGGGTGGTTGGTGATCATAGATGGTGGTCGGTAGCAGTGACAGTGGTTGGAAATGGTGATTGTGGTGATCGAATATGGGTGGTGGGTGGTTGGTGATGATTATAATAATCATATATGATGGTCGGAAGTAATGGTCGATTGATTGTTGGAGTGGTGATTATATTTATCGTTGATGATATGTTAAATTTAAAACAAAAATAAAAATTATAAAATCTATTTTATTTATTTTATTTTAAGTTAAAAAAAAACTATTTTAAAATTAAATAAAAAAAAAACTAACTCAATGCCTTTTAACTTAATTTTGAGTGCTAACTCACAATTAATTTAAAAGTGTTAACTAATTCTTTATTAAAATAAACTCTTATTAGAAAGTTGAAACTTTCCCGTATCAAAATCCATGATTCCACAATTAGTATTATTTGATGTTGTGAAATGAACTACTACACCATTAGAAATAGGAAACAAGTATATTAAACATGATATCTATAATAAATGAAGTATTTAGTTGTTATTTTAAAAAAATTGTCACAATAGTTAAAGGCAGATTTCTTTATTATTTTTAATTAAAAAAATTATAATAAAAAAATTATTAAAAATAACGAAGTTAACACTTTTAAATTAATACTATATTAGACAACATCTATTGTCAATAAGCTATAAAAATTTAAATAAATAGTGAGAACTTTAATTTATAAGATATAAATTTAAATTGTATTATTCAAATTGATTTATTTAAAAATAGCCCAAAACTCATCCGTTGTTATTGTGTGTATATTCCAAGGCGATAAAAAAAAAAATCAAACAAAAAAATTTCATTATGATTATGATTACAAGGCACACCCAAACAAACTGCTCTGGTCCCATGATTCCCATTCACGTTGATTAGACCTCTCTATATACATGTATGTAGGTTTCCAATAGATGGGTAAAACAAATCTACCTAGAGTATGTCGCATTATCAAAATTTACCATTAAAACTTGTACGTGTGTTCTTATTGTATATTCCAACATTATATGGTCTAAAATAAATTTTTAGATTTTAGTTAATAGTTTCACTATTCTTCTTTAATTCATTATTTTTTCACATAGTTTAATTTTATGGTACATAATGTAATATAAAGATTTAGTTACTTATAGTGATTATAAGTGTCATTTCTAAACTTTCGAATATTCTGAAAATTTCATGTTTTATAACTTTAAAATTTTCGAGTACCATTTGCTTTTGATTTCAAATATTTTGAAAGTTTCGAAGGTTAAGGTAATTTTTATAAAGTTTCGAAAGAGAGGTGAAAAAATGAGAAGTTAAAAAAGTTGAAAGTTTTATAGATAGTCAAAAGGGTAAAATTGTATTATTACGTTGATTAGAGAATAACAAATTTAGATGTGAGGGTGCAGGGTAGAATCATCAGCTTAATTTATTCTTGATTTATATTTGTTATGGAGTAGACTCTAGCCCAACAATGATTTTTATTAGGCCTAAGCCCAATTCACATCAAGTAGAATTTATTCGCCACTATAGAGCCTTATATGCATACGCACCCCAACTAAATACAATCCCTCCAGTCACAACTCACTACTTGGTTAACATTAAATGACAATCCACAAAATCATTTTATGTTGCAACAACATAAACATCTCGACGGTTATCCCTCTAAGTCATAATAACATAAATGCCACCTATGTCGCAACATTGTAAACACCTCGACCATTATCCCTCTAATCATAATGACATAAACGCCACCATCATCATAACTAAAGTACACATTCATTTATATATATCACTATATCCAACTTTCATTGACTTGGACGTCCAGGTGTTTGCAAGTACACCTCCTCCTATAACTGATCACCTATCCTCCACCATACATCGAAAACACCAATCGTCTTCGAAAGTCTCCAGAGGCATGCTCTTAATCAATATTATTATATTAAAGTAGTGTAATTCAAGTATAACTTATGCCTTAAATATGTGCTTGGAGGTTTGATCAATAACTCATCATATGCAAATTCATCATTTAGAAGAGGTAATACTTAAATGTATTTTTTGTTTCAGTTGTTGATAACATGTGTCCTTAAGACACATGCTAAGAATTCTAAATGTAAATTTTTTATTGAAAAAAATATTGTATGAAATTTTAAAGAGTTTAACTTAAATACATATGTTAACATTTATGTTATTTTTAATGAAACTCATATCCACGTTTGCACAAAAAATATTCTTTCTTTCTTTTTTTATAAGAAAAACACATCTAATGTGCTACACAAACTCCAGCCATTATGTTTTTTTACAGGCTAGCATGCTAGGTATAATTCAATTTGCTTTAAATTTGGATTTTGGTTGTATCACGATTGAATGAGATTCTTTCAATATCATCAAAACTATATCAATTTTCCTTCTTTTAACCAATTCTTATTTGAGTTCAACTATTATTGATAGTCATTATTTTCTTTGTTTCTTATATATAGTGATTCATGTTAAGAAATTGCTAATCAATATTTTTACACTTTAATCAAATTTTTTTTAATTTAAGAATATTCATCTTGTATTTGTTGAAGTGGTTAATTCAATTATAGTTTGATTAATTTACTGTTTTGTTTATTGTAACTAACTAAATGATACAAGTCATAAAGTTAGAATGTATAAATGCCAATTATACAATGAAATAAGGCAGAATGCATATTTTACATCTTTACATTTAATCTCATCTATCATTCTTTTCATCTTCATCATTAAAAGGCGTGTGTGAGTACAAAATCACAGTGATTAAAAATCAATTTCTAGCAGTGGTATCAAGAGCAAAGTTTCAATCATGGAAAATGGAAACTTCCCTAGAAATCTTCCAATTCATGATGGGAAAAACTATGATAATGGTGCAAGCAAATGAAAATGGTGTTTGGATATTAAGATGTGTGGGACACACTAAAGTCAGGTGTTGATTCTCTTGTTGAAAATCCTTCAGAAACGCAAAGGACTGCATATAAGGAATCCAAGAAGAAAGATTTCAAGGCATTGTTCATTATTCATCAGTGTGTTGATGTTGTGAACTTTGAAAGAGTTGGTGAAGCTGAATCCTCAAAGGTTGCTTGGGAAAACTTAGAGAAAGCTTATGCAAGAGATGGGAAGGTAAAAAAGGTGAGGTTACAAACTCACAAGCGATAATATGAATTACTTCAAATGGAAGAAAATGAGGAAGTTGGTGCCTTCTTCACAAGAGTGATGACATTGGTGAATCAAATGAAAAATTGTGGCGAGAGTGTTACTAATTACTCTGTAGTAGATAAAATTATGAGATCTATATTGCCAAAGTTTGATCATGTTGTGGTGGCCATTGAAGAATCAAAGAATCTTGTAGATATGAGCATTCAATAACTGCAAGGATCCCTTGAGGCACATGAACAAAGAATGAAAGAGTGCAGTGGTGAAAAGAATTCAGAAGTTGCACTACAAGCATAGTCCAATAACAAAGACAAAAAAGGCAAAGGTAAATGGAGAAGTGGAAGAGGGATAAATTACAACACAAATGCATGAGATCAACAAGATCATAACGATAATAATCAAGGTGGTTTGAGCAATCATCAAAGAGGAGGCAACAGTTAAAAGAGAAGAAATGGCAAGAAGAAGTTTGATAAAATAACATTCAATGTTACAATTGTCAAAAATTGGGATATTTTGAAGATGAGTGTTACTTAGGCAAAAAGAGAGAATTATAACATGATGATGCAAAGTTTGCTCATGAAGAAGAAGATGATGAACCTGTAATGTTGATGGTAACCACTAAGGAAGATGAAGTGGGAACAAATTTGTGGTACTTGGACACAACATGCTCAACTCATATGTCTGGAAGGAAAGATTGGTTCATCAATCTTGATGAATCAATGAAAAGTAAACTGAAATTTGCAGACATTATCGCACTTACTAAAGAGTGTGTAGGAGAAGTTCTAATTCAAAAAAAGGATGGAAAACAATCAAAGATTTCAGAAGTTCTATTTGTCCCTGGAATGAAGTTTAATATTCTAAGTGTTGGTCAGCTACTTGAGAAAGGTTACATGATGACACTTGAGGATAAGCAACTGAAAGTGTATGATGAAAATAGTAGACTTATTTTAAAGGAACCTATATCAAAGAATCAAACCTTTAAGATAACAATTTAGGTGTTGGAGCATAAATATCTGGCCTCGGCAACTAGTAGAGAGGAATGGATCTGGCATTACAAGTTAGGACATTTAAATTCTAGAGATCTCAAGAAGATGAACAGAGAAGGTACAGTGAGAGGACTACCTCAAATACAAGAACCAACTGAAATATGTGAAGATTGTGTCCAATTCAAACAACATAGAAGTCATTTCAGCAAGCATATGGAAGTCAAATCAAAGGAGAAGTTAGAAGTGATTTATTCAGATGTTTGTAGTCCTATGCAAGTTGACTCAATTGGAAATAATAGATATGTTGTAACTTTCATTGATGATTTCACTATAAAATTATGGACATATTTGATCAAGAAGAAAAGTGAGGTGTTAAATTTCTTTAAGAAGTTCAAAATGATGGTTAAGAAACAATGTGGCCATTCAATTAAAGTCTTAAGAACATATGGAGGAGGAGGATGCGTGTCAAAAGAATTTAATGAATTATTTGATAAGGAAGGGATTGTGCATGAAATAATACCACCGTACACACCACAACATAATGACATTACAGAAAGAAAGAACATAACCATCATGAACATGGTAAGAACCATGTTAAAAGGAAAATGGCTGCCAAAGTTTTTGTAGGGAGAAGCAGTGGCAACTGCCACCTATATTATGTATAGATGTAAAAAAAAAAGGCTCCATGAAGTGACACCTAAAGAAAAATGGTCAGGAATCAAACCAAACCTAAGCCATCTAAAGGTCATTGGTTCAATCTGCTACAAACATGTCCATATCAGCTTAGAAGGAAGCTATATGATAAAGGATAGAAAATGGTATTGATGGGATACCATGCAACAGGAAGATACAAATTGTATGATCCTATTAATAGACAAATAGTGACCAATAGGGATGTTTTAGTTTATGAGATTAAAGAATGGAAGTGGAACCCTGAATAAATAAGAGAATCAACAAGAGTCATGCTTGATGGTGACACTAGCAGTACAAAAGAGTTACAACTGAATGAAAGCAATAGGGACAATAATAATAACAATGCAACAAGAAGAAGCCAAAGACAGATAAGTTTACCTCAAAGGTTGCATGATTGCAACATGATTCAAGATAATAAGATTGATTTAAATGGTGAGCTAGTGCATTTGGCACTATTAGAAGGAGTTGAACCAATAAGTTTTGAGTGTGCTGCGCTGGATCTTAAATGGATTAGAGCCATGAAAGATGAGTTGCATTCAATTGAAAAAAATCAAACTTGGAAACTATTAGAGCTACCAGTTGAAAAGAATGCAATAAGTGTGAAATGGGTATATAAGGTGAAACAAAGTTCTAGTGGTGAAGTGATCAAATACAAGGCCAAACTTGTAGTTAGAGATTTCTTACAAAGGGCTAGGATAGACTTTGAAGAAGTCTTTGCACCAATATCTAGAATTGAGACCGTAAGAATTGTCATTGCCATTGCAAGCATGAGACAATGGAGAGAATACATCAAATACATGTGAAGTCAACATTCTTAAATGAGCCTATTGAAGAAGAAGTATACATTGAGCAGCCTCCAGGTTTTGAGATAAAGAACCAAGAGAAAAAAGTATATAAATTGAATAAAGCACTTTATGCACTTAAACAAGCTCCAAGAGCATGGAACAAGAAGATTGATGGCTCTTTAATTCAACTTGGTTTCATCAAGTGCATATCAGAACATGGTGTAAATGTGAAGGGAAACTCATAAACATGAGTAATCATTGTATGTTTGTATGTAGATGATCTTCTCATACAGGATAAAATGAGTATTTGGAGAATTTAAGAAAAACATGATGAGGGAATTTGAGATGACTAATATGGGGACAACTCTCATATTTCCTAGAAATTGTGTTTCAAAGTACAAAGGCTGAAATAGTTGCTCATCAAACCAAGTATGCTTCTGATATGTTGAAGAAATTTGAGATGGATAACTGTAATTCAGTGTCAACTTCAGCTGAAAATGGCTTGCATTTAACAAAAAATGAAAATGAAGAAAAGGTGGATCCTACATAATTTAGAAGATTGATAGGAGGCTTGAGATATATGTGCAACACAAGACCTGATCTGGCTTATAGTGTTGGCTTAGTAAGCAAGTTTATGTAAAAGGAACTACGAGTTATGGAATTCTATTTCCAAGTGAAGGAACTGATGCTAAGGTGAGTTTAATGGAATACACTGATTCAGACTGGTTTGGTGACTAGGAGGATAAGAAGAGTACAGTTGGATATGTGTTTATGATTGGTAAAGCTCCAATCTCTTGGTGCTCGAGGAAGGAATCAATTGTAGCTCTTTCTTCCTGTGAAGCTTAGTATATAGCAGCCTCGTTAGGCTCTTGTCAAGCTATATGGCTCAATACATTGTTTGAAGAATTGAATGTAAGCAAAACAAAAACATTCACTATGAAGATTGATAACAAGTCAACTATAAACTTGGCAAAGCATCCAATTGCTTATGGAAGAAGCAAGCACATAGAGAAAAAATTTCATTACATAAGAGAACAAGTTACCAAAGGAAAGTTGAAGATGGAATTTTGCATAAGTGAACAACAAATGACAAACATTCTAACTAAGCCTTTGAAGATAGATACATTTAAACATCTAAGGGATAATCTAGGAATTGTATGTAGATCAATCTGAATTAAGGAGGAATGTTGAAGTGGTTAATTCAGTTACAGTTTGATTAGTTTACTATTTTGTTTGTTGTAACTAACTAAATGATACAAGTCATGGAGTTAGAATGTATAAATGTCAACGATACAATGAAATAAGGCAGAGAACATATTTTACATCTTCACATTTAATCTCATCTATCATTCTTTTCATCTTAATCATTAAAAAGTGTGTGTGAGTACAAAATCACAGTCATTTAAAATCAGTTTCTAAGACTATTGGCAAAAAAAATAAAATAGTGCACTAGTTATAATGGTTAGGTACCATCCCAAAAACTTATTATAATTGTTAGGGTGAGATAATGTTAAATTATGTTATTGCATTTGATTAAACAAAAAGTTGATGTTTACATGTACACCAAAAATTCGTTTTTGTAATGGACATCAGAATATGTTACTCTCGTCACTAAACTTTGATTCTTTAACTTTAAATACTCATATTAAAAAATAATAAATTTAAATAAGTTTATATTTTTTTATTATTCGTTAATTAAATAAAAAATACAAAAATATTTAATGTATATTTGAGTTTTTAAAATTATAAAAAAGTAAAACATATATTTTAGTTTCCTTAAAGAACTAAAGATCGAGGCCTGAATTAATAATAATTAATTTCTATGCATATTATTTTTTCATTTTCTCTTTATAAACATATTTTATATAAAAAACGTAGCGGTGTGGGTAATGTGTTATATTTTGTGTGTGATTATTACTAAACTATTCATTATATATAAATATATTTAATGTTAAATTTCTACAGGATAAAACAGTAATATTAATAGAAGTATATACAAAAAAATAGTAAAAATAAATACATTTAATAATTTGCATGAGCTTATATTTATGTTTAGAGAAAAAATAATTTCTTAATAAAAATTTCTTAAATTATTTAGGTCTCGGTATTTGTTTTCAGATGTATTTTTTATTTGTTTGAAACACAAAAAACTTATACACATATTACAGAACCCCAAATTCTTATATATTTTATTTCATATGAAGATGGACTATGCTAATTGTCGTTATCTATGGACTATGGTATAGTTATGACATTTTTTTTTTCATTTGGGCGGTTTAAAAGTCAACCAACTCAAACAAGCTAGGACTTTAAGCATCAAAGTAAAATACAAATTATCAAAGAAAAAAGGGCTTCCAGTACTTTCTAAGACCTTCTTTCTTTTGTGATTTTTTTTGAAAAATATTTGTTCATTTTCTAGGGTCTTTATTTTTAATATAAAAAAAATATGATAAGAGTATGATAGAGACAATATATATTATGAACATAATAAAAAGTTATAATGTCATATATTTCATCTGTATATATCAATAAATTTAATAAGATTAATTTATTATATTTAATGTTTGATATATAATAGATAATTAAATGATATAATATATATTATGATAAAATAATAAATTTATTTTTGTAATTTATTTAATTTCTTTTCTTTCAAAATAAAATTTATATATTTTATTTTAAAAATAAATAAATATACTAAAAAAATTATAAAATAACTTAATTTATATACTTGAAAAAATTGTTTACATTACTAAAAAAAATATATTATTAAAATTTCTAACACATGGTATCACATTAAAACTGTCGACTTCGTAGTAGCAATAAAATATCATAAAGAATAGTATGTTGTCTTACGTGTTTTATCAAACTATACAACATAAATCAACAAAAGTAAAATATATTATAGTGAGATAAGTAAAGTCAAAAACAAAAATAGAACTAGTATATCAACGACTTAACAAATGCAAGATAATCAACAAAATTACAATTCCAAAATATGTGTAAGTGATGTGGCACAAATAATATTTTGTCTGCTGCAACAAAAATTATTGTTTTGCTAGCTGCATTTTCTTTAACTCATTTATAATGTTTCTTGAATCATCAGACGACATATTTTTACCAACACTTACACGATTTACAATTTTCCCCAATCGTTTTGAACATTTTTCAAGCTAATTGCCAAAAGTTTTTTCTAACTCATAATATGTGCTCTCATGTTTCTTTTCTTTGATTGAATTTCCATCTAGTGCCCCAAGAAATTCTATAAGCAAATATTCAAATAAATTCGTGAATGTTTCATCCAAATAAACGCATAAAAAAATACTAAGATATAATTTTTTTTCTTCTAGAAAACTACCTTAAATCATTTTGCATCATTCATCCAAACAATCTTCGGAGACATAACCAAATGCTCTAAACAAAATTTCGTTCAAATATCCAATTATCAATTTTTTGTCCTTTTTTTTTTATATATAAAAAGTCACTTTATGTTTTAATTGATTTTTTTTATGACATGTGATTGTTAAAACTTTAAAATATTATTAATTTAATTATTTAATTTTAAATATTTTTTAATATAATTTAGAATGAAATATTTTATCATTTTATTAATGACATGTCATCGAATAAATCACTTAAGAAAAAAGAGACTAAAATAAATAATTAAAAAAATAAAAGGATCAAGTTTTAAATGTTTTAGAAGTACGAAAAATAAAAATTAATACATAAAAAGAATTAAAATTTTATTTAAAAAAAATAAATGAAGGGTCGACGATTGTGTCGGTATTGCATTCCATTCTATAGAATCTTCACAATTTCTTTTATACGATCTTTACTGTTGTTTTTATTTAGCTTAAATGCACTTTTGATCCTCCTATTATAGGTGAAAATTGAAAGAAGTCTCCCCATTTTGTTTGTCCCTCAATTTTAGTCCCCAAACAGAATTTGAGTCCAAATTATGATGAGTTGTCATTTTTTAATGACGTGTCAATAAAATGACAATATTTTTAAAAACAATATTATTAAAATCATGAACCCTAAACAAATCAAAATCAAAAACAACTAAAACTGCATAATAGTCCTCTGCTGCAACAGAGTCAGTGGTGGCAAATGAATCCTGATCAGCAGCAACTCTGACTCTACCTTCGTTTGTAATTGCTTGTTACAAAGTTCCAAGTAGTTGAAGTCTTTTGCAGCATCTGCCATGAACTTCTTGGACACAAATTCAGTGATGGGTTATGGATTTTGAAAGCTTCTGAGTATACTGGAGATAATAACTGAGCCATTCAAATGACCAAAGGTGATGTTTGTTCAAGTGTTCAACATAGAAATTAAAAATATATAAATAAAAAAAGGAGTTGATATTTTGAATTTTGATTAATGGAAATTAATTTATATCTAGAATATTTGAGGAGGAGGAAATTTTGGCTTGCAAGAAAGTATAAGGGGTAATGCTGAGGTGGCAGTATGAGAACCAAAGACATTCACAGAATCTAAACGGAACCAAAGGGGAATCTAGAGAGCGAGTGAAACGAGGCAAACTGAGTTTTAATTGCAAATGGCACGTGTCATCTTGAGGTGTTTGAAATTGTAAGGATGAAGAGAGTACGTCAAGTTGAGAGCTTTGTTGACGAAACTGTTGATGAGGAAGTTGAGCGCAATGTTGAGGGGGAAGATGGAGGCCATGTTGATAGTGTTGTTAAGGAAGAAGAAATCTAGAATGATTTTAGAGTTCATGAGGGAATGTTTTTGATTTTGATTTGTTTAGGGTTTATAATTTTATGTGTTTTTTCTTTTAATTTAATTTTAATAATAAAATTGTATTTTTAAAAATATTGTCACAATTATAATAATAGTTTTTAAAAATATAAATTATATTTTTTAATCAAAAATAATATAATAATAAATTTATTCCACATAAACGTATGTCATATCACTCTTTTATTGACACGTCATTAAAAAAATGACAACTCATTTAGACTCAAATTTTGTTTAGACACTAAAACTGACGACAAACAAAATAGAGAAATTACTTTTAATTTTCAGCTATAATAAGAGAACCAAAAGTACAATAAAGCCTTTTTTTTTTTTTACTTTACAACATTGTCTCTTACCTTTTCCTCAAAAACGACGATGTGTACATTAGTTCTCTGCCAATCTACACTCTTATATTTTGTTTAATGATTCTTTTGATAAAATCTAACTTTTGTCTATAATGATTTATAGATATATAATGCGTCTTACTTAGTATATATTTATTATATGATGTATTATTTTTTATTTTACTTTTGGTACAATTATAGTGTATTATTATTTTATTAATGTATGACAGATTTTTTATAGTATTATTTTCAGTTTTTTTACACTTTTATAAATATCCGAACTATGATGCATCTTAATTTATTTTTATTTTCTTGTTTTTTTTGGATTAAATAATCATTATATAACTTTTTACACATAAAATTACAATTACATTCTTTTTTAGTATTGAATAAAAGTTTCAATTTAAGAGACTGCATTATACCTCATTTAAC
>JBBPBR010000001.1:11230964-11243757 GCA_037974775.1 Cicer pinnatifidum
ATATGGTATTGGTTTAAGATAAATTATGTATTATACTATTAATTATGTATATATAGATAAATCCATAAAGCAAATAGTATTGTACCTTGATTATTTATATTTTTTTTTAAAAGGGAATTTATTATTAATAATATTAGTATTAATGACTATTTTATAAATATTTAAAGTAAAATTTGAATTATATCATTTAAGATAACAAAATCAATCTTATATCATTCAACTAACACCTTATAGACTATATATAATTTATCTATATAAATACAAGTTCAAATCTCAGTTATACTCCATTGTGAACATGAGTTTCCCAAAAATTTCTGCTATTAAACTTTCCATCTTACTAATTTTTGTCATAACCATTGGATTAGGTCATAAATCATGTTTAATCTCAATCTCTTCTAAATTTTTGGCAAACGTTACAATATTTCTAAATATTACATTTGAAACATTTTTTTGACAAAACATTTCTAATTATGATTATGTGATGTTTTGTGTATGTAGATATGTGGAAAAAATCAGATGCAAGGGGTCCTGTTATCTCTTTCCGTTGCCATAATAATGAGAATTGTGAAGCTCTTAATCCAAATCATGGTTGCCAATGTATTAATACTTGGTGTAAATGTCCAGGAGATCCTCCACAATTAACCAACTATGCCAACATTTTATCATCACCAAAGTTAAGTACTTAGACAATATTGTGATACAATTATGAATAATAAAAGTATTGTAATAAAGTATTGTATTGCATTTCTTTGTGTACTCCAACATTATATATAATATGTGAAACAAAAGTTAAGTTTTTAATTAACAGTTTTCCTAATATTTCTTAATTGATTTATTTTTGCACATAGTTTAGCTTTATGAAAACGTGATTAAAATAGTTACCTATAGTGACGAAATTTTTTATCTTTCATGTGTTCAAATTAATAATAAAAACAAATTCTAATGTATAATAAAAAAATATAATATGTATAGATAAGATGAAATTTTTCCCTAAATCAAGCAACGAGAAAGTTAGAGAATTAAGATTTCATTTTGTGTTCTCTTCTAAGCTATTGTGCAGTTTTCGAGCCATCCTTCTCATTTGAGTGAAGAATATATGAAGGTCACAAATAGAACATAGGTAAAAGAATTGCTAAATATATTCTAACTCTGCTTAATCTTTTTGTAATTGTATGACCTAATGCTCTAAACTCTGCTTCAATAGCAATCTCAATGTGTTTTTATTTACAATTATTTTCTTTTCACATTTATGATTCTTCGCAGTTGTTTGATTTCTTTAAGGTTTCTCAAGATTAATATTATTTGAGAATCACATGGATCTTAGGTGTAAAAAAATATTGATTACAAGGCTAGTAACTTCTCCAATCTTCATGACATAATGAGTAAGAAATTGTTAAATCATATTTAAAATTGGTTGATATTACATCAAAATCATTATATAGAATTCAAAACTAAAATATATAGCATACATTACTATACTAGATTGGAATAAGTGCAAAATTGTAAAAGTTGAATCTTATAAGTGATCGAATTTTACACGGTATCATGTTATTTTAGAAAGGTACCCAGTCACCTTGTACTTTTC
Source organism: Cicer pinnatifidum (assembly GCA_037974775.1). NCBI lineage: Eukaryota > Viridiplantae > Streptophyta > Magnoliopsida > Fabales > Fabaceae > Cicer > Cicer pinnatifidum. The sequence continues at coordinate 11,232,550 of JBBPBR010000001.1, forward strand.
TGAAATTGTCTAAGTTGTATCTTTGGATTAGAATGATACATGAAACATTTCATATTAGCCTTGTTTCGAAGACAATATTGGTCGCTATGTTGTCACTCACAAATAGCGGCCGAGTGCCTAACCCCAAAAATGGGATAGCGGGATTGCGGATAGGAGGATAAGTGTTATTGTGAAGACCAAAAGCAGCATATAGACTAAACATAAAATACAAACAATAGACAAACATACTAAAAAATAGCAAAACTAAAATACACAAAAATAAACGGGTAATCACAATATTTCATATTTCATAACCAAAATGTAACATCAAAATCAAGATCTAATAGTAATCCAAAGTAAGTTTAAAAAGTAATCAAGTTCTACTGAAAGTCTGAAACTAAAAAACAATCAAAATCATGCAAAATTTTCTTCCTCATCTTCACTTGTAATTTCAACCACATCAACATTATCTTGTTCACCACTTGATTCAAACTCTTCTTCTTCCACCTCCTCATCTCCATTAGCCATAGTTGCAGCGAGTCTTGATTGGTGTCTAGTAAGTTTAGATGGTTCATTAACCCCAGCTACTTCACCAACAAGTTCCCAAGTTAAGCTATCTTCTCCTAAGACCAAATCATCTGCAAATACATCGTTTTCATCCAATTCTTTTTCAAGCCAATCATAACACTCATCAATATTGTTGAGGAGAATGGGATCGTTTAAATACTTGTTTATCAAAGCGGTCTCTAAGAGCTTGGTTGTACTTCACAAAAACCAAGTCATGGAATCTTTGTGCTCAAGTTTGTTTCTCTTCTTAGAATGAATCTATATTAAAATTTTAAAATAAAATAATTAATTCTAAAATCTAAATTCACTTCATCATATTATATAATAAAACCAGTTGACATTTACTTACTTGCTCAAATGTATTCAAATTACGCTCACAACCTGAAGAGTTACATGTCAGACTTAATATTTTGATTGCAACAATATGCAAATGTGGAACATGGTTACCATACATGGTCCACCACTCAGATATAAGTATAATGGAATAAATAATTAATGCCATTGTTAACAAAAATTGTACGTTGACTTAAACTAACAAAACATTGTACATTGACTTACCATGAGACACAATAGACCTCATTCTAATTGCAGAAGGACGATGAAATTGACACTCCCATCTATTATCTATAATTCAGTAAATTTCAGAATATTTACTCTCATTTCCATCGAACGTTGATGCAATAGACTTCTTCGCCCTATTCATTGCCTCATATATGTAACCCATTGTCGGGTTTTTCTCGTTATCAACCAGTCTTAAAACATTCATCAACGAACCCATCGCCTTGATAGAGAATAGAACATCCTTCCAAAATGAGACATTGATAACAATACTATATGCTCTTTTTCTCTTTGGATCTTTTGATGAATTTGTGGTCACCCATTCTTCTGATACAAACATATTTCTTAGGTTAATCTTTTGTTTATACAACCTTCGAAGAGTGAGGAATGTAGTTACAAACCTTGTCACTCCACTTCTAACCAATTCAACTTTTTGGGTGAACTTTCTCATTAAGTTTAGCATGACGGTATGGTTGTAGATGAATCCAACAAGAAATTGTCCTCTTCCGATAGCCCTCTTAACAATAGGCAAGTTTCCAATATCTTATAACATTAAATTTACACAATGGGCAGCACATCGAGTCCAAAAGAGATTAGGATATTTATCTTCTAAATATTTTCCTAACATAAATAAATGAATCACATCATATGGCTGACAACATATAATAAATTTTTTACCCGCCGAGAAATAGTTGCTACCATTGTCGGTAACAACTTGCACAATATTTTCCACTCCAATTTCTTGAACAAATGTGTCCAAAAGTTCAAATATCTTCAATTTGGTCTTGATAAAGCTAGAACCACCAACACTCCATATGAACATAGTCCCACCTAGAGTGTTGACCAAGAAATTGATCAATGTTCTAGCCTTTTAATTCGTCCATGCATTTGACATGATATAGCATCCATATTGAGTTCGCTCCATTACAATTCCTTGTAACATTTTCTCTGTGAGCTCTTGTTCCTTTTTTAGCAATGTAACTCTAATCTCATGGTAACTTGGAGGCTTTAAGTGTGGTCCATAATTTCCAATCGCTTCAATCATCAACTTGAAGGTTTTATACTTCACAACATTAAAAGGAATACCATTCCTATAGAAGAAACGACCAATGAATTAATTTGTTAATTCCCTTTCCTCTTTCACATAAGCATCTTTTTATCGATGTTTGACGTTTGGGCATTGCTATTGTCATCTTCTGAGATACCTCCAAATTTTTAAACATAAGCACATCCATAGGACCTTTAACATTCGTCTTAGCAATACCTGTTGCAAAGCTCTTTTCTGCCCAAACTTTTGCATTTTCTTGCACAACATCACCGTCCTCCTCATCGATACTAATCTCAATCATATAGAAATCATTAGTTTTTTTTCTTCCTCTTTTGTATTACATCACTCGATGTTTTCCCACAAGGAACTACATCTCCCCTTATTCCCTTGGCAGTGTTTTCCTACAAGGAACTACATATCCCCTTACCTCCTTTTATAACATTCCCACAAAAACCACAAGTAACAACCTTCTCGTCATTAATATCGACCAAAGAATTCCACAGCCAAACAATGTCAATATTTTCACCAATAGGTTTAAACAAGCCTTTGTTGTTAGGGGTTGATGTTTTAGATGAAAATGTCATTCTTGTTAGTAAGTAGTAACAAAATAGAGGAGTGGCAAATAAAAATATAAAAACTGAAACAAAAGTGGAACTGTGGAAGAAGAAGGAAAAGAAGAAAAATAGTGGCAGAAGAAAAAGAAACAAAAACAAAAGGGGAAGAAGAAGAAGAAAATAAAACATAAAAAGAAGTGGAAGAAGAAGAAGAAGAAAAACAGTGGAAAAGAAAAACAGAAACATAAGTTAGCAAAAACAGTGGAAAAGAGGAACAGTCACAACAGTTTGGGATTTAAAATAATAATGTGAAGGAGGAGAAAGATCAATAAATAATAAATTAATAGGATTTTGGATGCAAAAAGACTCAAATACCTTTAATGAAATTAAAAAAAAGCCAACGCATCGGCGTATTTGAGCTCTATTCGAGACTGCAATTGCAACGGGTGACAGTGGTTTCATGGTAAGGGACATTGTGGAGATGGTTGCCGCCGCAATGCTATTAAAAAATTGTGCGCAATAGCAATATAATTCACAACATAGATTGGTTGTTTAGTTATCTCGACTGCCTAAAGGATAATTACTTTGGTTCGTGATAGTGTTTCATACTTGCATAAGCTTGAAATTAATCTATCACCTTTGAAAATTGTCCAAGTATTGGTATGTATTCTTATTTTTGTTTGTAATTGTTGTCTCTCAAAATTGTTTTACAAAACAGAAAAAAGATATGCTTTACAACTCTATGCTTTACAATGAACAGCTTCATGCAAATGTATCTCCAAGAACGTTTTATTTCTATTTTTGTATTTCTTACATATAAATATTTAAATTTTATGACTGTTTTACTTTCTTAGATGATAAAATAAATGTGTCCTATAATGTAAATATTTCATTTAATGCAACCCAGTTATCTCCTTATGCTACATTCTATTTCACATTGTTTAAAGTTTCTTGACCTTTCATTTTTGGATTTTCTCTCTTTTGATATTTTAGTATTATTTTCACTTTGTAACTTTTAACTCATCATGAATACCAATCTTGTTAGGATAAGTAATTGTCAAGTTTAAAAAAGGGCAGGGTTTAAAGTTAAGCATCATTGATTAATTCAACACTAAATTGGATTACTAATGAGAAGAATTGATGATTAATACAACACTAGTGGACAAAACATAACTAGAGCAAGAGTTTCATGGCATTCAAAAGAATGAAAGTTATAAGGCTTTACTCTAAGATCTCTTAGGTGGTAATAGGAGCCTATTATTGTGTTTTTTTTTTTCCTTTACTTGAATTGCTAGCTGAACTTGTGTGGTAGGTAAAATTATGAAAATTGATAAAAAAAAAAAAAAGGGTAATTTGGTGTAAAGGTTGGTAGTGGTATATATGGTAAACCACCAATGATAGATGCACCTCTATCTTGCGATAGCCACATTGTGACAGTTACAAATGCCTTAAACATGCTTTTTAACTGTCGCAAATTGTCTTTTTTTATTATTATTGTAGTGTAAGTTATAGACTCATATATCTCCCTCCCTCGTTCCTGATTCGACCTCATTCATGATTTTTATTTTCTTGCAACGTTTCAAATTTCAGGAATTGTTCGTCAGAGTTAGATTCAGTGATTTTGGATCTCATTTGAGTGTTGTTGTTCATTTTCACTTGGTAAGTTATCGATCTCGTGGCCTATATATTGTTAATTTGTTAGTGACTCTTGCTTCTAGGTTTTAGTTCCATTTTACAATGAATTTCATTGATTTTGTGAAATTGGATTTCAACAAAGCATACAACTCCTCCTTGCAACGCTTCCACCATGCACCATATCAATAGTTTTAGCTTTGATTTTGGTTCTTCAAATATTTCAGCCTGAGAAGAAACTCCTTTCTTCTCATTGTCTTCTCTACACTATACGGTCATTAGTTATTCAATTCAAAATTGAATTATTGCTTAGCAAATGTACCTTTGGTCCTAAACAACACCAGTGTTTCCTAAAAGACCTTTGATTACATCAGACCTACTTTTCCTGTGTCAAGGATTTTGGCGAGCGTTGTGTTGTGTGTTGCGATTGGTAAGTACTTGGACTACACCAAGTGCTTGGATTATGACATTGTCGCAGCCTAAAATTTCGAGTTCTCCTTGAATTCAATGGAGTCGCCACCAAAATTTATTTTAAATCGGGAAAATATTGGAAAACCCTTAAAAAATAATACAAAATAAAAAATAGTCTTTGATACCAGATTTTGAGTTCGGAAGTCGATTATGCGTAGGGAAGGTATTAGCATCCTACGGCATCCGTTAAAATACGGTTACCTATAATTAATTGTGCAAAATTATATCAGCTTAAATATACTTATTTTGTTTATTATTAAATATGAATCTAAATTATTTTTTATAAATGTGATTTTTGAGATAAAAGTGTGTTAAAAAAAACAAGTAAATTTTTTTTTATTATTGTGCTTGACAAGAGTGTGATCTTGCTCCTACGTATCTCCCGGTGCGATGGAGAAATCAAAGCTACGTAATTCTTGGTAGAAAATGTGGATGTGTTGATTGCTTTTAAATAAATTGTATTTTGTTATTTAAATAAAAGTTAATTTTGACAAACATAAAAAAAAAACTTGCTTGATTTGAAAAATCAATTTAAAATATGAATTTTAAGACGATCGAATTGTACAACTCGTGTCTCAAAACTCAAAGAGTAAAAAGATATCACATCTAATTTTATCCTCTTAAGAATATTTTATTTTATTTTTATTTTTAAATTGAGTTTCAAAACCAACAAATAGTTTAATTTGTGTCTTAACAACTCCAAGATTAAAAAAACACATATAATTAATTAAATTTTAAAAAGTTGATTTTAGATCTATTTATTTATAAAAATAAATTTTAGAGCTAACAAAATATATAATTTGTATTATGTAATTCCGGGATTAAAAAAAATATCATTTTTAGTTAACTTTTAATAATTTTTAATTATTAATTTGTTTATAATTTTTAATTTATTAACTTATTTGTAAAGATGAGATTTAGAACCATCAAGTTGTCACAATTTATGTTCTAATAACTCAGATTAAAAAGATCTAGTTAATTTTTAATGAAATGTTTGTTTGTTTTTAAATTTAATTATATAATCTTTTAGAAAAAAAAATGATACTAAATATTAAATAATTTTAAATGATTTTAAAAAAAAAAATAAAATTAGTAATAAACACGGAAATAAAATAAATAAATAAATAAATAAATAAATAAATATAGACTTGTAACTTAATCTATTAAATAGAAAAAAAAATAACATTTTAATATTAATTATAAATGTAACAATCTTTTAAACTAGTTTTTGTAACTTAATAAATGAAAAAAATAGAATTCATTTTTAAATAAAATAGCAGAAACCAAAACAAAAAAACTACCATAATTTGAAATAAATGATATTTATCACCATTTAATGATGTTCATCATTAAAATATAATTATTATAATTAAATAAAATAAATACCATAAAAATAGGAAATCCAACAAAAATGCAATATTATAAATAAAATGGAATACAAATAACAAACAGTTGGCGTGAGTGAAGAGATATGTGTGTAATACAAATAACAAACAGTTGGCGTGCGTGAAGAGATATGCGTGTATGTATGTGTATTAGGTATCAGCCTAGCAGCTTAAACTACAAATGCACAACCAGAAACATATTTCGCACAAAACTAATTCTAACCACACATAAAAAATCTCAACCAAAACTCTATTCATATGTATCAAAATATAAATTTCACTTTTCAATAATATACAACAACAAACTTAATGAATGAGAAAATACCTTTTCCGATAAGAATAGAGGCGGTGCTATGCAGGAGCTGGTGTATCCTTCTTCTTCTTTCTTTATATTAGAAACAACAAACAAACAAATAAAACTCTTTTTTAGTTGAAATGTGTTTTTTTTTTGTAAAATCAATCGTGTTGATCCCTTTTTTTTTCTTTTTCATGTTGATTTTGTCTTCTAATATATAGGCTAAAATGAAGAAGAGGTTTGTTCATTGTATAAATTAAAGGTATGGATTTTACACTGCTTTTGACAATCAGATCAAGCAAACTCATACAATTAAGGGAATGAGAGGTTGGGCTTTTTGATTGAGTATTCAAGCTGATAAACTTAATACCATTAGATTAAAAAAATTAAAATAAATGAATAGAAAGAAAGTGAAAATGCAGAAATAGGAAGAACCAGAAAAGTGGAAGAACCAGTAAACGTGAAAGAACAAGGTAACTTGGAAGAACAAGGAAACGTGAAACAGCCAGGAAACGTGGGATGAGAATAGGAAAAAGTGCGATGGGATGCGTGGCAGAAAATTTTAATATTTCTTTATATATTTTGTTTTGCTTTGGATTTTTTTTGTTAATTTTTTTTATTGTATTTTTTATGTTAAATATAATTATTACAATTTTTACAAATAAACATATTTTTTTTAAAATTATTTTTATTTTGTAGGACAAAATTGAGGTATTACAGACATCAATCGCAATACACAACACGATGCTCACCAAAAGCCTGGACATAGAGCAACTAGATGTTAATGAATCAACTAATTTTCTTTTGCATGTCAAGATCGATTTCCGAAGGAAAACTACTACAATAGCTAAAATTCAAATAATAAGGGTAAAAATAGTTACATTTATAGAGATTATAGTTTATGCTCATAAATAAAAGATCTAATAATTCGGAGATAATTAATATGTTCAACTCTGATCAATTGGACGTCTATGTACGATGGAAACCTTAGTTGGGGAAATGGTTAATTTTTTTATATTACTTGGTTGCTTATAGTAAGGTATCAACATGTCTTAAATCCTAAAGTGATCACGATTGTTTGTTTGTTTTTTATGTTCATAAACATGCATTATTATTATTATTATTATTATTATTATTATTATTATTATTATTATTATTATTATTATTATTATTATTATTATTATTATTATTATTATTATTATTATTATTATTATTATTATTATATAATTTATCCATTGAAATATGATTGCATGTTTAATATAAATAAGGAGCACGTTTCGATGAACTAGCAATGTAATTCCAACACATAAAACTATAATTTCACACAGATTTGGGACAAAATTTACTTCATGAACAATTATGTACTATTATGTAATGTTCTGACTAGTAATTACTATAAATAATATTCCATTCAGAATAAAATATAAACAAAATAGACATATATAAAATTAATGTATCTAAAGTTATATATTTTGCATACACTTTTTCTCAATAATTTGCATAGATTTAGAGAGAATTCCCTAAAACATAAAACTACATACAAAATTATATGTATGTGTGTACTACTACAATGCATGGAGCTAGCTTCCCTTTCTCCATGCAACTTGTTCGTTTAGGGCGCGTTGAGCTGAAACATGATCGAGACACATTGACTATTTGTACAAGACGTAGGAAGTTAGAGCACCAGTAACTTATGTCACTCGTCCATGTAGGACACACGACAAGCCATGGAGCGCTTCACACAAGGATCACATCTTTGTGTGGAACTAACTTACGTAATTGCACTTATGGAGAACTTGGTACAGCTAATCAAAGTGAAGCTCAACATGACTTGAATGGTGGAGATTACCTATATATGACATAAGTGGTGGACTAGTCTATGCATAAGTTGAATTGTGGAGTTGGTCTAATCATGACTTGAATGATCAAGTTGAGATAAATAAGAGTTGAATGGTGGAGACGAGTTAGGCATGAGCTGAATGGTAAAGATGAATTAGGCATGAGCTGAATGAAGTTGAGCTAGGCATGAGGCTAATGGAAGACTTGAGCTAGGCATGAACTGAATGGTCGAACTGAGCTAGACATGATCTAAATGGTGGATTTGTGTTAAACATAAAATGAATGGTCAAAGTGAAATAGTAGAGTCCAAATTTTATGGTCGTCCATACCAGTCCAAAATCCACTGATTATCAAACTAATTAAGATATAGATATTTCTTCTTTAGGCCAGTAGACACTAGTCCTCAAATTAAAATGTGTCTAAACTACTTGAAAGTGTATAGGTTGTCACTTTTAGGAATTAGAATTATTAATGATCCTAAATAGAGCAAAAAGATGGGTCGGAAAAAAAAAAAACTAAAAAATGGTTAGGTTTGGATGCGAAATATTAGGTTTGATTATCAATCCATACTTTTTAAACCGCTCTGTTGAAGCCTAAAGTCTAATCAAGTTAGCGCATGCGAGAAACCAATAACAATAAAATCTAAAATACAATTTTAATCCCCACCCATTTTATTTCTCTATTTTCTCCCATAATTTTGGTTCTTTAGTTTTCAAAATAATTATTCTACCTTCGCAATTCGATATTCAATTTGGTAGTATGACAATCGTTTCAGTAATGTATACATATGATGTTGAGAAAAATTATGGTGATGTGAAATTTATGATGTAGCTAAATATCACTAGAAGGGGGGTAGAATAGAGATTTTGCTGTTTAAAAATAATTTCTAAGTGTTTTAAAAACTATCCTCTCACTGAGGATGACTAGCTCGAGGATGAGATTTTACAACTTGTTAGATCTAAGTTGAGCAAAAGAGTAGGAGTAGAATAAGAGAGACACACACACAATTTTATACTGGTTCACCCAAAGATGGTTACGTTCAGTCCTCACACCCTTGTGAGATTTCACTAACTTTCAAACAGATCGATCCTCAACCCGAGGACGATTACAAACCGTGTATTCTTTAGCTTCACCAAGCTTACAATCAATTTCCGAATATTTCTAAGTGTAACTCACAAGGAAATTACAAAGTGATAAGAGAGTGATTGATACTTAATACTTTCTCAAAGGATTTACAAAGATATAGTGTAGGATCAAAGAAAGTAAGAAGTGAGGGTGTTTTGCTCTTGATAGCTTTAAGATGCTTTATCTTTTTATGCAAGTGTGTTGTGTGTCTTCCAATGGAGAGCTTGTTTGCATTTTATAGAGATCCAAGCCCTTGATGATCGTTGGAGCCTTTTTTCAAACATTCCAAGTTTTTCATCATAATTACGGAATTGCCATTGCTGCCATCCTCACTTTTCTTGTAACTTGATCTTGACAAGTCCTTGTCAATTCTCTTTTTCCAGCAATGCACAGCTGATATTTGACCATGTGAACTGTATTTTTCGAAGACTTTAAGGTCTTGGTTGGTTTCACCTTTTGAGGTGATGTTGACAAGAGAGAGAAAGCTTAGCCTTCACATGTGATCTTCCATTTTTGGCTTGTTTCAAGTTGCCTTTCTTCAACTTGATTTCTTCATGTATATATTCATGCAAACACATTTAATAATCTGATTTTAGCCTTTGCACATGCTTGAAGAGTTGCTTTCACTTTTCTGGCCTATCCTCGGCCTATGATGCCATCCTCTACAAACTAGATCTAGCTATTTTCATCTTTTTCTTTTGACCTTTTGACTCTTGATTTTAATGCTTTGTTTATTCATGTTTGACATTGTTATGCATTTGAATAAACACATTTGTATTGATGATGGATCAGATTGTCCAGATCTGGAGTTTTTTCAAATTGCATGCCATCGTCACGGTTAGCAACTTTCATCCTCACATTTGCAGCAAGTTTCATCCTCGCGTTTGCAGCAATTTTCATCCTCATATTTCAAACATATTTTACTTCCTTTTGCTTTAATGATTAACAACCTATCTTCTTGTATGAATACACTCAAGAACACATGTTAGTCATTAATCACAATCATAATCTTTAAGCAATTTTGTTATCATTAAAATCATTTGAGAGATTTTGTCTCAACAATTTAAAATAAATAATATTTTTTAATAATTTTTTAAATAAAAAATAAATTAATTATTTTAATTTCTTTTTTTCTTTAAAAATTATGAAAGTTAAAAAGATTAAAATTACTATTTTTTGTTTTAAAAATTTGCTAAAAAGAAAAGAAAAAAATTTCATTGTGGTTAATTTTTTTTTTTCTGAAAAAATAATAAAAAAAGTCACAAATTTTTTTACTCTTTTTTATCACAAAGAATCATATTTCTATAGCAAAGAAGAGTAGAGAAAAATAGTTTAAAAAAAATAAAGATATTTTGTGACTTTTTAATTTTTTTAATCAGAAAATATTTAATAATAATAATAATTTTTTTCCAAAAATTATTATAAAATATTATTTAATTTAAATTTAACATCATTACGATTAAAATTAAATTTAATTAAACATACGATTAAAATTGCAAGGAAAAAAAGAAACCAAAACTGCTGAGTATATATACACTTCCCCACCGACCATAAAAACACTCAAATATAGGCCCATTTTATGTTTAGCAATTATCACTTGTTAGTTCTCACCCAATACAAAGACCTATTGTTAATAATTAAAAAATAATAATTACTAAAAACTAAAACAAAAGGAAAGGAACGAGAATCCAAAGAAAAGCAAACTGAAACAAAAGGAACAAGACCTATTTTACTCATACTTGACTTTTTTTTTTT
>JBBPBR010000001.1:11260620-11277657 GCA_037974775.1 Cicer pinnatifidum
TTTTAACTTTAATTTTTTTATTTTTAATTTAATTAATGACATATAAATAATTAATACATCTAAATATTTCTACATCGTAGAATTATATTTCAAAGTATTTAAAATACGTTTTATTATATTTAAAATTGACGATTTTTTAAAATAAAAGAAAAATAATTTCATACATAAAAATAAAGAACATGAACTTCAATTAAAATGAAAAATAATGAATTAATTGCTATCCACTTTCACTTCCAAATCATAAAAATTACGATAAAATGCTATAAATAGAACTTCTAGAGACAAAAAAAAAACATTTAACTTTAATTATCTGCAAACCTTAATTATTTGTACTCCTACACCGAAATTCAATCCACAATTTTCTGATTCTCTTTCCAAAAAGCCTCTCTCTCTCTCTCTCTCTCTCTCTCTTCATTCTAATATCATCTCCTCTCCCATTTGTCTCTCCATATTCTCTCCCACCAAACCCAACCCAACCGTCAATGGTAACAACAATGGCCGGTTTCATCTCGAAAGCAAAAACCCTCTGCCCAACCACAAAACCCAATTTCATGTCATTAACACTCCGTCATCGATCATCACGCGCCGCCACAAACCCACATCTAATCGAAATCGACACCTCCTCATCATCATTATCATCTTCAGAGGGTGAACACGAGATGACACTCAAGCTGTTCGACGATTTGATTCACCGAATTTTGGTGAAGAAAGCTACACCTGATTGGTTGCCTTTTGTTCCTGGATCTTCTTTTTGGGTCCCACCTAGACCTACTCCTTCTAATGTTGTCACTTTGGTTCATAAACTTACTAACGATGGACAACAAGTTCCGGCTTCTAATGATGAATCTCTTTCGATCTCTTCTCTTCGTGGTTGGCCTTCTTCCAATTACTTCATCAAAGGTAGTTTTTTGGGAAATTTGTTTGACTTTTTGCTTTGTTGTTTCTTTGGTCGACATAATTTTGCTTTAATTTTAAGTGGTTTTTTTCTTGGGTTTTGGATTTGGGGAATTAGGGTAAAAAGAAGGAAGATTTGGGATTTTACAAATTTTGGTTTTTTTTTTTCCTTTCTAATTTGCATTTCCACTTAGAAAGTTGATGGTTTGGCGTTAGATTTATGGTAGAAAATTATGGCGTAGTTTCGTCTATGGTTTTAATTTGCGGTCTGCAAACCATAATTGTGGTGCCCATATAAAAGTTTTAGAACTGCAATTGCCGCTGCATTTGCTGGTATTTTGCCGCAATATCAAATTTTGCAGCGCGACTGCCACAGTAATTTAGAACCATGGTTTCATCCATGCAGCCGACTCCACCTAGTGAAATAAGGATAAGGATTGATTGTTGTTATTAATGTTTTGAAAATTAATTGTAAGACGATGGTATGTTTAATTAAATTGATAATTGATTTGGGTTGTGGGATTTGATTCATCCTTCTAATTAATGAGATTGAATTAGGAGGGTGATGGTGGGTGCTGAGCACTTTGTAGAACGTTTCTTCAAATGACAGAATCTTTGTAAAAGTGCTAACCTTTTGTTTTAGCTAGAGAACAAGGTAGTTTTTAAACTTTAAAAGAAAAACAAATCGATTTTATGATATAATTGCTGTTATGTTTTTCAGAAAAGCTTTAAAAACTGTTTTTTGTTTGTTTGAGGGGGAGGGTTGTTTGTATTCTTATGAAAATCATCTAATTCTCTCAAAATAATTGGACTTTTTCTTTTGGGTTAAATAGGTACCAACAACAAACAAACAAATGGGTTCTATTTCTGTCTGCACATAACTTTTCAAAAGGCATAACTTGATTGTAACTTGTTACGATTGTTTGTTATTCCAAAGTGTTGTGTGTAAGATATTGTTGATCTGATTAGCTGATTGTAAGACTAATTAATTGACGTAAGGGCAGTAGGGCACTGCAAAATTAAACAAAATGCGAGACAATATGTTCCCTTGAGGTGGTGTGAAAATATAATGATTTATGGACTCAAACTGTTTTGTGTGTTTGTCTTTGTGATTTCAGGGAATGCATCTGCTCCTGGTGGGGATACTGGTGTGGAGTTGAATATCCCAGAAGGGATGGAGGGGCCAGTGAAAGTGAAGGTTCTTACATTTCCAGATAATATAGCTCATTCTGAAGATGAGGAAGGATGAACCATAATTTAGTTCGACCCAGTTGCTGTGGTGAGGAAGTTCGTTCTTTAGCTTGGAAGTTTATTGTGTGCTTGTGCCTTTAACTGTTGAGTGTTGACGTTCTACTTGCAGAAATCATTGTTTGTTGATGGGAAACATAGGAAAAATAATAATGGATTTCAAATCAAAATTAAGAGAGAAGGGGATGAGGGGATTTTTTTCAAGTTTCCTATTATGTGCACTAATCTCCCCCCTTTTAAAACTTCTAACTTGTATCTATATACTTGTAACTTACAACCTTCCTTTTTTTCCTAATTTTAATTTGAATGCTAGCTTTTGAAAGGACTTGTTTAATAAACTAAAGGGGAGCGACAGGATTAAAATTTATGAAACACATGAAGATGATAATTTTTAAACGTGTAGTAAGATTCATTCTTTCATCTTATATTGCTTAGCTCATGTCCCTCTGTATTTAGTTATTATGTGATGTGATGCAATAGTAACTAGTAGAACTACTCTTGAGGAGTCTAGTTCCTCTAAAGTGAGCAATTTACTTTGGAGGATAAAGTAAGTAATTCCAACTATTGATGTACAATGGATATTACATGTAGATGACGCATGTATAACATATTATAGATATGCTAAAATATTAACCTTTGATTTTCTCATCAAGCGTCAAGATGTTGTGAACAGTAATATCCCAAGTTGCTGTTCACATTTGCTGTGGTCAGAAACATCCCAAGCACTCCTACTATATCATGTGTTGTTGTGAACAGTAATTTTATGAACTGCCTGGTTCACATTTGCTAAATCTTATCTTATAAAGGAAAATCCTATACACAATCATACAGCTATCTTCATATATCCATAATACTGATGTAAAATATGGATGTTACTACTACTAACGATTTTGTACTATAGGACTACAGAAACACTTGTCATCAATCTTGCGTGCAGATGTTCTCTTAATTTGTCTTGTGTGCAGATTTTCTAACCTATTTGGCATTTTGTAATGCCTAATTTTTTGTTTTGAAATTCTTGGGACATCTCAAAATGAAAGAGATTTAAAGATTTTAGCAATCATATGATTTTTCTAATCAGAATGTTGAATTATGTATTTGAGTATTAATGTACATATTTGCGTGCTCATCTAATAATACAATGCTAAGCACTAATTGTATTGGATATTCATGGTGCAGCCTAAGCTCAATGAGAAGTCCAAAAAAAGCGAAGGAAACAGACAACTAAGCTGTTTGGAGTTTGAGAAGGACAATGCAAGCAAATGGAAATTCCTGCAGATGCAGCACTGGTGATAGTTCTGGAATTAACCTTCTCACTCTACTTGGTCTCAACTTTTATCTGTTTAATCAGTATATGTTGAATATTTGCCATGTTGTTTATGTTGAATCCTTGTAGGGTGAAATGTATGTATTTATTGAACTAATAAAGCTAAAACTTGTTGGAGCTTTCCTGAGAACTAGCAGTCACATGTTCAGTTTAGTGCATATATTATATTACATTGTACATATGTCTATTAATAAACATTTCTTTGGGTTACTTCTTTACCTTTGATTTTTAGCATTGGATTGACTTCCCTTATTTTTTAGATAAGGCGTGTGTGTGTCTTAGGAGTTATTTTCCCATTGTAAAAGGATATAGAGAAAGCAAATCTGAAAGCAACATGTTTTGGTTAAAGTAGCAAACAGGGTTACTTGATCCAGGCTTGTTCAGCAGGTCTATTTTGCGAACTGATATAGTGTTATGTGTATGGATCATCCAATGCGTCTTTTATATTGTGTTATGCTAGAAACCCAGAAACGAAAAAAATTGGACTGTCGAATTAAGATGGGACAGTATATATTTTGACTTTGTATTTTGAATTTGATTTAGTTGGAACTCAAACTATACTATCTTAATTTCAATGTCTAGATTGTGTGACTGCACCACATGCATAATTCTGCAGGGAATTTTGGTCCATGAATCACTTTGTTCACAAAGTTTTTATTATTTCTGAAAGTAAAGAAATGGGTGACGGGACTCCAATTTGTTCTGGTTGCCCTGCTTTCAAGTCATCTCTTCAATTGGAATATTTTCACTTTCCTAGGCATTATGAATGGTGTTGTAAAGCTAAGCCACCACAGTTAGTTTGGCTGTCTAACAAGGACTCGTTTGCATTGTTGTTGGACTGGCTGTTGTTGCAACTGTCATAAACAATGCATTAACGAGTCAACAACAACCACTACTAAATGATTCCGAGTTTCTTTTCTTCCAATTTTCAAATATCTCATGTTCTTATGCCATCTTTCCTGTGCTAGCTAGTGGAGGATTGGGAAGTGAAACCTATTAGGGTTGATTTTATGATTTTAATTAATGAATTAGGACTAATGTTTGGAGTGATTGGAAGGAGGAATGTCTTGGAGTTGATTTACACAAGGACAGTGCAATGAATAATGGAATACCGTTGCAAGTTTGAATCACATTCTTCATTTTGCCTAAAATACATTCAAAATTAACAAGTGTTCTCCGAGCATAGTATTTTAGAAAGATGTAGTGAGAAATCTTCCCTTTATCAGATCATTGAGTCACATTTCTATGTTAGTAAAGGTCATGGATGAAATACCCAAGGCACAAAGTTAGGCACAAAGTTACTCTTGTATTTCGGACATGGTGAAATTTGGGGTCACTATTCATCTTTCATTTTGGTCCTTAGTTTCTAGATAATATATGTGTGCAATTATGTTTGTTAGACATATATTAAAATGTCAACTCAACAAAAATGTTATCTGAGCTGGCTTGATATTTGGGTTAATGTTATAAAAAATATCCAGTTAAAGATATTTAACTTAAATGTCGTTAATCATAAAGATGAATTTGACGAGCATTACAATTTCACGAACCAAATTGAAGGTTCATTAGTTTTATTTTTTTGATTAGTTTTATTTTTTTGAAAATCAAGAGGCAAAAGTCAAGTTTAAAGAAATAAAAATTACACATTAATCATAAAGAAAGATGTCCATTTTTTAGAGTATTTTTTGGACCTACTATCCCTTCCTTTTTAGGTTAATCCCTTTGTCCTTCCAAACATTGAACTTCTCATCACCAATAGCCCAAAACACAAACTCTTAGTTAATTGCCAAGTTTTAACTAAAATTTTCAGCTTGAGGACTTGTTGCTTCAACTAAATAACCATCATTTATCCATTCTAACTCTGCTACATCTGCTATATTTTCACAGGCACTTGCCTTCAAAGATAATAAATTCATGTGAACCAAATTCAGGAGGTCAAATACACTTTCTTGTCTTCCTCAACAGGTTGAGCCGAAATCAATTGGTCAAATCTAGTTCCTAAAACATTGATCTTGAGAGCTTATTCTTAACATTATCTATGAAATACTGAAAATTCATTTTCCTAAGAGCCCTCCCTTTAATAGGAATACTCAAATACTTGCCCAAATTGTTAGTCTCTCTATAACCAAATAAGTTCACATTACATCTCCTAATGTCATGAGGAACATTTTTTAGGAAAAAAAACAAATTGGTTTTATCTATACTAACCATCTGACATGACATTGCAAAAAATTAATCAAGGATGCCTTCGATTTTTTTTAATGAGCACAGTGGTAGCTTTTCTAACGAGGAACACATCATCCACAAACATTAAATGGAAAATTTCTCAAGTTAGAACTAATTCAAATTGCAAAATTTATTTTTAATATAGAACTAATTCAAAATTTATTTTACAATATAGAACTAATTCAAAGTTCAAAATTAACCTATGTGTACTAAGATATATCTATGTAATGGAATAGTTATCTAAACCAAATTATTGATAACTACAAACAAAAGAAAGTTGCATATCATATTCTCCGGTCAAAAATGAATTGAAGAATTCCAAAAAAAAGAAAAAAAAGCGAACTCTACATTAAATTGTAGTTTCCTTGTTGTGGCAAGGAGCTATGAGGATAACTAGGGACAGGTAAAGGATCTCCAAATGGATTATGAGTACCCATAATCTGCAATTGTTGAGGGTATTGAGTATGAGGTTGTTGATGAGGGACCATTGCCATGTTTTGATGATATTGATGCTGTTGTGGTGGAAACATCATTTGTTGTTGTTGGAACATCATTTGATGTTGTTGTTGTTGTTGAGCAAACATTGCCATTTGCACATTGGATGGAGGTGCTATGTTTTTCGACATTGCAAATGGATCATGTTGATTATAATGATCAAATGGATTTTGCATAGTCATTTCTTCATGTCCATAGCCTGCATTTTGAAGTTGAAGTTGTCTCCTTGCATTTTCATCTTCATATAAACTGTCTAGTAACAGTTTGTCAAAACCACCAGCCTGAGTCCAAAAGAACACAGGGTTAAAGAAATATAAAATGTTATTTTTCTTGTAACATGATGACATGTATGGTTACTTATTAGTAATGTTGTGTACAGAAAAATTAAGAAAAGAGATGAAAACTAAAGGATGATAAGGAATTCAAATTTGTATATCAAAGAGACAAACCATTCTGCGATCCGTCGCTTGACTGGTATGGTTGCTTGGTGTTGCAACTAGAGAAAGTTCCCAACCAGTAGTCCCATCAATGTTACTCAAAGCAAGATTATTTGAATTATTTCCTATATAAAATTTCAAAACTTTAGATTTTGATCAAGTATCCAATAACAAGTATAGTTTAATTAACTGTCGACATGATTGACATATGAAAGAAAAAAAAATCTATACAACTTTCTTAGGTAGGCTCACGTCCAAGGGAGTATATGTGAATAAGGATGAGAATATAGGTGTCCTTGAGTATTTTAGAAATACTCGTTGTCATGAAAATGACATGATTTCTATAGTCCATGTCTAGTTTCAAATAGCAGTTACAATTGCAGTTGCAGTCGCATTCGACATGGACTAAATACATCAATTTTCTTTTATCAATTTTTTCTTATATTTAAGACTGGAGAGAGTATTGCAGTTGCTACAATTTGCATTGAGGTCATTACAACATAAATACTGAAAACAATGTGTGCGAGTATGGTGATATGTTTGTCAACACTGTTACAACCACAATATTGCGATCGCAACACGTGATGCAGTCTGTAATTTGAAACTATTAACAGCATGTAAAAAGACATGAACTATAACAAATTTTTATTGTAGGACTTACCACCAGGTGGTACAATTGCAAGAGCCAAGGCATTGCTTTCCTCTAGTTCTACAGCTTTGGGGTTTATTTCATTTAGACCCTACATAAGTAGACAAATATATATTATGTCAAGATAACAACAGAAACATGCACACGACTTCAGATTGAAGGCGTGCTGGTGTCCTACACGACACATGTGAATTGTGATTACATCAAATAAATCTATTGTTTTTTTAAATTATTACTGGTATAGACGTATCAGTGTCGTGTGTGTCAGTGCTTCATAGGTGCATACATCGTTAGTCAGATAAGATGATAACCAAAACATACCAGCAAATCATCAGTACCATCGGTTGATATCAGTGGAGGAAGCTCAACCTCCTCTTCCTGAGGTTCTGTTTCTTCATCAGGTTCTTCCTCATTGACTTCCTCATCTTGTTTCTCATTTTCTTGTTGAGGCTCTTCAGGTTCTTTTGGTTCTGATTCTTCATCAGGTGATTGATCATTTTCTTGATACTCCTGTGTCAAATGACATTTATTTAAGAACTGTGTTACACAAATACTTTAAGGTCATATATGAAAGAATACCTAAAGTTGAATGCATTAGATCAAGTTATTTTATGAATAATTAGCAGCTATGAAGTTTTAAAGATAATTTCTGTTGCTGATGCTTCATTTTATTGAACATAATGCAACAAATGCATACTCCATGTGCTACCAACTCCAATATCATCAATATTATAATGTGTAATATTGTGGAGTTGAGTTTGGTTTGAGTTCACAATTATTGAAATTTATTAAGTTATGAAAAGATGCATATTGGTTCATTGAAGTTCATATACAAACATGACAATCATGAAATATATAATTCACAAGTATAGTATAAGGAAGTGGATCATCACTTTGTTCTTACCAATCTCTTGTTCACAGAGCCAGATTGTGGTGCTTCTCGAATATATTCTTCCATTGTGGTAAGGAAAGAGGGAGGTGGCTGCATATGGAATTAAATAGCTTCATGAGTTTCTTTAGCTCATTGTATCACCTGAAGTACTTCTCTGAAATGAAATATAAACAAAAATTGTAACTGAAAAAGTTGATGTATTTCAGCTACTATTTTTGCTTCTATTTCATCATGGAGGGAGTATATACTAAGGTCTATTCGATTTGCAAAATATCAAGGTAGTAGACACTAGACATGACAAAAACATGTGGTTGAAGTTTGATTTCAAAAGCGGACACGAGACTAGATAAAACCTCAAACAAAGTTGTCCACCAAACCCCATACAAGATGAACAGTTATCTGGTAACTTAAAGGTCTATCATGTATTATTCAGTCAAGTACTTATTCTTTTGCAAATCAAATGGACCATAAGAAACAAAAGGGACCTGTTTTAGAATCGGAAACTGGAAATTCCTAGCAAGGTCCAAGCCTTTGCAGTATTCATAAAATTCGGCAAGACTTTCAGCCTGCATAACATAAGATGAAAAAATCACAAGCTCAATAATGATTTAT
Organism: Cicer pinnatifidum; assembly: GCA_037974775.1. Lineage (NCBI taxonomy): Eukaryota > Viridiplantae > Streptophyta > Magnoliopsida > Fabales > Fabaceae > Cicer > Cicer pinnatifidum. The sequence continues at coordinate 11,269,401 of JBBPBR010000001.1, forward strand.
TGTTTGGTAAATCTAATTGAGGAAAAGATTCAATCCACAATGGAAAACAATAAAAAAAAATTCTAAAGAAAAACGTTGTTACAAACCTGGTTGCCAGCTCTTTTATATATATTTAAAGCCTTCACTGCATCATGTCTTGATGTATCAAAGAACTGCAATTTATATTTGTACAATTTAATAATCAAGTAGCCTAATAAAATAGAAAATTAAACTAAAATGAACACTAACCATGTCCACAAGATTGATGATTCCATCATTTAGTGCACAATATATTTTGAAGCTCTCTTTCAATATCTAAATGACATAGCCAATAGCAACAAAAATAGTAACAAAAAGATACATACTATTAAGTAAAGATATCCCATATTAGTGTTAAGGATGAATTAGGATGCAAATATTTTGAATTATAAGAATTTAAATACTAAAGATGAATACCAAGGCCAATGCATACTGTACTAGATAATTGTTATAAGCACATCCTTCTGGCTGCAAAATGTTAAAGCAAATCAAATGTTATCTTAAATTCAAAAAAATGTAAAAATTTCAATTACAATAGATTATGTATGACATGATAAAATGCACATAAACAAATTTAAGTTGTTTCAATTAACTCATACCTGACAACCAACAAGTCGGAATAGAAGTTGTTGCAAAGCAGGTAGTTGTTCCAACAGATCATCATTAGCCAATGATCTAGTTCTGCTATGCGCCTGTCAAACTAGAAAGTTAGCGATATTCGATCCAAACATAAACAGAAAAATTTGGATGTGAATACAAACTTTAGTTGAAGCCGGCGATGATTTTACTAATCGCTCCGATTCGATGTCATATTTGAGGATTCTAAAACATTCAAGTCTTTCTTCTAAAAATAATGCATAGGTTCTAACCCATGCAGAACAATCCCAAGCTGCATAGAGAAAATTAATAGTTAAGAAATGAAACTATTGATATTGAATAAGAAAATGATCTAGATAGTTAAAATAGTTGTAATCAATGAATAATCTAAAGAACTAATTTACCAAGAGGGCTTGAGTCATCTTTAAAATTTGATATTTGAAGAATATGTCCCCGGCGCGAGTAGTTTAGAAGCTCTTCTCTGAATGTAGGATCACCCTCTCTCAATGTCCTATGAATCACTATCAATGTCTTTACAGCAACCTGTCAATTTTTTAATCAGTTTCAAATAAATGTCATAGGGTGAAGATTGAAGAACAATCATTTTCTTAGTAAATGGTTTGTGTGTGTATTGCGCATCTAGAATCCAGCAAAATCTCAGTCATTGGATAATGCATTGAACTGCAATCAATATCCAACAACTGAAATTTAACTGGATCAACTGAATCACTTTAGAGGAGAGATAGTACTTTTTCATAAAAAGAGAAGCATACATAACAAAACTTTTGACAAAACTATTCAGATAGGTAAAACTTTCTACCATGACATGTTAAAAAAAATTTGAGATTTTAATATCAGTAATAAATTATTGTTGATGTCAAACATCATCTCAAGCAACTAAACATGAAAATGAATTTACTATCCAACTTCGCGTCTTTGAAAGTCTCTTCGATAGTTTATGAATGCAGTATGCCACATCTGCTCGCGGCTGATGTGCCGATGTTGCGTAGAATATTTCTGCATCAATGAACAATTTAAGGAAGATTATACATTTTAAAACCAACTTTGCAATGTAAAAGCAATTCTGATCAATATCTTAAAATTGACATTATATTGTAACTTTTTCTTATATGTTACTACAATATTATACATCTATATAACATAAAAAATGTTAGCTTTGTTAATTGAAGCTTCTTGAGATGAATGTTGATACAAACACTCATGAAACTTGTGTTAAATAAATTTCATGGTGATATAGAAAATGAAAACACAAAATATCATAATTTATATGTATATTGACTCACTTCGAACATGACGTTCTTTTGGAGGATATTCATTATGATTGGTAGCTTTCACAATGGCAACATCCAACTCCTTCAAAAACAAAATGAAAACAAATTCAAGAAACTTTGATGGAAACATAAGAAAAACAATTGAATTTTTTTTAAAAAAATGAACTAGAGATTCATATTCATATATAATACACACATATTTGCATGCGTACATACATGCAAGATTTTAAATTGTGATCACTAAGATAACTGCAGTTAAATATGGCCAAAGCAGAAAAATGTAGTCACAACAAATTAAAAAAAAAAAAACTATGATATTATGACTCAAATTATGGTTGCAGATCTTTATTTAAAATGTTAAGTAAAATGTAGAAATAAAATTACCTTGTATTCACTATTGACTTTGGCAAGGCCAACCTTGGTGGAGTCCTTAAGAGCTCCATAGGCTTTCCTAAAGCTTGTAAATGTTCCCATAAAAAATGGTTTGCTTTTTTGATTTTGTGATGAAGGAAAGAGAGAAAGAAGAAACAATAATAGTGCTTTCTTGTTTGTTCTATCTAAGTAAAGGGTAGATTGGTACTTTCATGTCTGTTTTGGTTAACTAATTTATAAATTTTAACGAGAGAATCAGGTTACATCCTATGAAAGTTTCTGTAGCATCAAGTGGTTGATTTTTAAGAATAGTAAAAACCGGGTTCTGTTTTATTGCCACTTTAGTTTACCAAAATGCCCTTTTTTATATTTTAGTTTTATAGAATGCTAATTTGAAAAACAATTGCTTGTAATGTGGATTATTGGATTGTAGTCTAAGATAGAAGTTCAATTTAATAAAAATATTAATTGAAATTCGAGATATAATTATAATCATTTCAAATTTTGATTGCGTTGTTCAATAGATTTATTTTTAACTTTAAATCGTGATCAAATGATTTATTTTTAACCAGATTCAATAATACTTATTTTATATATATATATATATATATATATATATATATATATATATATATATGATTAACATATATATTAAATATATTATATGTGAGTAAAATATCCTAATGAAATGAAATGATCATGTATTTATATCAAAATTGATAAATATAATTTATACTTATATGATAGTAACTTTTAATTCAAAAGTTGATTTTAAAATATGATATTTTTAAACTAGTATAATTGTTGGTGTAACTTGTATGTACACACAAATACTATTCAAAGGGAAGTTGAACCCATTCATGGATATTCAAATTGTAGTTTGTCATTGCAAGAGACTAACCATTCATTTAGATTCGACTATGATTAGTAACTTTTGTTGTGTTATTCTCCTTGTTCAAGTGATAACTAGTGAAAGAAAATTCATTATTTTTTTTATTCAAACAAGCTCATGTTATTTCATTGATAATAATAGAAGAAATACAATCAGGTTTGTAGTTGCTTGCAATTGATCTCAAGTTTCATCTTCATTTGTCTTCATCTTCCATTATTTCCAATATGTTCAAACTACTAAAAATATTCCTTTAGTATTCCTCAACAAAACCCAACACCTACCCAATTTTGGCGTCGAAATTTGTTCCGTCTATGTTGTTCTTGGGTGTTGTTGTTGATCCTCCAGAATCTAGCATAATAGGTTCCAAGATCTTGTGTTATACATTTGCTTTCTTCCAAACGTAACACTTTCCAAATATACAAAGAAAACAAACTGAAATGCACTCTATTCCTTTGTTAGTGATGACAGTTCCATCCTATATACGAGTTTCAACCCAAATCCTTTTCAATTTGGGTGGAGAAAATTTATTTTAATTGAATTCTGAGACGTACGCAGATTTAACTGTTCCGACTTCGCCGCACTAATAAAGTTATTGTTATTTTTAAATTTTATATATTTATACATATTCAATATATTTACTATTTTTAAAATATTATAAATTATAATTTTTTCTTTATAAAAAATATGATTTTAATTTTATTATTATATGATTATTATTATTATTTTATTATATTAATTATAATAAATATGACTTTTAAATTTATTATGCTCTATATATGAATGAGTGCAAGATGAGAAACCTCTGATTCATCGAAAAGAGATATTTAAATTTAAAAATAGGTGTTTGTTCTCTGTTACTTAGCTTTGCTCTTTAACCTTTGTCTAGTAAGTAAACAATTTCTTCAAAGGCCCCACATGAAGATATATGTTAACTATTACAAAGCTTCCTATGCCAATCAAATGTTTGTAAGAAAAAGGTAAATAAAACCAATGAGAGGGAAAATGCTATGTAATATGTGAGTTTATGTGGTCTTTCCAAGCTTGGTGAGATCCTTTACGGGATATGTGGGATTACGATATTAGGTCTGCTGAGACAAAATCTCAATTTAATGTTTTGATGAAAACAAATAAAAAGTTAATTAAGAATTATAATTATGATTCTAAGTGTTTTGGTATTTAACATGTGCATTTGAGTGTGTTAAAACAAGATAGATATCAAACATCACAAACCAAAAGATCAATCCAAGTCACACTTGTTCAAGAATTTGAAGAATCAAGACATGCTTCAATAAAGGCATAATACAAAGATCATTCTTCATATAAAGCAAGTGCAAGTACAAGGCTACTAGTAGTGAAGTACACTACTGATTTGAACCATCCAAAAGCCTGCACACACAACTGAAAAGGACATAATCAAGGCTGACATACTGACACAGATCATAGGAAACAAGCTGTTTCATCACAAACCAAAAGATCAATCCTGGATCAATCTTTTGATGCAGCAGATCAATCTTTTGATGCAACAGAACAATCTTCACAGTAGATAATCAATCTCCACATAACTGATCAATCCTGGAAGCCACATTCAACTTATACTCATTCAAGAATTTGAAGAATCAAGGCATACTTCAAATTAAGGCATAAAGATCATTCTTTACATAAAGCAAGTACAAGTACAAAGCTACATGTAGTAAAGTACACTACTGATTTGAACTTTTTAAAAGTCTGCGCACATAACTGACAAAGGACATAATCAAGGCTGACATACTGACACAATGCATAGGGAACAAGTTGTTTTCATAAACAGACCAAAAGATCAATCTTGGATCGATCTTTTGATGCAGCAGAACAATTTTAAGCCATGACAGATTTTCCAACAACTCTTTTATGACAGCTGGACCTTTTCCAACGGCCATATTAGCTGTCCTAAGCTCTCTGGAACTCTATAAATGCAGCTGCAAACTGAAGAACAACATAGAACAATCAACACCAAGCAAAAGATCAATCTTTTTGATCATACTCAAGTGTCTCAATCCCTTTTCTTATAGCTTGCTGTTTTGTTTTCATTTCTGTGTTGTAATCATTCACAATAGATGTCCATCCACAGAGTATATTTCTCAAACAAGAGTTGAGAAAATATCAAATTCTAAATAGCCTCAAAATCACCACTTTGTAACTCATTTATACCACTTTGTAGCCTCAAGAGTTGAGAAAATATCAAATTCTAAATAGTCATTTATTTTGTGTTGTTTTTTTACGATTGTTATATTTATATATTTTAAATTTTTATACATTTATTGAACACTTTTTTTTTTATCATATTTATTACATCAATGTCTTTATTTTTTTCTCAAGTGGTCAAATAAATATTTGATCGTCCATCAAACTTTTTCTTTTATCTATTTATCTATCTATATATATATATATCTTATATTTATTATATATATATATATATATATATATATTTATATATATATATTTATCATTCTTATTCAAGCCTAGCCTTTTTCTTCTATTCTCTTTCCATAAGAGTATCTATTGTTAATTGTATCAAAGAGCATGGTTCGATTTTGTGTTCATTTTTGGTGCTTTGTTTTATTGATTGCATGTTCTGATGGTTATGCTATGTAATGGAAATAAATTCCAAAAGTTAAGGAGATATATAGTTATGTTGATGGAACGTCTAAAAAATCACAAATAAAAAAGACACAATATATTAGAAAGATTTGGAAAGATGAGATGTTAATAATTTGAAAGTACTTATTTGGATCAATAATTTTGTTTCTCAATTGACATATATGCAACTTACGAAATATGATATTTTCAACGATGTTTCGATTAATTTAAAACACCTCTATGTTCAATCTAATTTTGTGAAACGATATCAGTTGGAGATTATATTTATGCTCTTAAGCAGAATAATATGTCTATTCAGAAATTTTATTGTATCATGAATAATATTTGGGATCAATTGATTTTTGTGGAATCGACTGAATTAAAAGTTGTTAAAGTGTATACTGATTGCAGAGAAGAACAATGTTTGGTTCAATTTTTTATGGCCCTTTAGAATGATTTTCAAGGGGCATCATGGGACTATTTTACATCACACTTGTCTTCTCAATGTTGATTATGTTATTAATAAACTATTAGTAGAAGAAGTTTAATTCAATTTTCACTCTCACTCGCGTCCAAAAAAAAAATTATCTCATTTTTCCATTAGTTCCTTTTCTAACTAAGGAAAATCTCAAAGGAAGGTTGATGATGATGAATGTGCTTTTCGTTAAGAAAAGGGACATTGAAAAGTGTAGTGTCCAAAATTGTTGAAGTCAAGGAGAAAGAATTTTAAAGCTCCGTAAGCCAATGTTGTTGCTAGTTTTTTTCTATTATTGCCCAACCTATTAGTTATAGTATTGGTTCTATATATCCATCTCAAACTACTTCACCAGTACCTGATCTGGCTGAGAAGTTTCAAAAGTTTCTCATCACTCAGCCACATGTCATATCTTCCTCCTCTATAAAATGTATGATTCCCTTTAGTTCGTTAGGTATACCTTCTTCTATATGGATCATTGATTTTGGTCGCAACACCATATGTCATATGAGCACAAGTCTTTTGTGTCCTTAAATCATGCATCCTCCATGTTGATCATGATGGTTGATGGCATTCATACCACTAACATGCGTTGGGTCTGTAACCACAACTTACTTGTTTGTTTATGATGTTTAGTATATTCCTAAACTCACTTTGAGTGTTGTTTTTGTTAATCAACTATGTGATTTAGACCACTTAGTTATGTTTGCTTCCACTTCTTGTCATGTGAAAGATGCAAACTATAAGAGGCTATTTGCGACAAATTGTCGACAAGGTGACTATATGTTTTGGATAAATTAAGAGTTCCAAACATTATAGCCTCAACTTCTATTTTCATAGTTGATTTATCATCTTTTCATTTGAATTTTTCTACTAGTTTTTATTTATGGAACTCACGCATTGGTCATGTTTTAGCCTCTAAATTGAAATATTTGGCTTTTACTAGAATTTTAGAAAAGTTGTAAACTAATGATATTTTAGATTATTGTGGTTGCAAACTTACTAAAATTTATGTTTTACCTTTTAATAAAAGTGTTTATGTTTCTAGTACACATTTTTATTAATTCATTATAATGTTTGGGATTCATCGCCCTTTTTATTTAAATTGTTATGAAATTTTTGGCACCTATCATATGTTTCATAACTTTGGTTAAAATTCATCATAATGTTGTTATAAAGAGTTTTCTTTGTGATATAAAATGCGATTATAGTTCTAATAAATTCTCTTAGTTGTTTGCTTATGATGGTACTATTTACCTGACTTGGTGTGTAGAGGCTCCTTAACCAAACAATGTTGCTAAAACAAATCATTGACATATTGTTGAAATTTATCGTTCTCTTTTGTTCTATACTTCTGTTCCAAATGAGTTTTTGGGTGAAATAATCTATTATATATATTTAAAACAGACTCCACTGCCACCTCACACTATCTGCCATCTCACATTATTTTTTCCACGTGTACAAACATTTACCACATAGGCCGAAAAGGTGACGTGTACGTCTTCATAGAGCCTCTACTCAATTTATAAATTGTTTTTCTCCAAATTATATACATATATTATTTCATAACTTCTACTCAAAATTTTTAAATTAATTTCATTATAACGTCATATTATTATTCATTAAATTTGCCTAAATCTTTCACATTAAATCTACATTACTACTCAATACGTTTTTTTTCTCCATATTAATCAACTTTACATTTCCTAAAAAAATCTATTTGATAATATTATTGTATAATAAATTTATAAATTATAAAATTATATTATAATTATTTATAATAAATTTATAATTTATAAATTATTTAACAATTTGATAATAATTTATAAATTTATAAATTTATAATGATTTTATACGTTAAAATTTCAATTCAATTACTCATTAATGTCAATCCAATTTTTTAGTAACATTATGTTAATCAATTACTTTTAATTTATTTCTCAATACATTTAAATATATCAAAACTAAATTAATACATATATAATGAAAATATAT
>JBBPBR010000001.1:11278307-11294466 GCA_037974775.1 Cicer pinnatifidum
TATTTTTTTAAAATAAAAAATATTAAATAGTCAATTATATTTTTAAATTTTTACATCTTATTTTTTGAGTTTGTATTTTATATTTTATTTCATCAAATAAATACAAGTACCATTATATGTTGAAAAATAAATTAACAACCAAAGTATAATGAGTCAAACAATTATCCTATATAATAAATTATCATACGAATTTTACAAAATATTTTAAAAATTAAATTAGATGATTGTGATAAACATAATTTTCTCTAATTTTAATTTTTCTAATCATATTTAATTATTACAAATCAATAAAGTAACATTATAAAATAACTATATTTATAATACATAAAATATTACTTATAAAATTAATTAATTAATATCCGCGTAGCACACGGGCCATAATCTAGTTATAATTATTTTACATGCTATTAATAGAATTATGTCATTTCTCACCTCAAGTTTATCACCATTTGAAAATTTGTATGGTTGTGCTCCTGATTTTTTGTATTTAAGGGAATTTGATGCTATTTGTTTTGTTCTTCGTCCATAGGTAAAGCATAGTAAATTATCTTATTCTTTTTCTTTTGCTATTTTTTTAATTGGGTAAGAAAGTAGTCAAAAGAGTTGTCGCTGTTATGACCATTCTAGTAACAATCTTTATATTTTGCGTCATGTTTCTTGAGTACATGCCATGTTACGCTCTTTCATGTCACTCATGACCTTTTACTAGGTTTGAGCTTATTGACATCGACCCTTTTTGCCTTTGATGATGATGTTTTTTGTGATTGTAATATTGTGAAATGTAGGGTTGACTAAACTGCTAATTCACATACTCATGTCTCTTTTGCCCCTATGGCTACCTCATACCCTCTTATGATTGCCGATCTTCCACTACCTCCTCATTATCCTTATCGTGATCATTAGTCTACTCAATTTTTTGATTTTGTTTTTTCCACTTACTCTGCTAGATCTACCTGTTTTCTAACTTTTATTCACAATTTGTTTGAGCCTTCTTTCTATAAAGAAGTTAGACCTTTAGCATGCACATGTCTTGCCCAAGGTGAAGAATTTTGCTTGGGGTGTATCTTCGAGTATGGTCTTAATTTGTTCCAAGCTTAATAAGAAAGGGTTGTTTGGGATACAATGTGTGCACTCTAATGAAACATGTTGAAACTGCGACACTCTTGTTCTTCCATTTTCCTTTCTAGTGTTGATTGTTGGAGAGATGACAATGTGTACGTCACAACCACAAGAAAAGCTTAACAACTTTCTCATACTATTATGGAGTATTTGGTAGTAAAGGAAAAATATAGTTTTAGATAATATTAACGAAATAGTTTATCAAGTTATGTCTAGTGCGAAGAAGATGTAGAACGATTAAAACTTAGTACAAAAACAGTCACCACACAACAATAGAGTCGTGTCAGTTGCAACTAACATAGTTTAGAGTCAACAACCTCAAGGAAAAGGTAAAAATCAATGTGGACAATCTCTTTTATTGTTAAAGATAATCGAAATGGTTTGAGGGTTTATGTTGGGAGTGATAACGGTGAGTTCCTTAAAGCCACTATCTGTTGGGTTCAATTAAATAAAATGTTCAAATAGGCGAAGCAATGTGACTACTACTAGCACTTCAATTGACATAATACTTTGACATTGATTCAATAATCTTTGAAGTAGATGCTCAAATTGTTACGAATAGTATCCACCCTCTTCTGGGTGATGTGTCTAAATACTCATTCTTTTACACGAACAACCATATCTATGTTTAAAACCATTTTTTATATTGGGTTGCATGTTGTGTTGCGAATATATTGAATATTGAAATGAATATTTTGTAGTATAAAAGAGGAGGGTTTGTAAAATATTATAATTTTTTTTTATAACCAAAAAAAGAAAATATAATAATAATAATAATGGCAACAATAATATTTATAATAATAATAATAATAATAATAATAATAATAATAATAATAATAATAATAATAATAATAATAATAATAATAATAATAATAATAATAATAATAATATTAATAATAATAATAATAATAAAACGGGTTATCTTATTCGGGTCGGGTCACGTAAATGGGTCATTTTCATTTTGGGGCATAAATTAACACCTTACGTTTCAACCATACCCGTGTCTGTGTCAATCGAGAGAGAGAGAAAGCGTGGAAATTGAATTCTAGGGTTTGTTCTTGTATCGGGAATCAAACAATCAGAAATGGCGTTGAGGAGATTCTACAATGAGATCAAGGGGAAGAAGGTAACAGAACTTCCTCAACACGTGAAACCGATGCTTTCATTCGATTACATCAAGAAATCAATTCAGAAAGGTTTGGATAATTACAGCGAAAAGTACATCGAAACGAGTTCGATTCAACCTCTTCTCCATGTCTGTTATGGTGGAATGATCTTCTCTTACCTTGTTGCTCTTCCTAATGAGCGTCGTCATCTCGCTCACAAAGAGCACGCCGAATCTCATCACTGACTCAGGTTCCTTTCTCTTTTCTGATTTCCGATTTTGTTTGTTAATTAAATTGAGATTTAATTTATTTGAATTGAATTTATTCTATAGTAAATGGTATTTTTTTATGCACGATTAAGAATTTCATTTTTTATTTTTTGGTATTGTGCAAAAGATGCCTGTGTTGATTGATGTGGTGTTTGTGTCTTGCTTAGTGATTTTTCGTCCTGATTTTATTTATTTTCGGTTCTTTCAATTCCATACATTAGTAAAATTGTGATTTGATTTATTGAATTAAATTAAATTAATCCTATGGTAAATGGTGTTTGTTTATGCTTGCAGAAGAATTTCATTTTTTGTTTTTTGTTATTGTGCAAATGGTGTGTGTTTGTTTTGTATTTAAAAGAAGCTTCTAGAAACATGTTTTGTTTTGTTTTGTTTTGTTTGTGGCTGTGAATACTGAAAATCGCTAGTAAACTTGCATTTATTTTGGAGAACGAGATCTCTAACATGTCCCTCTTTTCTGACTCACCGATGTTAAACTTGTGGCAATTTTCCTTTTTGTATGTGTTTTGGTTAACCTACAATCGTTAGAGAAAGGTTTTTTCAGTATTTAGAGCAAGGTTTTAAAGATGCGATTCTAGATATTGTGAAAAATTGTAGACAAATACTGCTTATGTCAAATTGATTTTGATATAAAATAACAATGATGGTGCGGATATAATTGTGTTTGGGGATTGTTTTTTTAAACCTTCTCCTTTTCCATTTTGCTTTATGTTTGGGTTGGTGGTATATAATGGAATTGAATGGAATTGGATACATCCATTTTTTAAAATTTAACTAGCCTATTCCATTTCATTCCACTCAATTCCATCCTATACGACCAATCCAAACATACCCAGGTATGTTTTCATTGGTAGTATAGAGTGCAGTCGAATGGAATACAGTAAGATAACATCCATTTTTTAAACTAACTAGCCTTATTCATTCCACTCCATTCCATCCTATACTGCCAATCCAAACATACCCGAGTATGCTTTTTTTGGTAGTATAAGTGGAGTCAAATTGAACAGAATGAGAAGACGTTCTATTTTTTAAATGTAACAAACGTATTTCATTCCACTCCATTCCACCCTATACCAACAATCCAAGCATACCCTTATTTTATAATTTGTATGTCTTCTACTGCCTATCTATTTGGAATAGATCTCCTTTTCTGTGTTTTAAATTTAACTACAGCTGGTTGCTGCAAACCTGTTCGGCTTGTTTTCGTCATTGTTGGCTCTTTCCAACTTGAATGCAGTGATTTCAAGGTTTCTCACTCGAGGAAAATACTGATGCTTTTTTTATCCTTTGCTTTCCCAATTACATGCGGACTCAATTTCAAAACTAGCTGCAAATATACGTATGTTATAGGCAATCTAATTAAAAGTTTTGTTTTTTCTGACTGCTAAGTTAATGGTTATTTAGGTTTTATCCTAGGAGTATTGTTGCTTCAAATTAGATCAGTTTGAGTGGTTTCTCTTTATTGAAATTTGAAACTGGTTTTGGGATTGGAGCTTAAATATCTTAAAATGAAAGATGAAGGTATTTTTTTCTGCCCCTGATTGTTAACCTTAAGACAGTAAGAAGTTAATTGGTACACTTGTTGTCTTGAAAAGCTTGAACTCCAAGTTTCTATTGTTTCTGTCGTGTGCAAGTGCGATAGGCTTTGCGTTGAACATGTTTGGATTGCTGTGAAATAGTTAAGAATATATTGGGACTCTTAATCTAGTTCTGCATTTAACTGATATGTTTGCCAATTCTTGTATATCCAATGTTCCAAAAGAATGTTGGGGACCTAATGGTTCAGTACAGTTTGTTTTGCTCTGTTCTCTTTGTTCTGTCCAAAAGCTTGACTCTATTGCTGTTCATGGATAATACTTATACTAGCTCTTAACTCTGGAATTACTTAATGCTTTTTTATAATCTCTGTTTCGTATTTTTGTTTCATTATGTGGTTAATATCTTTTTTTATTTTATCTGTGGGCAGGATCCTGATTGTTGAATTGGAGATGGTGGTTGGCTTGCTTGATCTTTTTGTTTTAAAATTTGAAAAATCAAGGCAGAAAGATACTGTCAGCTTCAATGTGTTTCATCGTTTAGATGATAAAATAATATCTATTTGATACAGTAAACTCGAATTCCTTGCACTTTAAATTTTGTTGAATGTTTGAAAAGCATATTTGTTCACTCGGTTCTAGTGCCTGAGTTGAGTACCCATGATGTGATGATTTCGTGTAACAAATTCTCTTTAAGTTGGATGGTTTCGTTTGTCCATAAACAATGTGTAAAACTCAATGTTTTTAAGGCAAAAGATCGAAATATGTATGTGAAGTTGTTTTTCTAAACACACTTCATCGTCTATATCTTTTATGGGTACTTAGTAATCTTGTAAGAAACGTGAAGGAATCATTGAGACAAAAATATTCTTGCTTATAATATTTGTTAAACTTTGTAAATATGGAATGGGAACCTTTAATGGAAAGGGAAGAAAGAAAACAAAGTAAAAAATTGCTGAAATGGGATGATATGTGTTTACACTAAAAAATAATGTTATTTGTCAGCTATATCTCTTACAAGTTAAGGCAGATATTTCTCAAGTTTAAGAAGTCTCAAGAGGATTTTGGGATTTTCATAAGTGATTAAATGTGTGGATGAGGGGAATTGTCACTATGCAAAATGGAGTGGATTAAGGCTAAATGTGGGGTGTTAGGTACCCCAAATAACGAGCAAAAACACATTACCTTATAATGAACTAATTAAGACAAGTCATCGTTATATTTTGTAGGTCACAAAGTTTTGGCGACTAGGCAATCATTCAAATTTATCATTTTTTTTGCAGTTTATCTCTTCATCTTTCTACTTTATGTTTTCATTAGATTAATAGTTCACAAAAATACAACTTTGCTCTAAATTTTCTTTGGGGAAGTTAAGGAATTCACAATCAATAGACAAAGTTACCTTCTTGGCGCAATCGTTTGAAGTATAAAGGAATCACTAGTTCAGAGCTATTAGTCGATTTCTTAATCAACGTTCAATTTCAATAACAAATTTGACATGTCTAGTGAAACACTATGAGAAACATTGCTGAAAAGTGTAGTTTGTCGAGTTACAACTACAATCGTTTGAAGTATAAAGGAATCACTAGTTCAGAGCTATTAGTCGATTTCTCAATCAACGTTCAATTTCAATAACAAATTTGACATGTCTAGTGAAACACTATGAGAAACATTGCTGAAAAGTGTAGTTTGTCGAGTTACAACTACAATTGACGTATGCACTTGAATTCTAGAAAGAGCCTCAACAATAGGGATGACAATAAAATCCGCACACGCGAGTACCCACCCGAACCTGACATTAAAATTCGAGGACGGGGACGGATTTGGGGTGGTGATATCCACCCCGCACCCGAATCCACACAGCAAATAATATTATTGTAATTTTTAAATTTTATATACATATATATATTGAACATATTGAATATTTTTTAAATATTAAAAATTAAAATTTTATCTCTATAAAATATATTTTTTAGTTTTATTATTATTTAATAATAATTATTTTATTATAATAAATATGATTTTTAAATTTATAATTTTATATATGTATGAGTGGGCAGGGATGAATGTCTAAATTTAACATCCACTATAAAACGGGGACAGTTGCAGGTTTTCTCCGATTAGTCGGGTGCGGGTGTGGAGGAGGCGAAATCCGCCCCCGCCCCACGTCGTTGCCATGCCTACTCAACAACATGGTCCAATCATCAACTTTAACATCAAAGAACTCGTACTCTCAAAGGCCTAATGATACTCCACCAACATTGATGATGTGAACCTTTGTGGTTCCCCCAAGTGAAATTGAAAATAATATTGTTGATCTCACAACAACTTGTTGACATTGTTAATCTCACCATTCATTACGAGGATCAACAAGCCAAATAGTTGGAGGTCAAACGAGTCAATTCTAACGATTATGTTACATCTACCATGCGCGAAGCTTAAGGGCACCATTAAAACATTGTAGTGCAAAGTAAACCAATTATCGCAATGGCAAGACCTTCACAGTTTCAGATGTATACTACTCAATAGGTACCTTATATTCTCATAAACTCTCAGTCTAATACTTTTGTCTCAATTTAGATAGGTACTAGATTCCAACCTCATAGTTGATACTAGCACGAAGGACTATGGGATATATCTAAAACCAACGGATAAGCCTATGTATAGGATGCCATATCCAAATTGAATGGACAAATTGGTGCAACTACCTATGAGATATAAAACTCTTGATTTTGCCACATTTTTCAAGGAAGATGGCAAATCAACAATGGAACATATTGGGAGATTTATTGCACAATATGGAGAAGGGAACCAAAATGAGTTCCATAAGTTACAGTTGTTCTCTTTATGATCGAAATGAATAACTTTCACTTAATACGCATCTTTGCAACCTAACTCCATTAAAATTTTGATAGACATGGAGAGATGTTTCTATATAACATATTTTATTGGCCTCAATTTGAAGTTACAACAACCGATTTAATGAATCTGAAACAACAAATAAATGTATCGACTACAAACTTTGGTGAGATGTTTAAAGAGAAAGCAGAGAAGTGCTCTGTCCAATTTTGTGATACTGAGCATGCATTCATGCTCATAAGTGGAATGCACCTTTAGTTGAAAGACAAAATGGAAGGGCAAACATGTAATGATCTTAATGAGCTAGTCTACCAGAAAATATGTATTGAGTGAATTATTCTAAAAAAAGAAGGAAAAAAAAATTGTTAGTCGAAAAACGGTTCACTATCTTGTTTCTATCATTGACATGGAAGAATCAAATGATAATGTGTCAACTACTTCAACAATTGATATATTGACAACTTAGATTGTCAATACATGTGTGCAATCTTGGGGCTTGGCAAATATGAGTACACTAGAGACCAAGATCGAATATGCTTTTGACATTACCAATGTTGATCAGATATTCAATTATCTTCTTAAAAATAAGCAAATCCATATATTAGATGGTCACAACATTTAATTGTATAGTCTTCAAATAACATTAAAACAACTTGTTTAAAAGGAAGTTAAACACATCACACCATATTATTATATAAACATAAATTAAATTTCATTGATCCTTAATTAACAAGTGTTTTAGCTCATATTGAGCTTAATAAGTGACATGGAAAAAAGAAGTTCATTACAACCAAGATATAAGGAACAACAATGAATAAAACAACAATGAATAAAAGGAGAGAAATATAGTCAATTAGATGTTGAAACGATGATTGGTTCAATTCAAGATGACAACTTCCTTCCTTGAATCTCAATCTTTAAGAACCAGCTCTAATGGCTCTAAAAGGTGGAGGATGGTGATGAAAGTTGTCTCTGCTATTATATCATGTTTTTATCCTCTTATAAGAAATTTTTTATGACATTATCTCCCCTACTTTGGCCAATTGTTGCCATTAAATGTGCAATGTGCAAGTATACACCATCGTAACAAGTAATGAAGTGAAAATAGAGATCGTGCCCATAAGAATTGTTATGGCTAAATTATAAATATTTCCAAATTTATAAGTTTAATTAGGTAAGATTCTATGTAACAAGTAACACATATATTGATGAGCTTGCATTCAAGCTAAGATGACCAACCAAGAGATAACCATAACATGTTTTTCGGTGTAAAATTCTTACAAAAGCATAATACTCCCAAGTTAAAGTGTTCATCTCATTTGAGCTTCAACATAATAAGATACCAGACATAAATGAACCAAGAACCATTTTACAAACTGAATGAAATTCAAATAACAGAAATGAAAGCATATAAATAAAGAATAAGAATCTCTACGGCTGATGTAAATTATATTCTATATACATACGATATGTTGGCCCGTTGTCTCGTAGGGATGCTACAACATTTTACCTAATTATCTCTAAATTGATTTGCACCTACAAACATTTATCAAACCACACGTAATTTTTTCCAAAAATATATAATTATTGATTTTACTCCTAAAATAACATGCCATAAATTAATTCAGAAACACAAAAAACTTAATAATGTTGTCACCAAATACTTAATAATTCAAGCTTAATTGTGCTTAAGAGTTATCAACTATTATCCTTGAAGGTGGTGACACTTCATTAGCCCATTAAATTTATTCTTTGCACACCAAGGTTTCCCACATTTCATGTTGAAATAATTGACATACAATGGACCCACTTGTTGCCCACAAGGTGTAAGTATAACTTAGGGGTATTTGTGGTGCGGTCTTGAGGAAAAAAAACCATCTAATCCAAATATAATAAAATTACACGTGTTTCGATTCGATGACATGTTTTAAAAAAATTAATCTGCAATAATTACAAGCAATTTAAATTAAATCAATTTTTAGATATTCAAATTGTAATTCTAAAAAATACATTAATACTATAAAACAGTATAAAATTTTATGTTTGATGTTAAATATAACATATAATATACTAAAATTCAATAATTTAAAATAACAACGATAGATTGTGTTTGAAATAGTAAAAGAAAAATATACTAAATTAAACTAATGAATATTATTTGAAAGAAAAAAATTACTGAATAATATATACATTCAATACATAATAATTGTTAAAATTTTATGTGTATAATTTAGTTCAATTTTAAAAAAGGTATCCGAAATATAATCTATATATATAGCTTTTACAAAATAACATTGAATAATATTTGATTTGACACAATTTCAATATTTTTAATCGGTTTGTGATTTTATATTGAATTATTTGGGATATGTACACCCTATGCACCAACATTGCTTCAAGTTGTTGTTGCATCTCACAACATTTTCTTCATATTTGACCAAAGATAATTCCTGCACAAAAATCAACACCAACCAATATAATTGCAATATAAAACACCCTAAACCAGCAAAAAGATTTCTAAACTCAAAATACTTAAATTTTCCTAAAACCAACAAATTACTTAGCATTATATTTGAAGTATTTGCATAGTTTAGTCTAAAAGATGTGAAATAGTCTAAAATCAGGTGTTGGCTGCACCAATGTGATGCTTATGGTTTTTGAGAAATAGAATTCTGTTTAGGGATAGGGTTGCACAATTTTCTAAAGTACTTGAGCATGTGAAGGTGGTTTCATAAGGCCGGTTTATTGGACGTTTATGTTGAAAAACTGATTTTTTTTCTTTTTTGGAGTGTTTGTCCATTAAATATTTAAATTATATTTTGCCTAGCTCCTTTTATTTTTGCCAAATCACACAAAGAATCAAGCCATCTTGAAAATGTTCTTTACATCTAAATAACCATAGTTTTTTTAAATAAAATAAAACAGGTTACTAGTACTACTACTATATCATCCTTTCAAAAAAATAAAAAATAAATAGTACTTTCTATCATCACAATTTAGCTTCCTAAAATAATCTTCTTAATCATAGCTTAAATGAGTCTTTATATCATAATTTGGGAATAAGGTTGCAAAAATCTTTATAAATTGAGCTTGGAGATATGCCCCAAATTTGAGAAAACACAACAACAACAACAACAACATAGATTCATCAAGAAATTGAGTTCCCCCAAATAGCAAATTTGTTTATTTTTGTGGTAAAGATGCAATTTTTTCTAATATCAAAGGGGGACAATACAAAAACAAAACAAAGGTGACATTGTTTCTTAAGGTACCCACCCACTTCACAAAAACAAGAACAAGAAACATAAGAAGAAGCTTAACGGTTGTGGTGCTTCGAAAAAAAGTTACATTTATTCAATTCAACATTGGGAAATCTGAGACCCAATTTCAATTTCAAATCAAGTACTCAATCGAAAGGGTTACTTATTCATTCAAAGTTATCTCAGCTTGTATATATATATACAACTTTTTCTCTTATGAGATAGCTTCAGAGCTATTAAAAGTTCAGATCTTTAACCAAATTTTCTCTTTAATTTCAGGTTAGTTTTCTTTCATTGGCCTTAAACTCGTGTGGGTTTGTTTTTGTTTGGCTTTAAATTTTGTGGGGCTTAAAAAGTCAAGGCCTTTGGAATGAATAATGAATCTTTTTGTTTTATCAGTTTGTTATAGTAATCACTTGAATTTTGTAATGATGAAAGTGTTTGGTTTTGAGATTGAATCATGGTTCTGTTAAATTATGAAACTTCTACGATTCCTTATGTTGTGACTTTCTAGCCTTTTGAAGTTATCAGTGCCTAAAATTTTGTTCTTCACTAAATTTATGAAGTGCTCCCTCATATTGTGATGTATACTTGGTGATGTTGCATTTGGGATTTGATGTACTGTTTCTGTGTTTGATATATTATTCTTTGATTTAAAAACTTGTTAGAATTATCAACTTTTGTGCTATTTATGATTGCTTCTTTAGTTCTTGTGCTATCGATTATGTATCGAATCATCATCACTAATCACTCATCACTGCTCTGGGTTGATTTCTTTCCCTTCCCTATCCTTTCTGAAACCTAGGGTCTTTCTCATCTTTGTATGATTATATATCTGAATTTCATTTACTGTTAATACACATCATGCAGTTTTGCCATTGTTCGATAGGACTTTGCGTCCCTTCCTTTCGATTTAGTGGATCTGCATTTGTGGAAATAGTAGACATAGGTCTTGTTTGGATAAGCAACTTAATTAAGCGCTTATCATATAAGTCTTTATGTATTAGCCATTTTAATTGTTACTTTAGAATTGTAACATTTGTCTTTTATTGATGACTATTTTTTTCTCATAATTTTCATTTTTGAAGGGTATATCTCGGTGTTGTCAATAGTGGTTATAGCATAGCGGAATTTTAACAAACAATTATCATTCTGTTGTCAGTTCAAACTGTTGTCAAATAGAGGCTATAACTGCACTATAGCACTGTACAAACTGCTATTTTCCGCGATCCACGATTGAAAACACTGAGATAAGAAAAAATATTGACCTGCAATTGAATCTCGTATATCTGACTTTCTCTACACAAAATCTTCGTCTCTCTAGAAAAAATTCATCTTGACGATCATGTTACTATTATGCTGCTATCAGGGGTGATACATAAATAGATTAATATGCGGGATACCGAGAAGTTAAATAAAAGAGGTTTTGCAAAATCCAATAACTCAAAGGAACATATTGAGTCAAATGTAGATTCATTCGGATTCAAAAAAAGTAGCACAAAACACCGAGGGAAGAAACACAAGCTGACATCAAAATCTCAACAACGTAGAGGTTACACAAATCCATCGGGGAGAACCGCTATTAATTCTTCCATCAAGTCGCCAAGAAAGGATCCTTCGAATAAAAGATTGATTATTAGACAAAATCTACATAAAACCGATAAGAACTCTTCACAAGTTCAGCCTTCAAAAAAGATACAAGGAGGACAGATTTCTCTTAGTAGTTGTAGGAAAGGTGAGAAAGACGTTGATCGGGTGAAAATTACTCAAAAACGTAAGAGAAGGAGAAAGAAGAAAAGGCAAAGACATAATGTAGATCTTGACGATACTTCACGGCTTCAGAGAAGAACAAGGAATCTCTTAATCAGAATGAAGCTTGAGCAAAACCTCATCGATGCTTACTCTGGAGAAGGTTGGAAAGGTCAGAGGTATGAGGAAAAATATTCGTCTTCTATAATTTTTCACATGTTTGATAAACGATATGCAAGTAGCTTTAAATGCTTATTTGTTCCATGAATCAGTTGTTTAGTTTTTAGAACTCAGAGCTTTCCTTTGAAAGATAGTTTTGTAACTGATCATTCTTTTTTGTTTTTACTGAAATTCGTATTATAGTCGAGAGAAGATTAGGCCAGAAATGGAGCTACAAAGAGCAAAGAAGCAGATTTTAAAATGCAAGCTTAGTATCCGCGATGCCATTCGCCAGCTGGATTCTCTTAGTTCAGTTGGTAGCATCGAAGGTTCTGTCATTGCTAATGATGGATCTGTTTATCATGAACATGTGAGCAAGTATTGAAACTACAAATGCTTCCCTTAATTGTTATTTTTTTTGCATTCTTTCCTGTTCAATTGAGACTTGTTATAATGTTTCACACCTTATCAATGAAAATTATTTATTTATCTCATGTTTAATTAAAATCTGATTTTTGTGGTTTTCTTTTCTTCATCTAGATATTCTGTGCAAATTGCAAGATGCGTGAAGCTTTTCCAGATAATGATATTATACTATGTGATGGCTCATGCAATCGTGCTTTTCACCAGAAATGTCTTGATCCTCCTTTGGATACAGAAAACAGTGAGTTCTGATTATTCTCGTCTATCAACTTGTTCAACCTTTAATGTGCTGATTTTTCATTGAGAAAACATATTGTTTAATAATTATTATAAATTGCAGTTCCTCCTGGAGACCAAGGCTGGTTTTGCAAGTTTTGTGAATGCAAGATAGAAATACTTGAGGCAACAAATGCTCATCTCGGGACTCGTTTCTCCTTAGACAGTACTTGGCAGGTTTTTCTTTTACTACCTTGTCTCCTATGTAGCACTGACACTTTAGGTTGAAGGCGCGTCCAATATCCAACACGTGTTGGTTTCTAACACCGACACAAGTAGTTACATTCAATTACTTCCACTTTTTCAAATTATTACCGGTGCCAACGTGTTAGTGCCAGTGTCATATTGGGTGTCTATGTCTGTCAGTGTTTCTTAGCTTGTCTCTTGCACAAGTAGGACTTTCATTCCTTCTATGGGTCCAAATAATAATAAAATGCTTTGTTTTGTCTCATAAAATTAAGGATGTATTCAAGGAAGAGGCTGCTATTCCTGACGGCGATACTGCATTACTAAATCAAGAAGAAGAATGGCCCTCAGATGATCCTGAAGACGATGACTATAATCCAGAGAGGAAAGATGGCAACCACAGCATCGACACAGAAGGAAACAATGATAATGTATCTGATGATTCGAGTAGTTCTTCCAGTATGTGGTCTTTAAATGAGGAATGTTCTTTGTTAGATGAAGGCATCAACCTTGAATATTATTCTGGTAATGGCCACATAGATTCTGATGAATCCGGGGAAATAGCATGCGGTCATAGGCAGCGTAAAGCTGTTGACTACAAGAAACTTTATGATGTGAGTATATCAAAGTTTGTTTGTGTTTTGTGCAAGGAAAAATTACTAAAGAAACATAGTTACTGATTTCTACTCTGGTCATATGCTAAGTATACTCATTTTTTGGTTTTAACATTCTAATTACCAAGGAAAAAGAGCCCTGAGAGGTAAGTAAAGTTTGACCAATGATTGTTTAACTAGGGTTTGAACTTGAGTACTCCCGATGAAGTATAATTGTGATCATGTAAATAAAGTTTCATCTGAGTTCCTATCTTTGCAGGAAATGTTTGGAAAGGATGCTACTCTGTATGAACAAGTGAGCGAAGACGAAGATTGGGGTCCTGGAAAAAGAAGGCGAAGAGAAAAGGAGTCCGATGCGGTTAATACTCTTATGACTCTACATGAGAGTAAAAATAAACGTCCAAATAACGAGAACAATGATAGAATAAGAGAGGATTCTTCAGGCATACCAATAAAAAGACCTTGTTTCAGGCTTCCACATGAAGCAGTTGAGGTATTAGCTTTAGCTACTCTTGTTGGTTGTTACCTCTCAAAGTTTCAACTGAGAAATAATGTATAAATAGTTATATATGCTCTAATTCGTGTCTAATATGAAATTTTCTAGAAGCTTCGCCGTGTTTTCGCAGAGAATGAGCTACCTCCAAGATCTGTGAAGGAAGCCCTTTCAAAAGAGTTGGGAATTGATGTTGCAAAGGTTATACCTTACGGTCTTGATTTAGATTTTTGTTTCTATTTTAATATGAATTTATCCAATAAAATTGTATCACTATTTGGTAAACATTTAAATATTTCACTACAAGTTTTATATCATCTATCACCACAAAGTTATTTGGTCTTTATTTGTGTCAAAAGTCCGTGATCTGTCCAAACATCCTGTTATTAATGTGTTAGAAAATGCAGGTTAGCAAATGGTTCAAAAATGCACGTTACATGGCACTTAAAACGAGAAAGGTAAGCTTCGGCGCTATGCTTTCGCTCTCTCATTTAGTAATGTTTCTTTCCTTCTGTTTATTTTTTTCTGGTTGATATATACACTTTCAGAAATTGTCACATGTCATGATTATCGCCAAGTTATTATTCAATTAATAACCTTTTGTAAGAATTGTTTAATTTGATGCAAACTTATGCTAGTTTTAAATCCTATAAAAAGTGTCTTTTTATGGCAGAAATTCATAAATTGTTTTGTTCTTGGAATTTGCAATATACTCTCTGACACGAGTGGAATTTGTTCAGCATCAAGAAGGAGGAGAAGAGCTTCAAAATTTCACTTCTAAGACCGCAAAGGATTCTACATCACAACATGTGGAGAAAGATGAGATTTTGAAACCGAAGGTCTCAAAAATTACTGTGATTCGTTCCGTGAAGAATAGTGAAAATGTTGCTTGCAAAGAGAAAACAAAGGCATCTAGCAGTCCTTTGAAGAAAAGGCGACGAGAAATACCTCTACCCTCGAGAGAAAATGGCAACAAGGTGCTTTTCGACTTATCCAAATGTCATATTATGTGTTCATTTTTGTGCTTGATGATGAACATTTCTGCATAAAGTTTTTCATAGAACATAGAATTTTTCTTGCAATGGAAATGTGAGATGGGCAAGTTTTACTTGATAGATGGTCAATTGTGGACTGGTATCTAAAAATTGTTCATAACACCAACGACAATTGCCGTTGTCCTCTTCGTCTTCGCAACTGGGATAATGACCTAATCAGCGTCGGAACTTTTGTTGTGATAATTGGGTCATGATACTTTAATGTTTTATTTTCAGGACTCCAATGAGGTGAGTGATGATGTTAGCTTGATGAAACTGTTGAAAGAAAGAAAAAAGAAAGTAAGTTTTGCATTTGAAGGAGACTCTGAGGCAGCAGAGTTGGAATTTGAAAGACTGAGCAAAGTGAAGATGAAATTAGATAGATTGAAGCAAAAATTAACTCAAGTTCAAAATTACAAATCAAAGGGTTCAGATGAACTTTATGTGAATGAGCCATCTATTATTTATGTACCTATAGCTGAGTTAAGGGAAAAGGTTAAATAGAAAACTATATATAGAATTTGTATTTTATTTTTTAACATTTTTGCACATCAGGGTAATACATTAATTAATATATAGCTGTTAGTTTTATATTTACATGCCTTACTTTGTACAATGAAATGAAGTAACCGTTTTGAAGTTATACATACCTTGTCATTTCATTATACTTGTTGGTACTTGGTAGCATGGCATGGCCGTGCATGTATTGTAAGTTACTTGTTAGCTTCAAATAATTATTCAAAATAGCCATAACAAATATCAGTTCAAATAAATTATCTAGAGTTTAATAACTATATACTATAAATTTTACATAATACATATTTCACTATAATAGATTTTTTTTATATTGGTAGATTTTTGTATCTCTCAACCATTTGGTCGGAGATTTGATCTCTGGTTGTTGCATATGTAAAAATATATGTTGAAGGATGTTCGTCTCAATTAGTCTTTAGTCGGTACTTATATAAAAATATATGTTGAGAGATGTCAACTTTTTAAATGAATTTTAGTTATTTTGAGTGATTAATTTTTATAGTTTCATACGGAGATACTTAGATC
>JBBPBR010000001.1:11301747-11329733 GCA_037974775.1 Cicer pinnatifidum
TTCCTTTCTTTTAAATACACTAAAAACATATGTATGCTATTATGATTTAATTATTGAAAATTTGAGAGAATTTATGATTTAATTGAATAGTATAAAAATTAATATTAATTATAATAGTAATAATTTTGTACCTAAAAAATTATAACAATTAAATATTATTTATATTTACTTAAGTAAGATTAAAAAGTTTTTTTTGGTCTATAAATATTTTTTAAAATTTACATTTTATTTTAAGATTTCTAAAAAAGTCTTAAACTATTTATTTTAAAAAAATTACATTTAAGGTAAGATATATCATAGACTCTACTTTAGTCAACCGATGTACTATTATTAGTTATAAAGAACACCCCAAAGTGGAGATGATAATATGACTCATATTCATCTAGTATATGTAAAATATATTTATAATGAGTAGAGTAAAATCTGCATTATATGTATGAATACAAGTAATTATTGGTGAAAAAGAGAAGATATCAATATTTAAAAAAAATAATGCTCGTAGGGTATTTTGGGCTCTCAAAGGATATTGGGCTCTCTAAGTGATTTTGTAGTGTGTGTTGGCATTGTATCTTGTCTTGCAAGACAGGAACACAATGAAGTATTGGCTTATTTTATTTCTTTTCATTTATTAGTTGGTGAATCTAGGCAACAAATTCCCAAGGAATAAAAAAGGGAAACTTGAAGGACAAGGACAATATAGTAAAAACAAAAACAACAAGTCAAATATTAATACTAGTGGTCCGTAGCTGCAACAGCAGAAATCAAGCATTGTCTCTTCCTTCGTTCTCATCTCCCACTCACTCTCTCTTTTAAATTGCTTATATCTACATTTCATAACCCCCCAACAAGTTACTACTCAAGAGTGTGAAGTCACACTCTTCAAAATTCGTACTCTCTAATTTCTTTCTATATTATTTTCATTTTCTTTATTTCTTTATCTTGTTCATATTAAGTTTAGGGTTTTGCACTCTAAAAATGAACCTTAGTTTCCTTTTCAAAATCCAAAAAATCACTTAAAGCGGAGGTTTATAAAACTAAGCACTAAAATTGAGGTTTTTACCTCTTAGTTGAACCAACCAAAAATGAGTTCAAGTTTAAGCGGAGGAACCAATGCATTGAATTTCAACGTGGTCAAATCTTCATCCACATTAACTTCACTTACTTCTTCTTCTCCTTCTTCAACATTAACTATCTCCGAAGCTAGCAACGTATCCCAAAGCGCAATCCGAACCAAAAGACCCCGAACCAACCGAAAGAGACCCAACCAAACATTCAACGAAGCCGCAGCGCTACTCTCCAAAGCGTATCCAAACCTCTTTCCAAACCTAGAGAAATTACCACCACCGTGCAAATTTACAAAATCAATAACGGAATTCAATAACAACGACTCTTTTGAACCCTTGTTATTGCCGTTCGATTTAAGAGCACGTGACTACGATGCAACCGCTTTTTTACTTCGAGAAAATAAAAGCACTTCTCAAACGAGCGTTCGAGAGAAGATTCTTTCAGGAGAGAGAAGCTTAAGCTCTGCGGTGAATTTGGATGAAGTGGAACGTGATTCTGGAGAGGATTTCGATTGTCAATCGATATTGGAAGAGGAAATTGATGAAGGGATTGATAGTATCATTGGGAGTAGGGCTGAGGACGCCGGTAATAGCGGCGGAAACGACGGGGGAAGAGTAGATTTTAGTTACGGCGGCGGATTCAGAAGTTTTGGCGGGAAATTCAGTTGGAAGAAGGCTCTTCGCCACGTCGACGGTGTGAACTTGTTGAATTTTGCCATGATTGATGTCCTTGAAATCTCGCCGGGAATGAAGAAGATGCCGGCGGAGACGGCGACTATTGTTCCGGTGACTGAGAAAAAGAAGCAGAGGAAGAAAGAAAACTTGAAACGGAATACTTCGAGTTTTGCTCTGCCTCTGCGATTGAAACTTAATTACGCCGATGTTCGGAATTCGTGGTCGGAACGGGGTTTGCCGTTTCGCCGGTGATTTCTCCGGTTTTGGTTATGCCGGGTTACGACGTCATTGTTCCTTGGCATATCGATTTATCTATTTTTTTTTCTTCTGGATTTATTTACTAATACTTTTTTTTTTACTACTGTTATTTGTTTTCTTCTTATTATTAGTATTTTTATAAATTGTTAAAATATTTATATACTAGAGGCACAAATTAAAAAAAGGAAATAAAACATATGAATTGTACTTCTCAAATGCGATCACTCTACTTATTTCTAAGTTATTTGTGTTTCACGGCCTCAAATGAATGAATGCAAAATCTATTTGAATAGTTCAACATGCCATCTAATTGGGTGCTATGTATAAAATCTTGCTTTTTAGAGTGTGTTTATATTTGTGTTATTTACTCTCTAATTGAGTAAGGAAAAATGATATTTTCATATATAATTTTAATCATAATTTTGACCACTTTAATATGGTTGACATAATTTACATATATAGTTAATTATATTTAATAGATGGTAAATGAATAAAATAAAATATTTTACATAATTAATTCCCTCTAAATATAATTAACCATAATAATTGAACTTCATTAATGATAAATTTAATATGAACAAATTGATCGATTAATTTTTGTTTAATCTATTTTTGAGTTTAACACTCATTCAATTTTATTTTTGGTCTCTATGGGTGTAAGAGTGTTGCGTGCAAATAGACAATGTTAGATGCTTCATTCGACGCCTAAAACAACAATAACAATAAGCAACTATTGAATCACCTTTTAGCTATTGTCCTACATGGAAGTATTTCATTTTAGCCTTTCACATATAGAAATTTATTTTTAAAATGAAGGTTAACTTCAGCTTGCTTTTTTACTTATGTGCAATTTGCAAATATGGAACACGTGAATACAAATGGGGGTTGAAAAATAGACGATCGTGAGCTTGATAACGTGCAATAAGGGTAGTTGATCCTCGACAATATGATAATTCATATATATGATTATGAAATGTTGACAATGAAGTAGCAATAAATATAAGAAAATATTTGAATTGCTATCCTTTTTAAATTTAATTTAATATATTGGCACTTAATTCATTTCATTTAATGTATTTAAGAATAATCTTGATAATAAAAAATTAAATATAGTCATAATGTTCTTGATGAGTTAAAATTAGAAATAAAATAACTAAGTATAATAGTTAGTAATGTGTGTGATATGTGAATATTAAATAAATAAAAGAGAATGTATAAAAAGATCGCACAACACATGTATCTTTACTTTGTCTTGTATATTTGGGATATACGCAGTGGCGGAGCTTGACTTAAAAACATGGGGTGGCCGACATCAAATTTTTCTTTCATTCTTCATCTCTTTCACTTTCACAAATTTTCCTCTTGAAAAAAGAATCAATTCTTTTACTTTTCTTCATTCTCACAAATTTCTCTAAATCAACCAATTTAAGAAATATAAAACATCTTTTCAGTGAAAATTAAATGGAGACAAAAATCAAACATATGCAACAAAAAAACTCAAACGCTTTATATTGACAAAAAATCAAACACCTTACATGCAATAAAAAAACTCTAAACAAAAATGAGCAATAACATCTAATTTGAAACAAACAAAACTCAAAAACAAAACTCCAAACAAACAAAACTCCAAATCAAAATTCCAAAACAATCAATTCTTTTACTCTTCTGTATTCTCATAAACTTATCTAAATCAACCGATTTAGGAAACATAAAATCAAAACACCTTATTCGCAACAACAAAACTCAAATACTTAATATAGACATAAAATCAAACACCTTATATGCAACACAAAAACTCCAAACAAAAATCAGCACTAACATTTAATTGAAACTCCAAACTCACAACTAACAAAACTCGAAATCAAAACTCCAAATAAGCACTAACAAAAGTCATCATTAACAAAACTTCAAATCAAAACTTCAAACATCAATTCTGATTATAACCAAAAATACGAAATTGAAATTCGAACCTTTTGAGTTTTGACGATTGACGAACGATCAAGGCGGAGTTGATTAGAGGCGGCGAGCAGAGGAGCCACGCAATCAGGAGGCAGAGGCGGTGAGCAGAGGAGCGGCTAAACAAATGAGAGTGAATCATAAGTTTGAGAAAGATTGAGCGTGAATCGCAGATGAGCGTGAATCAATGAATCACAAGTTTGAGCGACGCGGGGCAGAGGCGGCGAGGAGTGGTTAAGCATGAGGCAAGTTCGAGTTCACAAGTTTGGGGTGGCCGCGGCCACCCCCTATCCCTACAAAGATCCGCCCCTGGATATACGAGATTCTATATCCAAATATGATATGATATTTAGACAATACTGATTAAGTATAACTTTGTTAAAGATACAATGGTACACCAACAATATTATACAAATTACAAGTAGTTTGATTGCTCCACGTGTCATGGTTAGGAGCGGAATAAATCACACTTGCCAATAGGAGTTTACGATTTAACCTACATTTTCTTTTAAATAGACAAGACTAAAACTTCTAAAAAAATATATTTGTTAAAAAAGTCGGATTACGTGCCACATAAAAAACGTTTTAGATTTATTTAAATAAATATAAATAATATTTTTTTACTACTGTAATTATTATATTAAATTTTGATATTTTTGTTAGATATTTCATATTTAGTAATTTATACATATTAACTTTCTTTAGTTTTTGACATATTTAAATGTATTATTATAAAATAAAATTGAAGTATGATGTGTATAAAATCATATTCTTTAAAATGTCATGTTAAATATCAAAATAAAACTTAATTTTATTGACATATTAACTCGTTAAAATGAAATAGGCATTTAAGCGGATAATATCAGACTTCTATCGAGGTCAGACTCAAATTTAAAAAATAAGCTTATGACAAAGCACATGGCAGACTTATACCTTAAATTTTTTTAACAAATCAAACTGAAGCCTAACAAAACTTGACCCGAACCAATTTATTTTAACCTCTATTCATAGTGTTTTGGTTTATGCCTATGTCGTGACTAACTATCATGAGCACTAACTAACTGTCAATTAAGTTGGATTGTGAGGAGACACTCTTATTAATCACAATCAATAAGATATTTTTTTGGTCACTAGTTGTCACTTTTTTTTTGGACCATGTGAAGGCCTAATATGAATTTAAAAGATTATGTCTAATTTTCTATCTTTCACTTATAAGTTGTTTAATTTATTTGTTTTTTTTAAGCATTGCTTCATTGTTAAATAAATGATGTGAAAAGCGATAATTCACTTTTTTTTTTCGTTCTTTTCAATTTTATCAAATTTTTTGTTCCATTTTGATTTTCTATAAAAAAAAATTATATATCTAAAACAATCACATAATTCGAATTACTAATCAAATTTAATAATTCAAGATACTGTTATTAAAAAAAAAGACATTAATAAACTGAATTCAAAATACTAAATCAAACACTAATATTCTCATTTAAGTACAACAATATAAATCACCAACTATCATGATGACTTAAACACAAGAAGTAAAACAAACATTTAATAGCTACAATTTCACTTGTTCCCACTTTTCCATCAACTTATATAATTGTCTTTCCTTCTTCTTCTTTGATGAAAATTTATTTTTTCTTCTTTATTTAGAAAAAAATAATATTCATTGCCAATGTTAGATATTTTTATAATGTCATTCAATAACAACTATACATATGGCCAAATGATTAAACTTTACTCAACATGAATAATATAACACAGTAAAATAAATAATATTTGTTGATTATTTTTTTAATAATCTAATATAAAAATTACACATTTTACTTTAAGAATAATTTCTATGTTTGATTGTATATTATTGTGTAACATTAAAAGTTATTTGCGGATATATTTAATCAAATGATATTATAATTTTATTTTTAATAGAATAATGGTGTCACTTATTAAATTAATTTATAGAATATCTAGATAAAGATCTATATATGGTGATATTTGATTAGGTCATGTATAATAAAAGTTATAACATAGTTGAATCATTTTAGTTTTCTTACTTTTTATTTCTCCTACATGTAATTATGATGATGCTATGAATACGTGCACCAAATTTCCAAAACAACACAAGATTACTCAACCTTGCATTCACATTTCTCACTCCACTCACTTTCATTTCATTCCAAAACCTCACCTTCAATGGCCACCGCCGAACTACCTCAAAACGGCACCACCACCACTACAACCACCTCAAACCCACTCCCACCGGACAATTCCACCGCCTTTCAACCACTCACCACCGACGCAGATTCCGCTAACACCGCCCAAGCCACCAACGAATCGACTCAGGAGCCAGAGACGGCAAACCACGCCGGAATAGACACCAATTCCACCACCGCAGTATCTACCGCCACTCCGCCGGAGAAGAAATGGCCAGGTTGGCCTGGAGACTGCGTGTTCCGTCTCGTAGTTCCTGTTAGTAAGGTTGGTAGCATCATTGGTCGAAAGGGAGAACTCATCAAGAAGTTGTGTGATGAAACTAAAGCTCGTGTTCGCGTTCTTGATGCTCCTATTGGTACTCCTGATCGAATTGTATGTCTCAATTTTGGAAAGAATTTCGATCCAATTTCTTTCTAGGGCTTTCTTCTTTATATTTCCACTTTTAGTTTTTTATTTTTCTTTTCTTGGTTAGAATAATGTAGTTATGTAGCTTTAAATTGGTTTTTATTTTGCGTTACTAATTCAGTTTCATTTATTTATTTATTTACTTATGCATTCCTTAGGATAAATGCTTGTGTTAAAACTGAAACTATGTTTTGGTTTTGCGTTTTTTTCTTCAAGATTGTTCAGTTTTTGTGATAACTGCAATACTGTATGTGACATGGATTTTATTTCTTGCCATTGAATCTTAGTTTTCTGCTATGTGTTATATGCTTAGAAAGTAGTTTGTTTCCTTATAATATACTGTTTATAATAGAATTGAAGTTGATTCTATAGGCCAGTTTCTTGCATTATGTTGTACATGTATGCACAGTGGTGCACTAGCTCTTTCAAATGTTTTGCATGGATGACGAGGACCCTTAGGTTAGGTAGGTTATGTTTGGGTGGAGGGTTTTGGTGGGAAAGAGAAGCAATGGTAGAATTTCATTCTTTTTGAATAAATATTTCTAGTTTAAAATATTTAATATGATGTTTTAGAATGGAAGTAATAAAGTGATATTCATCACAAAATTTAATGTCTATTCCCTTCTTATATTACTATAAACAATTTATAACTTAACTCAAAAATTAATTTTTTTCCGTTCCTTTTGTTTCCAAAACTATGTTGTCAATAGTGTGCTATAATGGCATAGCAGAGCAGAGAGGCTGATAGCCATTATTGGAAGTTTGTAGCGGAGTGGTTTGGTGTTGTGGCTGTATAGCCCACTAATAGGCTAGCACCCAAAACCGCAGCTGTTTGTAGCTGTGATGGCTATTATATGCTTCAGCTAAAAAAGCCTTCATTTAATAGTCTTTTTTTGTTGGAAATTATTACTTATGAATGTTTCAGGATTGATTCTTATTTTACTTTTTCAGCATTTATATATCTTGTGTATTAATTATATAATATGTAAAAGTAAATTTAGAATAGCAGTCATCCTTTTATTCGCTATCCAACTACAATGTTTTCCAAAATCCTCCATCAAAACATGTGTTTATCTGTTCCTTTTTTGTGTTTAATATGATTACTTTTTTTTCTTTCTGTAGGTACTTATATCAGGGAAGGAAGAGCCAGAGGCAGCTATTTCCCCTGCAATGGATGCTGCACTAAGGATATTCAAACGGGTATCTGGACTATCCGAAACTGACAGTGAGTTTAAAGGATCTGCTGGGACATTTTGTTCCGTTCGATTATTGGTGGCATCAACACAGGCTATCAGTTTGATTGGAAAGCAAGGATCACTAATCAAATCCATACAGGAGAGTTCTGGTGCTTCTGTTAGAGTATTATCAGGAGGTATGCTTCCTCTCATGTTATCCAATTATACACCTATGGTGATTCCTGTAATTCTTATTGGCAAATATGGATTTTTTGTGGATTCTCTTATATTATTTAGTTATATGTGAAGCTGAAGTATAGTAGTTAAACCTGGTTGTGCGGAATGGATGACCTACCTCAAAAATGCTGTTGCTGTATAGTAGATTGTGAGTGCTGGCTACACTGAAATAGTAGATACAGCACAAGTTGTCACTAATAAAAGTTAACATGCTAAATTAAGTGACATTTATCATTAATACCACTCAAGAATCATGGCGAAAAGGCACAGTCATAATTAATTATGCATAACTGATAACTAGTCATTTCTCACGAGACCATTTTTCTTGTTAAATTTGCAGACAATGATACTAATGATTTTGAATACATCTTTTCCCTTCTTGCATTTGCCTCCAACATATTGGTTTACAAGTGTGAAGATAGAGAAAGCTCCAAAAAAATAGTGATTCTGTTATTGCTGAATCAACTGACCTAAACATATTCGTTACATTGATAGTGATCTCGGCTGTTGAATTATTCCAATAGTTAACTACTGTAATAATAATGCTAACCCGGCATGAACTAGCATAAGTCTGACCAAAGATTCCTGTAGTCTCGTATGAAAAGATACTATAATAGCATGCAGCGATTTAATCTTGAATACATTATTTTAATGCCAATGCTAAAAAATTATTTACCTGAAGATGAGGTGCAACGATATGCTACTGCGGAAGAGAGGATTGTAGACATGCAGGGAGAAGCCTTGAAGGTCCTTAAAGCTTTTGAAGTCGTGATTGGCCATCTTAGGAAGTTTTTGGTTGACCGCAGCGTTCTTCCCCAATTTGAGAAAACTGTAAGCTCGTTATTAATTCTCCTAATATCAAATTAGCCAAAAAATATATTTTAGGCCGTCTCTTTTACCCCTCATAGGATTGTGTTAATGGCCTTTCTTTCATGTTCTGATGACCTGTCCTTCAAGGGAGTTTCCATTTAAGATATGCATTGAGATTAACTAGCTTTTCTCTAAGACTATTAGTCCTTCCCTTGTTCTTTTCTGCTGAATTTTCTCTTGAATGAAGTCTCAAATTCATACCTGATAAAAACCTAGAAGGGTACATTAGTCCCTAAAAAGAACTCTTTATGTGGCCCTTGAAAAATGAAACTTTAAGACACATCTTTCCTTTTCTCAGTTTTGCTTTTTACAATTATGTTCACTCACTATGTTGCTTACTTAGGAATAACTTGGCCAATATATATAATATCTCCTAAGTGAAATGTTAATATTTAGAAACATCAGATCACCACTTATCACAATTTCAGAACTGTGTTAAAACTCAACTTCAAACACATTCATTCACTAACTGAAATTAAAAGCACCTCAACCAAAGTAACCAAGACTCAAAACTTTAAAGTTATGGTGGATAACAAATCAAAATAATTCACATGATTAAACAACAAAGATGCAGAAAATTGGGGAAAATTTCTGTCACAATCTGGTGGCTTTTGCATTCCCCTTAGTCTTCACCGTTTCCCTACGCCTCCCTGGAACTATTACTATAGCCTCCTATGGTGGTGATGATGATGATTTTGATCTATCTGTTTCCTCTTGCACTGCATCCTCGTGCCATTAGCACCCTTCTCTTGAGCTTCCTCCATGACATTTTGGGTGCCCGTCGTGCGTCTTCTGATAAGGCTGAGCTTGTAGTGTGCTGTGGAGGATGTGGAGGACTGCGAAGAAGGTGATGTGGTTAGTGACACTTGTTGGCCACATATTGGTTGTGTTCCATAAGGGTAATGCTCCCGTTGTCAAACAACTTGCCCACCTACATTGCTAGTAGGTCATCCACTGTTGCCTTCCGTATGCACACAATGACCTCATCAACTCAATTCAATTTCAGGATTATTTCTGTGTTGGTCATGTCACTTCCATTTAAGAAACTTAACATGCCAAGGGTGCATCTGTTAAATATAACAAAGCCAAAATGACAGAAGGATAAAATGTCTCATGGTTCTACTTTATTTGACTCCACCCTTTTTAGTTTTGACCAAAATTGCCACTTTTTAACCTTGTGTCTTGTTTTGTTCTAATCTTGATATGCACTAGACATTGAACATATATTATATAATTTATATTTTGTCCTCTCCTATCCTATCTACCAAACACTACATTTGTGTGTAGGACCACTATATTTTGTTAATGAGCTGAATATCACCTGAGAAAAATAAACAGAAATTAGGTTATTTTCTGATTTTTGCTTTATTTACATTATAGTATGTGTTTTCTCTATGTTGTTTTAGTACAATGCGTCTATTCCATCACAAGACTGTCAAGCAGAGACCTGGTCTGACAAGCCATCACTGAATACTACTTCACAAAATAGCATGTTCTCTGATAGGGACTCTATCTATGCTGACCGTGAAAGTCATTTGGACTCATTACATGCATCTTCCACTATGTCTCACTCTCTCTATGGGCAAGATTCTTCACTTTCTGGTCGTCGTTCTTCATCTCTTAGTCGTGCTGGCGCTCCCATTGTTACTACAGTAAGTTATTTCGACCACCTGCATGTTTTCTGTGTATTGCTTTACATAAAATTTCCTTTAAAATGAGAGTCATATCATTTTTTGTATCTATTTTCTCATACCTCGTCATCTTTATGTTTTGTTTAGTTATCTCTTTCGATGATATTCATGACACTCCTCTCTTCCCTATATGTTTCATTTATCAGATAATACAAACAATGCAAATACCACTATCCTATGCGGAGGACATCATTGGTATTCAAGGGACTAATATTGATTATATTCGCCGCACTAGTGGAGCCATATTGACTGTGCAGGAGAGCAGGGTGCCTGATGAAATTGTTGTGGAAATAAAAGGCACCTCGTCCCAGGTTCAAATGGCACAACAATTGATTCAGGTAGGAGACTACAGACAAATAGGTCACTACAGTCGTTTAAAACAACTTGACACCAAATCAATCCTTCTGACAACTTTTGAAAGATTAATGTAGTGCAACTTAGATCTTTAAAGAGCTAATTTGCGTGTAAATGTTTTGAAAGACTAATTGGTGATGGAAATACTTGAGAATTAGGTTTTGGTGCTGAGTGACTTGAGAAATTAGCTCTCAGCATGATATTATTTATAATCAAAATTGTACAAGAGGAATCTCTTAATTAAGGAAATAAATCTGGACTAAATCCAACCTATATCAAACCTAATAAAATAAAGAATAACATATCTTAATAATAACAAACTAAATCATTGCATGTCTCAACACTCCCCCTCAAGCTGGAGCATACAAATTGTAGGCATCAAGCTTGTCACATAAGTTATACTTGGTCCTTGAAGAGCCTTTGTGAAAATGTCTGCCAATTGATCATTAGAACCAACAAATGAAGTAGCATTCTCGCCAGACACAATCTTCTCACGAACAAAGTGACAATCAATCTCAATATGCTTTGTTTGCTCATGAAAGATTGGATTAGAAGCAATATGTAAGGCTGCTTGATTATCACATATGAGACTCATAGTATCTATATTACAAAAGCACAACTCTTGGAGAAGGTGCCTGAGCCATATAAGCTCCTGAGTAATAAGTGCCATAGCTCGATATTCAGCCTCAACACTAGATCTGGTAACAACATTATGCTTTTCCAAGAAATCAAATTACCACCAATAAGAACACAATACCCAGATGTGGACCGTCTATCGGAAGGACTTCCAGCCCAATATGCATCTGTGTAAGCAACAATATCTGAATTACCTTTGTCTGTGTAAACAAGACCTTTTTGTGGAGCTCCTTTAATGTATCTCAAGATTCTAACCACAACATTCCAATGACTATCACAAAGGGATTTCAAGAATTGACTCACCACACTCACAACGTATGAAATATCTGGCCTCGTCATGGTCAAGTAATTCAACTTTCCAACTAACCTCCTATATCTTCTTGGATTTGGAAAGGACTCCCCCTCATCCCGTAGGAGTTTGACATTTGGATCCATAGAGTGCCAATTGGTTTGCAATCTAGCATACTGATTTCTTCCAAGATATCCAAAGCATACTTTCTCTGGGAAATAGCAATTCCTGCCTTAGATTGGGCTACCTCAATGCCAAGAAAATACCTCAATCTACCTAGACCTTTGACCTGAAAGCGGTGGACTTGATGTTGTTTGAGTCCCACAATTCCATCACGATCATCACCTGTAATGATTATATCATCAACATAGACAACCAAGTAAATACACTTGTTAGAAGATAATTTATAAAACACAAAGTGATCAACTTGACTCCGAATCATGCCATACTGCTAAACAACACTACTAAACCTCCCAAACCATGCCCGAGGAGATTGTTTGAGTCTATACAAAGCTTTATGAAGTCGACAAACATACCCACGATACTCCCCCTGAGCAACGAAACCAGGTGGTTGCTCGAGATAAACTTTTTCTTCTTCTAAGTTTCCATGAAAGAATGCATTCTTTATGTCTAACCGATATAATGGCCAATGTCGCATAGTAGCGATAAAGAGAAAAAGACGAACCAAAGCCATTTTAGCCACATATGAGAAAGTATCACTGTAATCAAGGCCAAAAACTTGCACGAGCATTCAACTTATCAAGTCATGGAGTAAGATCATGAACAAAACAAGAAGATCCAAAAACTCGAGGAAGGATACGAAACAATGGTTCATCAGGGAGCAATATGGGATGGGGAACTTTGTCTTGGATAATAGAAGATGGCATTCTATTAATCAAATATCCTGCTTGAGGACAACATCGTTCCAAAACTTGAAAGGCACATTAGCACCAATCCTTAAGTATGTGTTGTTTCAATTATATGACGGTGCTTACGTTCATCAATACCATTTTGTTGTGGGGTATGGGGACAAGATGACTGATGTATTATTCCATTTTCGACCATAAAAGAATTAAAAGATGACGAAAAATACTCTTTTGCATTATCACTGTGCAAAATGCAAATAGAACAACCAAATTGATTTTGAATTTCCTTAAAGAAATTGTGAAATATACTTAATATTTATGTTCTATCCTTAAGTAGGTAGATCCACGTACATCTAGAAAACTCATCAATAAAAGTGTCGAAGTACCTATGACCTACAAATGAAGTGACTTGACTTGGTTCGATACATTAGAATGAACGACATCAAAAAGAGAGCGGGCTTGCGATTGAAGCCTGCTAGGGAAGGAAGACCTGACGTGTTTCCCAAGCTGACAAGATTCACAATCTAAAGACTTTAAGTGAGACAAGTGAAGGACTATAACTGTGAGCTTTTTGAGACTTGGATGACCTAACCGACGATGAAGAAGACTCGGGGACTCCGGACTAGAAGTGGAAGCAACAGTAGATGAAGACTGAAGGTAGTAAAGTCCTTGGGACTCATATCCTGTACCAATCATCTGGTTCGTACTCTGGTCCTATATAACAAAAGTGTCAGGAGTAAAAGTTATAGAACAATTTAGACTTTGAGTCAGACGACTAACAAAAATTAAATTAAATAGAAAGTTGGAAACAAAAAGAACATTAACATAGTAAGTGGTGTACGAGCGATAATGGACCAGCAAGGAGGGCTCAATTGTTTGCCACAAAAGAGAGACTAATTGACAGTCAGCTTGCTCCCAATCTTCACGCAAATTTGTATTAATTTCTGAGAACTTCTTAGTGAGGTGATTTGAGAGCTTTTGTCCAAGAAACCACATCTTGACAGCAACTGACTAATTTAAATAATTTTGACCATTAAGTCTCTCAGACGGTATAGAGGGATTGCCGGAGAAAACATATGTTACAAGGCTCTTAATAGAGGATTCAGATTTGTTGTTCTCCTTTTGTGAAAGATCTAAACTTGAACTCATTTTCAATAGACTAGAAGCTGTAAGAAGGTAGCAGACGTAAGCACCAGAAATAAGAAGGCAGTAGACTAGAAGCCATAGGAACACAGCAGACGAAAGCACTAGAAATGAGAAGGCAACAAACTAGAAGTCGTAAGAAGGAAGCTGTACAAGCAGCAAGAAATAGTAGAGAAAGCACCATAAATAGTGGGACCCACTGACCAAACTTGACCGAAACAGGAAGGACGACAACAAACGAGTGGAACGGGGCCGAAGGGGACTTCGTTGGAGGTCTGGATGGTGGCGCATGGCCTTCATGCGCCGGTGGAGCTTACAGTTGCAAAAAAGGCATGTAGTGGCGCATGAGAGGGCAGATGTCGGCAGTTCTCCGGTGACTGGCCGATCTGATTAAGGCGAGTCTGATGGTGGGGGTGGTATCACCCGTCGGGCCGTGTATGTTGGACAGTTAACAGGACAACTACGTATGTGACTGACGGCTAGGGTTTTTGAGAGTCCCACTGGTCGTAAGCTCTGGTACCGACTTGAGAATTAGGTTTTGGTGCTAAATGACTTGAGAGTTTAACTCTCAGGATGATATTATTTATAATCAAAATTGTACAAGGAGAATCTCTTAATTAAGGAAATAAATCTGAACTAAATCCAACCTATACCAAACCTAATAAAATAAGGAATAATATATGTTAATAATAACAAACTAAATCAATGTATGTCTCAACAGAAATAAGTTTGGAGGACTAACTTGAGGGTTTGCTCAAAACTCGAAATGATGGTGCAATATAAGGGTTGTGACAAAAGGTACAACAAGCACCACTTATCCAACTAAGAAATGAAAGTTGATTGAAGAATCCTTGATAGTTCTTAGCTGAACATCTTTCAAATATGACTATTTTGTCCGCCAGTTAGTAGTTGGGTTTCCCCTTACTTTGTCCAGTCCTTTGGGTGTTTTTTTTTGGATTTGGCAGATGGGAGGGGACTAACTTTTGATAGATAATATCTAGGGAATGTGATGTTGCACGGGACAAATTGAGCATAAGATGTGAAGTTTCAAAACTGACACTTGATTAGGTGCAGCTACTTCCCATTAGGGTATAATTCATCTTGAAACAATTGATCACTTTTGCTTTTGCTCACAGAAATTCCTTCCTCTGTTGCAGGAAGTTATAAGGAATCACAGAGAATCTATGACCAACAGCTACGGGAGATTGGATGCAGGTGTGAGATCTTCATATTCGCAGTCATCATACTCTCAATTGGGGAATACATCACGCATCCCACCTTCATCATTGTCCTCACAACCACCATACACAGGTTATGGAGTGTCAGGTTTAGGAGATTACAGTACTTTCAGGCTTTAAGTTTGTCTCTCTTTAGTCAAGTTTACTCCATTTGGAACTAGTTTCTTTCTTTCTAAAGGGGATCTTATTAGAGAAAATTAACGCAATGAAGCCTCCAAAAACTCACGTTTTTGTGTTATCTGATATCTTGCATGGTGGGTAGTTTTTGAGGTGGCCAATAGTTGAGAATTGCAGTAGAAAATGTAATGAAATATTAGGCATTTTAAGGTTTTTGTTGTCTAACATGTGAAGTTTGATTTTCGAATATTTGCAATACATACTTTCTTGGCACTATTCCATCCGTGTTTATATTTTGGGTATCTAGGGTGCGATTAACTAGCTGTACTTTCTTGGCCCCATATCAATGCACCGTTGAAAAAAATGGGGATTCAGTGGACATGGCACAAGAACAGTAGGATATATGCAGGGGTGGTTTGAGTTAATGGTTAAGAAGTGCAAGACCGAGTTCAAATGAGATGGGATTTTCTCAAATACTTAGTCTTCATTTATGAGAGAGAAAGAGACAAAAAAAAAGCAGAAAGGTTTATTAATATTTTAATTACTAAAATATTTTTTTCCTTTCTTATAAATAAATTCTTACGTACTTGAGAGGATTCAAACTCAGGTGAACAAAAATAACATAATAATTATAATAATTAATTATTAACTTTGACCGTTTTAAAAAGAAAAACTATTGGTTAGGATAAAATGATTAGACAATTAGAGAGCCCTAAGCACCATCTTTTGCATCCCACTCACCCTTTCGGCACACAACTCTCTTGATGGTCGTATGTATGCTCTGCAGTCGCTTGTTCTCACGTTATGTCCCAATTGTGTCCTCTATCCTAGGCGCCATCTAGTATTCTAGCAAGATTTATTACCTTGAAATATGTTTTATTGATCAACATAATAAATTATTCTTGTAATATGGAATTCATACTATTTATAAAATTTGATTAGAATAATTCACTTTTAAAGAATAAAATAAGTCAACTATTATTGTAAACTATGATAAATTTATTGTAAGATATAAGGGACACAATTAAAAGATTGTATATCAATATACAAATGATTGATTATTATTGTTTATAATGTTTTTACATTGCCAGGGTCGTGCATTTTCAGTGCAACACCATGATCTAACATTCTTCTTTTATTTGAAACGCTCTCATTTTCTTAATAAAATTTACTTTAATAACTGTCATGCTTTGACCAACAAATAAGTCAAACTAACAACACCACCTTAAAGTCGACGACGGCTTTGGAGTGCTTTACTCATCATCTTGCCACCATAACATCAAATTCTAACCATTTTTAGTTGTACACAAACACTTGGGTTATGTACACCATAATGTCTCCTTCATTTTTATATATAGGCTTAATTGCAGTTTTGGTTCCCCTATTTTAACTGAATCGTGAAAGTAGTCCCCTCATTTTGTTTCTCCCCAGTTTTGGTCCCAAAACAAAATTTTGATCCAAAATTTGATAAAATTTTATTTTTTATTTATTTATTTAAGTCACATCATGCTTCAAGATCTCATTTGCAATAATTGTATCTGAAATCTATGATCATGAATAGTGTAGTATGGCTTAAAAAAATGAAATTTCATCAAATTTTAGACCAAAATTCTGTTTGGGGACTAAAACTAGGGAGAAACAAAATGGGATGACTATCCAAACTGCAATTAAATCTTATATATATATAATTAAAATAATAATATGTTTAGGGTTCGAGTCATAGCATTTTAGTCCAAGTCCAACATAACAATGGGTAATTCTAGATGGACTTGATCCAATCGAATGACATCACAAAATCTTCTCAAAAATAGGGCAAGATCTTGCCAAGAGTGAACCCTAAGGTCGTTATCCATCGTAACTAACTTGGATCTTCATCATGACCACTAGATGGACAAGAATTTTTTTGGTGATGACAAGCACAATAATTCACCTATACTCTTATTCTGAGCCACTTAATGACAATGATATCATGATTACAATCACCAAATGACATTTACCATTTTCCGATTAGAAAAATAAACGTTCTATGTTACAGAGTGATTCGAATATCATGGATTTTTCTCTAATAATCATACCGAAGTTTTTTAGAAAATGCTAAAAGGATCTAATATATAAAGAAAACCCTATACATAAATTTAAATCTTAAAACTATTATTTTTGAAAAATTATTACTTCATTGTCAGCGTTTGTGTAATATTTCCTCCCGACGAGTAGTTGAGAGCAAATAATCAACTACCTTCTTGAATCGTCTTTCCACCATTGTTTTCTAAGTTAAAAGTATTCTTAATATCAAATACAATCATTTTTTCTAGTAAAAAATTTCTTTTGACACAAAAATATCAATGATTTAAGTGAAGTTATATACAATCAAAATTCCCATAAATAAATTAATTTAAGAAGCTGGATAAAATAGATTGCATCAAAAGGTTTGGAGCACAAAGACCAAAACATTCAGTCTATTTCCAATTTTGCCACCAATTACCATAAGAAGAGAAAAACGTACCAAAGAAGTCGTTAGTGTTTCCAGCGTTGGTCTCCTTTTTCAGTCTTCAGTCCCAATAACCCATCATCGACGGTTATTTATCTCCTCCGAGTTCAAAAACCCCACTCACTCACTCACAATCACACTTTCCAAATGACGGAACAAACTAAATTCAGCGTATTATGCAGTCTACTAACATGGACACAGCGAACCAAATCGCCGGC
The DNA here is from genome assembly GCA_037974775.1 of Cicer pinnatifidum. NCBI lineage: Eukaryota > Viridiplantae > Streptophyta > Magnoliopsida > Fabales > Fabaceae > Cicer > Cicer pinnatifidum. The sequence goes on from JBBPBR010000001.1 coordinate 11,319,639, forward strand.
GAAGAAACGCGCCAAGTTCCGCAAATTCCTCGACTCTTTCTGCACCGATCGTAACTACTTCCCCTCTATTCGTCTCATTCTTCCCAACCTTGATCGCGAACGAGGCTCCTATGGTCTCAAAGAGTCCGTTCTCGCTACTTCACTTATCGATGCTCTTGGATTGTCTAAAGACTCACATGACGCTCTTCGTCTTGTCAATTGGCGTAAAGGCGGTTCTAAAACCGGTGTTAATGCCGGTAATTTCGCCCTTGTTGCCTCCGAGGTTATATTCTACTTACTCTTTTCCTAATCATAACCACACATTGCCTTTTTTACATACGTATTGAAATACATAGTGACTTTACTGTGAACTTTATTTGTTCATATTTCTAAAATAACTATTCTATATAATGTATTCAACTTTGACTTTTTATAATAGGGTTATCTTTGGAAAAAATTGTAAATGTATTGCAATTTTCACATATGTACATAAGTAACTAGTTTATTTATTATGTGTATTTTGTGCATAAATGTTTGTAAAATGTACTTTTGTATATGAATGTATGTATTTTGACCTTTGAATATTCATTTCTCAATATCAGTGAGTAGTGTAAATTGGGAGTATATTTAGAAAAAATAATGAATGTATATAGTAATTTGAAATGAGATTTATATTTAGAGATAGAGACATTACTTTTTCTCCAAATGATTTATTTCATATATATTGAGAGTGTAAAGATTATTTACATTCTCAATCAATCAAAGTCGTTGTGTTGTTACTTTAAAAATATTTAACTTTTATCATAATTATTTTTTAGTCACATATATGATTGGTTGTGATTTGTTTGACAATGTAGTTTTTTTTACTTCAGTGGTGTATCAAAATTAAACTCTTTTCCGAATTGGGCTTATATTTAGGGACATAGTATTTTCTTTCCATATCATTCATTCAAGGTAACCTCCTTGTGGCGAGGTTTATGTTGAATTTTGAATTTCTTTTTTCAGGGTTTTATATTGTAATTGATTGTTGTTTTGATAGTTGTTGTTGTTGTTGCTGAAAATGGAGTGTTGTTGTTGTTTATAAAACAGGTGCTGCAGCTTAGGCAAGGTACTGCTTCGGGTGGATTGACGATAAAAGAGTTGAATGACTTGCTTGATCAATTGTCTTCGAGTGAGAACAGGTTCACGGTTTTTGCTTTGATTGGTTCGTCGATTTGTTATCTATGTGCTATGTTTGTTTGTTTCTTGCTTTTTTTTTTTTTGCTGTGTTGTTACATTTTTTACTGGGGATTGGATTTTTTTTACTGTATGATGTTTTTTCATTTGAAGTTCTGTTCGAGGGATAAATTTTGGTGGGGGCTTCAATAACAGTGTTATTGAAATCCGAATTAGAATTATGAAATGAAACCGACACTTTTTTTTTTTATATAGAATTATGAAACCGATATTAATTGTTGATGCCAAGGGGATAAACCAATCTGTACCATTTCTATTATCTACCACAATTTTGTAGGTTTTTAACAACCTGCAAATTGGATTGAAATTTGAACAAGAATTTCATGGTGCTTCATTGTTTGCTGGTCAGTGTTTTAGAAATGCCCTGTTTTATAAAACTGTTACTGTTAGAGTATAAAACATGAAAACACTTTGCAGTATATTGAACCAGAAGACCATTGGAATCTAGTATGTTGCTATTGTGATTTAAGCTAAAATGTTGAAGTTAAAATATTCGAGCAGTTCTACCTTTTGACTTCACCATTCTTTATGTAGTTTTTATTTAACATGGTATGGTCTGACTATGGTTACAGGGCTGAGAAGACTTTGGTTCTTTCAACCCTTATCCAAAAGACAAATGCACAGGAAATGAAGTGGATTATCATGATAATCTTGAAAGGTGTTTTTCATTTGTACCAGTAAATAAAAAAAGTCAATCAATTAAATACCTTAACTGAGCCTCAAGTATGTTACTAAATTTCATTGCAGATTTGAAGCTGGGAATTAGTGAAAAAAGCATTTTTCATGAGTTCCATCCAGATGCTGAAGACTTGTTTAATGTTACGTGTGACCTGAAATTAGTTTGTGAAAAGCTAAGGGATCGAAACCAACGTCATAAGCGGCAGGTTAGTTGTGATTTAAAATTACTTTTCGAACTCTGTATAGCTTAAAGAAAATGGAATTGCATAAGTTATTGCCCATTTATTCTTTTAACATGGGCTCTACACAAGCCATATCTGAGATGAATACTAGCATCCTATATCAAACTCAGCAAAATGTAGTTAAAACTGTTCTCATGGAGAATTGTCATATAAATATTGTTTAATGCATGATATCCAACCTTTTAAATTAGTAAACTACTTTATATATGATAGTTTGGTTGTTGATGAAAGAGTCTGACACAAGGGTCTTCTAATTTAAGGGAGGATGTTGATAATCTGTTAATTAGATACACACCAATCGTGCTACTCATCCATCTTGATCAAACAACTAATTCATGAGTTGAAATTTGCGGGTCTCTAAAATGAAGTTGTTTTGTCATAATTAGGCTGCCCTTCATGTTGTTCCTACCAGGTTTTTCATGAAAGAACCAAACATATTGTGGCGAATTGTCATTTCATTAAGAAAAAGTGCTATGATTCTATCTGATTGTATTGTCACTAGTTACATTAGTTCTAATGATCAACTAGTTGATATTCTTCTGTAAAAAACAAACTAGCTTTTATTCTTACTAAGTCTCTCTGAGGTGCTCGAATTCAGTTTATTTGTAACAAGCCCAATGCATGTAATATAATATCTATGCTCTAGCTTGAGGAGGAGTGTTAGAGTTCTTAGGTTCATAAGCCCATTTGTACATATGAATATAGCCCTAATCACTCATTTGTGAGTGTATGTATATATATATATATTACAATAAAAAAAATAACATAGTAACAACAATGAGTCAATGACCATAGTTTATATGATTTTTTTGTTGGGCCTTGAAAGTTTATCGGATGACCTAAAGTTTGGCCCTATTAGCATAATAGGCTTTTAAAAAGTTACTCATTAACTCAATCTAGCTTATTATTATTTTAATAAATAGGCCGAGGAAGGTTAGACCTAATGCAAGAAACAGAGGGCTGCTTGATCTATTCCTACTTGTTTGTCAGAATGATTTGCCATGGAAAATAGAGATAGTAATATATATAAATTTAAAGGTTCCTTGCAGAAAATTGCTTCTTACATGTGCATGTCATTTTTTGTTTATAGGATATTGAGGTTGGAAAAGCTGTGCGCCCTCAATTAGCTAAGAGAGTAGCTAACGCAGCTGAAGCATGGAAGAAGGTTTGCTTCACTTAGCCTTTTAATCATTCACTTATTAAAAAAAATTGGGGAAACAATTTTCTACATTCAGGGTTGGAAAATCTGAAGTGGCATGCTACATGACCATGAGCTTCTAAGGAGTATTTAGTTATTGTTCATTCTTAATACTAACTTCTGTTTTTGTATGTTTCCTATATTTAGCTTCATGGCAAGGAAGTGGTTGCTGAGTGCAAATTTGACGGTGACCGCATTCAAATTCACAAAAATGGAACAGAGATACATTTCTTCTCAAGGTAAGTGCTCTTGTGTTTTTTGTTACAATGTAATTACTTTTTAAATCAGACCGTGGTCCTTTCATGGATTCTTGCTTATAACCACCTTCCCAGTCTGCATATGTGTATGTAACTTCTGATCTTAAAAAATATAAATGCTCAGTGAAATGTTCTTTAGTTAATTAAATGGCTACTTATAAAGTGGAGAAGCTCTCCTCAAAAAATAAAAAATAAAGTGGAGAATACAAGATTAATATGATACGGCAGTTCTTTGTTTTTTGTGAGCATTCCTTATACCTAGATATTTTTGAAAATATCTTACTGTTATGCACTATATTTTTAACTGATTTTTTCCCAAATAGGTGTTCTGTTATACCCTCTCAGGCTTTTGTCTTTTTCCTTTTTTATTAATGAAATTTTAGATTATAGAAAAAAAGGTGTTCTGTTATTTACATTTTCACCCATCATTGCAGGAACTTTCTTGATCATTCTGAATATGCACATGCAATGTCAGAAATCATAATACAAAACATTCTTGTAGATAGGTGAGAACATTTCATGTATTATAGTACTATTCCTTTAAAATGGTTTCGATCCCATTCTTTTATTCTTATTGATGAGCAATGTAGTAGTAATTATAATTTGGAGGGGTTTGTCTGACATTAAACACAGAAACGAGGTTGATGTGGATTTTTTTCTACTTTTAAAATTAATATTTCAATAAATCGGAATACCAAGGGTCATGTTCAAGAAAACTCAAGCATATAGTATCCACTACAAAGAGTGATGCTAATATGCTATGACGTTAAACAATATAAAAAATAGGCAAAATACATCGTGTAGTCCTTTAAGTGACACGAAAATATCAAATTGATCCTTTAACTTTTTTTTTTGTATCAAGTTAGTCCTTTATGTTTGTAAAAGTTACAATCTTGAACTATTTTTAGTCACAACCTCATTCTAATCATTTTTAGTTAGAGATTTTAAAAATAGTACTATGAGTTTTGTATTCAATCATATGAAGAACAGTATAATAAATTTATGTGATTTCATGCCATAGATTGAGAGAATTTTGCGTTTAATTTCAAGAGCTCTAAAATCTATCTCACTCGAATTCTATCTTGATTAATTATTTTTCTAAAATTTGATTGAGGGCTTATGCTCTTGTGATCATTGCAATCAAAACCTCTTAAGAATTACATGAGTTTATTGAAAAAATTGGGTGAATTTTGAATTTCAATTGTGCTGGTTTGAAATTAGGATCGTTGGTGTAAATATTTACAAACATAAAGTACGAACTTGATACTAAAAAAAAAAGATAAAGGACTAATATGATACTTTTGTGTAACTTAAAGACCGTACAATGTATTTTGCCATAAATAATATCTAATAGTATCTTGATCTTAGACTATCTAACAGTATCTCTTAGGAATTAGTTTTTGTAATCAATAGTTTCGTTATTAATATTGTGATTTTAGAGTATCTTAATTAAGTTATGCATTTACCTCTTATTAAAATGAATAGTTTCCTTCTGTAATACTACCTCCGTCCCTTGTTATAAGACCCTCCAACACATTTTACGGCAATTAAGAAAAGTGGTTATAGTAATAAATGTCAAAGAAGTACATTACATTTACATATTTACCTCTATAATTATTGATATCACAAGAGAGAAAGAAGTTAAGTTTTCCATAGTAAATTAATTAGGGTGTTTTTGTAAAGAAATCATTAATGCATGTTGAATTCTGTGAAATTTTGTGAAGGATCTTATATTAAGGGAAAAAAAAAAGTGAAAAGGGGTCTTATAATTAGGGGACGAAAGGAGTAGTTGTCTAGTTTTAGCTAAATAAGGTACAATCCTTAGTCTTTTGGGTCCTTAAAATATAGCCATAATAATAATATGTAGTCTTTATTCTTCCTCTTTACTTCTTTATCTAAAGCCAGTATTATTAAGATCAGCCGGTTGAACTAGTTTGACTGGGAGTGGTACCCATTGCCGGTACGGTCATTGTAATCGATCGGTTATGCTAGTGAACCAGCCATTTTTTGTTTAAACTGGTTGAAATTGCTCAAATTGGTAAGAATCAATGCAGTCAAGTTCGATGGTGCTATATCAAATTTTAAAAACTTTAAGAAAGTTGCACAGCGGGTATCAAATTTGGGATGAGGAGCCACAGACAGTGTCACCTTACCACTACGCAGTCTGTGCCATAGTTAATAATATTGGTTGAAAGTGGTGGTTGCTCGAGGTGGCGACAAATGACTGTTGGAGTAGTAATCATGACCGGTGGTGGTCAGAGGCAGTGGCTGGAGTGGTCAAAGGTGGTGGTCGGAGTTGTGGATGGCGGTGGGCGGAGTACTGGATGGCGGTGGGCGGAGTGGTGGCTGACAAGCACTAGTGGTGACATGTTAGAGTTAAAACAAAATCAAGAATAATAAAACCTATTTTTGTGGTTGATTTTTAGGGGAAAACCGTTTTCAAAGTAAATGAAAAACCAACTTAATCCCATTTTACTTGAACAAGTCTTAATTTCAAAATTAACTTTGAAAGCCAAAGACCAAAAACTCATAACCCCCCTGAACATGCCCTAAGAAAACTATATCAATGACAATCAACAACCATTGACAAAATTCTTCATTGAAAAACAATCAAAGACAGAGTCTACTATTTTAGAAAGGGGATTTCTCTGCCAGTTATTTTTTTTTTTCTGTTCGTATAACATGCAATTTTCTTATAACATTAATATTGTATCATTATGTGTGTCTATATGTGTGTGTGAACAACCTTAGCTATTTTGTTTTTACCCTATGATCTTATTTAGGTGCATACTTGATGGTGAAATGTTGGTCTGGGATACATCCTTGAACCGTTTTGCTGAGTTTGGCTCTAATCAAGAAATAGGCATGTACTTTAATATGTCTCAGTCTCGGCAAAGCTTAAATTTTCAGTAGCATTGGCCATTTAATATTTTGTGTTCTTGGCAGCCAAGGCAGCAAGGGATGGACTTGATAGTAATAGACAGGTTCTCAATTTTGGATCTTCTTTATCTTAATTTTTGTTGAGAAATTGTAGTTTTAACATTTTTTAGGTCCTTTCTTGTTGCAGTTATGCTGTATCCTTGTCTCTGAACAGTTCAACTATTGATATCAGCTATCAGCAAATGTGATGTGATTTGGTTTCAATGAAAGAATGAGTATCTAATCTAATTCTGTATATTATGAAAATTTTCTAGTGCAATTTTTTTTATCAAATATGCCTTGACTTGAGAATGGTTAGATGTTGCATTTGATATCCTTTATTTTGGGGATACTAGTGTAATTCACCAAACATTGAAGGAGCGGCATGAGATTCTACGTAAAGTTGTGAGGCCCATGAAGGGTCGTTTGGAAATTTTACTACCTAATGGTGGTATCAACAGTCATCGGTCTTCTGGTAAGATTTCTGAGGAGCAATTTGCCTTGTCATGTGTACTTATTATATTGAAAGACTTCTCTTCCTTGCATGTTAGCAGTTATTTATCTGATCCAAAATTGAATGTTGTTTACTGACTAATTAAGTATTCTTTTTGTTTTGCCATCATATTGTCGTTGTTCTATCTAGTCTAGCTGGTTGCTCAGCTCTCTGATCTAGCAATATGCGGGTTAAGCCAGAGTTGGTTCTTCTTTGTTCCCGATTATATTATCCAAGTGGATTCAATGAACTCAATTACTTTATTCCAGCTCTGATGATGGCATATTGCTCATGTTGTCGTAGTTGAACTTTTTGCGGAGAATGTGAAGGAATTTGTATTCTGAACATTTTTTTATCAATTGTGTTATGCTTTTCTTGTTGCAACTCAAGACAAAAGGGAAAGAGATAGATTATTTCTTGAGATTTGGAGACCCTAATCTAAGTGATCATTTGCAGTCGAAACCCTTGTGCTGTAGTATTTACTATTGAGCTATAGCAATTGAATTGAAGCCATTTGGTTGGACCACATCAAATCTATCATGTTGTGGGAATTCTTTTATTTTCCTAGAGCAGAATACTCACGTCATTAAGGACATATCTTTATCCTCAACTATTTCAAGGAGTTTACATTTTTTATATGTTGAGAGCCATATGCATTTTTTATTCTTTCTGTTTGCTTATTGTCGTTTTACAGAATATCTTATTCTCCAATCTCCCAAGCACTGTCATGGCCATGGCTCTGGTAAGGCAGCTGCCTTAGGCCCCTATTTCTGCTAGCCTGTAGCTATTAGTAATTTCCATGAGTAGCTATTAGTAATATCCCAACAACACACTAGCCACATGTTAAATGAATCTAACAGCATCTCCCCCGTGATGTTATGCAGGTGAACCATGTTGGTCGTTTATTGCTCATAATGCGGACGAAGTTGAGAGATTTTTCAAAGAAACCATTGAGAATAGGTCAGCAAAAAATATTTTTGGATTAAAACAGTAGCTTCTTTATTTATGTAATCAAACACTTATTTTCTTGTGACTTGTCTAAAGACAGAGAATCTAGGAGGGTTTAGAATGCCTCAAACACTTAATAGCTATTTTTATATCTCAAGCTAAATGATTCCTGACTTAAGCAAGAGAAATGAACCAAAGAAGAATATTCATAATCTATCAATAAATGGATTTAGGAGAATAGTGGCTCAGTTCTGGTTCTTTAGTGTCTTCCTTTTTCAGGTGTCAGCAAGCTTGACTTCATTGATCTTTGGATTATTTTTCTGTGTGAAGAATATAATTTATTTCTTTGATTCTAAAATATTAATATTTAATAAAAAAAAAAAAGAAGAAATTGGATACGCTTCTTAAAATTTTATGTCTCCTTACTTAGAGACGAGGGAATTGTAGTAAAAGACCTCAGCTCTAAATGGGAACCTAGTGACCGCAGTGGAAAATGGCTAAAATTGAAGCCCGAATACATTCAAGCTGGCTCTGATCTGGATGTACTTATCATAGGCATGTAATTTGTATTCTTAAATTTTACAATTTATATACGTCTTCGAGTGGCTTGTTTAACATGGTTAGTTTTAACTTTGCCGGTTTTGATGATATCTAGGTGGCTACTATGGTTCCGGACGACGTGGAGGAGAGGTTTCATCATTTTTTTTCCTAGCATTTGACCTTTTAACAAATTATTCTTTGGTTAAATGGACTTATAGGGACATATCTTTTCATTATAGGTTGCTCAATTCTTGGTGGGCCTTGCAGAGCGTCCATCACCAAATACACATCCCAAGCGGTATAAGTGTTTTAGGGCGTTATTATATCTTTTCTCCTTAGTAATATGTTAATTTGTAAAATTTTAGTTTTGCTCGATCGTAAGTTTGGTTTAGCTTGTGGTTTCTTGTTATTTAGAAGTGACCAATTTTGGTAATGATTATGTAAAGTGCTGATGTGGCATAAATAAGCTTGATCTGTTTTAAGATTCAAGGCCCAACCTTGACATGTTAGTTAAAGACGTTTTTTGTATTATCGTCTTTAAATAAATCTTTTCAGAGGTCTAACCACTTTTTATAGAATTTGACCTTATACGATCATCTATTTAAATTCTATTTTGCAATGAAGCCTTTAAAGATGTCAAAAACTTATGTAGGCCAATATGCTTAAATTATTGAAAAGGATGACAAATCTATAATCTAAAATACAAAATCAAATATAATAGTAATAAAAAATTATTTTTTATATTTACTTAAATAGTTAGACTTAAAAGGCTTTTTGGGTGGCTTGAAGACTGACCTTGCTAGCTAAATATGCTTCTATCCACCATATCATCTTCATCCACCCTTCTCATGATCAACCTCTTGCTTATCAGCCATTCTGTGCCCAAGGACCCTATCAGAACGTTGCAAAGTTTCTCTTTTCATTTGGTTCTTGTATGGTTAGAGAAGTAGGGTACCTCTTTCAGAATAAAATGGAGACATATAATACTTGAAATTTGCTTGCTTTAATGTATGAGCCTTGTTATCAATGCCTAGTTCTATTAATATTGTCCTTTTTGTTGCAGATTTATCTCCTTTTGCAGAGTTGGTACTGGACTTTCTGATGACGAGCTTGAAGCAGTGGTAACCAAATTAAAACCTTACTTCAGGTAGGTTATATTGAGAAAAGCTCAAGTTCTATATTGAAAAGAGATAAGACCAGAAAATGGTTTCAAAAAAGGAGGCACTCCTCACTTTACAAACCAGTTTTGTAAGGATGAGTTAGACCCAATATGGTATCAGAGCCTATCCATTCGGGCCACCCACCAAATTATCCACAGACCAAGCCCAATGTTGGCCGTTAGGTGTTTACCGCGACAAATCCAAGTCCTATATTGAAAAAAAATAAGACTTGAAAATAGTTTATAAAAAGGAGACACTTCTCACCTTACAAGTCAGTTTTGTTAGGATGTTTTAGGCCTAATATAAAAACTTCATAGGTTGTATATACGGGTCGATGTTTTTCATGAGGTAAAATCTCATTATTTTTCTGTTTTTATTTTCTGGTATTGCAGCAGGGACATTTAAGTGGAGTATTTTATCAAATTTCTTAATTTTTAGTTTAATA
>JBBPBR010000001.1:11344279-11358381 GCA_037974775.1 Cicer pinnatifidum
CGTATCTCAAATTTAAATTCAAGACTATATAATTGTATGTGAATTTCTTTACTGTCTTCTCTATGAACCAAAAAAAATCTTAAGAGATTAAAATAATTTATTTAATTTTTATAAAAATTAATCAAATTAAAAAATTAAAATTGGATAACATTTATGCAGGGAATAAATTTTTCAAAATAATATTTAACTCTTTTATGCTATTTGATTTTGTTTATTTAGAACTAAGTTTTTTATGACCTGGAATAATATATTGATTATTCTAAAAATAATATTAAGAGGGAGAGAGGGTGGGGCAATTAACCTCAAGAACTTCAATTGGGAAGCTTCTTGAAGTGACACAGTCATATAATTGATCTGTTCTCTTCTTCTTGGACCTCAGCAAAATAGGAAGTTCTTGATCAAAATCATTGCTTGGATTAATATTAATATTATTATTATTATTATTAGGCATCCCAGATTCAAGCTCCATTATCTCAGCTTGAATAATCTTCTCTTGTTCATGCAAGTGTTGTATGTATTCAATAGCATCCTTAATAATTGAAGCCTTATCCATCTGAAAATTAAAATATATATATATATATATATATATATATATATATGTCACCATTCATTATTACAAACAAATTAACTAACAACATATGTAAGTAATTTGATTATCTATTAATTGTGTCATTATTGATAATCACTTTGTCTTCTACTAGTGCCACTCACTCAAACCACTTCATATTTTTTTATTTAAAAAAAAGTAAAATTGAACACATAAAATTAGCACTACTAATTAATAATGAATTAGTCAACCACCAAAATTAATAATGTATACCTTGCTAATATTGGGGACCACTGATCTAAGTGCAAAGAGTCTTTCATTGAGCTTCTTCCTCCTATTCCTTTCAGAGACAATGTTCTTAGAGGACACTGCTGATGATGCTGCACCATCAGGGGAGCTTGAATCATAGTACCCTGAAAATGCCTCATCCAATCCCCAGCTGCCACCACAACCATCTCTTCTCAATTATCAATATTCATTCATTATTTTTATTCAAGATTATATATATACAAAATTCCAATTCAAACCACAATTTTATTTGATGTCTATCTAACTGCAATTGAGGTCGTATCAAACATTAGCCACATCAAATTTCAATTTTTTTACTATAAGAATCGTGATACAAACACAACAATTACTTCAATATAATTCTTTTAAATAAAATATAAGTAAAATTGAGTTATAATAAATTAATGTATCTAATTTAAATTTTTACTAAATTCAACAAATTTTTATAATCCATTTTTATTTATATTTCATTTAGGAAGAAATACTATTTAAAACCATGGTCTAGTTAATTTTTACTAATTACACCCCCAAAACTGAATCAAGAGAATGAAATGATATTGTTAGTAAGCGAATTTGTTAATTGTAACTAACCTGTCAAGCTCTTGGGTTTGGAGGAACATGTTGGTCTCCCAATAATGCTTGTATTCTTCACCAATATTCTCCATGATTAAAGTTGAAGTTGAAGGGAGACAAACACTTGGGAGAGAAGAATAAATATTTATGATAATATTTCTTTATTGAAACTGACAAATTTAAGGTGGTTGGTTTATTTTGTGTCTTTTGCTTTCCTTGCTTTTGTTATTTTGTTGTGAGTGGTATGATGAGAGAGGTGGTATATATAGGTGTTAAAGGTGTGATTGAATTTACTCACGTGTTATAACTTGGGATAAATGGGTATTGCTTGTTTTGTTTTTGTTTTTATGTTTCATGTTTGATGATGTTTCCTAGAAAGATCCAAACCGTACAAATGGCTGCTCTATGATACCGCGTATATGATATGATGTTGAATTAGTTTATATGACCTCATATACTTGTACTTCAATAATTATTAACAATTTTGACATTTCTTAAATGAATAACTAATTTTAGAAAATAAAATGAGTGGTATTATTTATTTTACTAACTTTTTAATTTAAAAGAGTTAAATTCAATTCTCAAACACTCATTCAACACTTTATTTTTTATTTATTTATCTCTCTTTCTATTATATCATCAACATATCACATCACTTTCTCTATTTCTTTATCTCTCAACGTGTTTATGAAGTTTATGGTTGATGAAGTAGTGGATTACTCTTATCTCATTTTGGATATCTTAAAGGAGAATTTAGGTTGGACAATGTCTTCGAAAAATCATTGAAATCTTGAATCAACTAGACTACTTATGCTTTCGCCAATTATGGTATTCACATAATTGATTTAGAACAATTTTTTTTATTTTATTTCCTGATTTTTCCTCCCTTTCTATATTGTCTTATAGGATTGTTGTAGTCTTTCCTATGAACTTTTAGTTTGTCGTTTCCTATTTTCTTTGTGTTGTTTGGGGCTTAGCCCCTTTTATTGCATAAAAAAACCTTACAATTACTAGTCTAATTTCACAAATTAGTTGAGTTCTATTTCAACAATTATTTTAGTCCATAAATATATAAGGCACTGTCATAATAATTTTTTAATATATCAAAATTACAAAAAGAAGATACTTAAATATTTTTTTTTTAATCATTTTAATTCTTAAATGTGTCGTTAGTTAAATAGTTTAGTTCTATAATATGTTTTTTATTAGTTAGTTTAGTACATAATATTATAAACAAAAGTGATTGTTGAAAATGCATTTATTGTTTCGACACATTCAAGTACTATAATGATATCGCCTCAAACATTCAGAAAAGAAAATTGTTGCTTTTCTACACATAAGATAGGAATCAAACATTGATCATGTGAGAAATGATAAGGACATATCTTTTAACTCTTAACTTAATTAATGTTTTATAGATGTTTAAACTAAATCTTAAGAAGATACGTTATCTATAAATCTATTAAAATAGAAATTTGCTTTCATGTAATCTAATTCACCTTCACGAAATAGTTTCTACAGTTATGCACACAATATATCTAACATAGAAAAATATCAACACATATTTGAGAAATCTAAATATATATTACCAGCATTCACTATATTGATGATTGGAATTACATTTTTTTTTTACTCAATGTGAATTAATATGTTACTTGCATTTGACTATAATTCAAATATATATTAAATTTTCAATCAATTATTACAGTTTAAAAATTTGTTAGAACAACAAACTTAGCTTTAAACTAAACAGATAAATAAATACACAAGAAAGGATTGATCCCAAAATTCTGTCAATTATGCCTATGTTTTTTAGTAGCAGAGTGCCTATCGTAGTTTTCTATTATGCAATATTTAGAGTTATAAAGTATAAATAGTGTTTAAATACTACAATTAAAAAAAAAAACCATTAAGTGTGTATGCGATTCTGACATGGTTGTTGTGCTTGGGACCAACAAAGAGAAAGAATTAGGAAAAAAGAATACTACGTGTGCAGCTTACTATGTAGACTTTTGGGAAAATGGCTTATGCATAATATTAACAAAGTGTTCTAAAGATATTTGTTAGTGATTTAAATTTTAAATACAGCAATTTGTTATTAAAAATTGTGTATTTAAAATTTTAAAGGTTCAGATTTTTCTTTTTTAAGATAAAATTACTACTTTTAATTTTTTAACAAGTTTCCTTAGGACACTTATTAGCATGACTTAATTATTTAATTAATTTATTAATAATATTTAAGAATGAAATGAAGAATATAATTAGATACTTAATAATATATTTTCAGTTATATTAATGTGACATTCGGCCACATCAACTACTAATAGATGATGTATTAATCTCCTAAATAGTGCTTAGCCCTACATCGAGGTGTCCGGCGATTATGACATGAATGATGTGAAATTGAGTTTTCTTCCTCAATAGGGGCATATAGCTTGTCTTGTTGCACAACGTCATTTAAGTCGACATGCGTTGTTGAAGAAGTAGGATCTGTCTGGTTGGATAAAGACAAAACGTCAGATGTGTTAATGCATGTTTCTCCTAGTATGAGTTTTTGGTGTTTTGATTGATGTCAAAACCTTAGTCTATTTAAGATGATGGAAGTTGTCTTCTTACAATAGCTTCAATTAATTTGAATCATGAGAATATATATATATATATATTTTTTTTTAATCATGTAAATTAAAATTTTGAAGTCTTTTTGATTTTGATGATTCAAATCATGCATGTTTTCATCAAAATTATGGACTTCTTGTAAAATGTGATTCGAATCACATAGGCAATTCAAACTATGCCAATAATTTTGAAAATATTGATGGTCATAATACATGTGATTTGAATCATATCAGTAAAATTTACAAATTCAAAAGGATTGTAATATGTGATTCAAATGTTTTAATAATTTGAGTGTTTGAATGATTTCTATCACCTCTTTAATTGGAATAAGAAAAATGTTATTTGAACACAAAATTGTGAATACAAATTTTAAAACACTTTTAAATTTAGTCTCTCATATGATTTTTTTACTGTAGTGGATATAAAATGATCTGTCACGTCATAACTTATGTTTCATTTAGAGTTCACTTTTGTAAAATTGAATTGCCCTATTTTGCCGTAGACCATATATCAAAGTGGTCTATAGTGTAAACATTATTATGTAGGGAATAACTCGTAAAGATGAATATTTTGCAGGAAAGAAAGACATGAGAATTTACTCAAATAAGACACGAAAATTTACTCAAACAGGAGTTGTGCGGTGGTGTGAATTTCTCTAAAATGAGCAACTCACTTTGATTATAAATCAATTAATTTTGTTTGGTGCATGGAAGAAGGACATATATGGAATACAAATACCAGCCAGTAAGCCCAATAAGTGAAGCCCACGAGGCCCATGATCATCAAAGACAACCAGCGCATTTCATCCTTAACAACCAAACACCGACCTCCGAGTGAGAAATAAAGAAAGAAAAGTGATGGATTCTTATAACACAACTAAACAAAAAAACTGGAAAAACTCTCTACTCTACCTAACCTTCATTGTTGCAATTATTCACCTTATACATCAAACCCATTTCTCACGTAAACTAATCATTGGCAATGAAAAACTGCACATCAAGAAAAGCCCTCAACTTCCTCTCAGGTTCCGTTCCGACGGTACCTTCAAAATTCTCCAAGTATGTTCCTATCTTTCTATTTATTCAGAATATTCATTATTCCGTTTTTGTTAATAATTTTTTTTTTTTCTATTTTAGGTGGCTGATATGCATTTTGGAAGTGGAACTATAACACGGTGTAGGGATGTGTTGGCTTCTGAATTCGAGTTTTGTTCTGATCTTAATACTACTATGTTTTTGAAACGGATTATTCAAGCTGAGACTCCTGATTTTATTGCGTTTACTGGTAATTTTGTTCGACTCGTTATTATTGATTTCAGTTCATTTATTACTTTTTGGCTTTTTTTCTTTTTCTTTCCTTTTTTGTTAATTTTCTGTTTTTGACTTATTGGTGGTGCGTTTACTTTTTTGTTTTTTTTAGATTTTATGTATGGATAATAAAGTACATTAATTAGTTTTGGCATAGCTTGATAGCTATATTTATGTATGACTGGTATATAGCCCGGTCTGGTAGTATGGTATATAAATGGATAGTGTGACCACAAATGAAAAGAGACTAAAACAGGTGAAAATAGGGTTCATGGTTATATATTATATAACGAATGAAATATAAACAAATGGTATCTGAAAAGTTGATGTAGCTTACTTCAATTTTTAACCAAATACATCAAATTTTCACATATCATTTTTGCTTATACATTGCATACTGCTGTTATAATCAGAGCAGACCAACCTTGTTGAACAAGGAATTGGTCAGTCTAGCGGTTGGTTCAACCAAGGTTCGTTCATAGTCCTTTACAACTGGATTCAGAAGGGGTGAAACGGATTGAACCGCGGTTTCTATCCTTCTGTATTGTATACTTGGGCTTCATGGTTTTTTTTTGTGTGTTTGTATTTATTGAACCATTTGAGATATATTATATATGGAGAAGCCTCATTCAAATTTTTTATTTATCGCTCTATATATAAAGCTAAATTGTAATACAAAACCAACTTCTAAGTCATATCCCTAAAATAAGAAACAAATCCTAAAATAGATTTAAATATTTTAAACAAAATTTTAAATATAAATTATATCTTATCTTAAATAGATTTAAATCTAAATCTACAATCTCCAAAAGATATTTAGGCATACTATTCTCAACAGGTTGAGGGTATATTATACCACATGTCATTTTACAGAGTCAAGCTGGATTTTGCTATGTAAATTAAGAGGCAGCACCTCCCAAGAAACAACAACCAGAAATTTCTTACTAAGAAGAAACAATTGTAAATGGCTTTCCATGTTGCCAGTAATGAATATTTACATTTTGTATGGCACTACAAGCAAATCAAGGGACATTCTTGTTGCTTATGGTGTTTTATTTATAGGTGTAAGTGTAACAAGTAGGGTGACACAGCATGTCATTAGAGTGCATTTGTTTAGAAAACCTATTAGTAGTTGCTTGCTTAGTAAATCATATTTCTTAACTAGATAGAAGTAAAGATAAGAATAGAATTCTTATTGAACCTATGAGATTTGGCTTGGACTATGATAAAATGTCCAAATCTAATAGAGTAAAAATGGGTTCTAGCTTAGGATATACTTAGAGAATTCAAGCTCATGTGCCTTTCTTGACCCACTTTTTTCTTTGAAATAATAGGGTTTAATTGATTAATTCTGTTTTAGCAAATTTCTGGACAGACTTTTTCTTATCTAAATAATCAAGCAATAGTAGCAGCATTTAAACCATTCGCTGGCTGAAAATTAAACACTTCCAGCTTTTTTCTATTTAAATGAAACTAGACCATTATGACCAAGTAGTTGAGCACAAGTAGTTAATAGGCTTTAGCTCAGATAAAATCGTTTGAGTAGTACCTATGTTCCATTCCTTCCATGGCTAGATCAAATCTCTTGGCCGAACTTTGGATAGCAAGGTCTCCTTTCTATGATAATCGGAGGGTTAAAAAAAAGTATACCATTAATATTTCTCTGTTCGATATCTGACTTGGTTGGACTAAGCATGACTACTCTACTAGTGGATCCTTGTTTATAATGTTTAGTATTCATGTAATCATGTGGTATTTGATTGGATTTATTTTATGCTGATTGTGTTTGTATGTATTCTAAATGTGCTTCAATAACATGGATTCAGTTCTTGATATTAGGAGATAACATATTTGGATCAAGTGCTCCTGATGCTGCAGAATCTCTGTTTGAAGCCTTTGGTCCTGCCATGGAATCAGGACTTCCTTGGGCTGCTATTTTGGGAAACCATGACCAAGAATCAACTTTGAATCGTGAAGAATTAATGTCCTTAATCTCCCTTATGGATTATTCAGTCTCACAAATCAATCCATTGGCTGATAGTCTTACTGATTCTGCTAAAATTGATGGCTTTGGAAATTATAACCTAAGAGTATATGGTGCCCCAGGTTCCATTCTAGCAAACAGCAGTGTTTTGAATCTTTTCTTTCTTGACAGTGGCGACAGCGCTGTTTATCAGGGAATTCGAACTTATGGATGGATCAAGGACTCCCAACTTCAATGGATGCGTCGTGTTTCTCAGGAACTCCAGGTAATAACAAAGTTTTAAACTGTCATGGGTAGTTAGGCCCTTAGTTTATTAAAAAAATTGCTTAATGGTCTATCTTAATATTTAATACATGATAAGGATTCAAGACTTCGTCTAATTCATGTAACCTACCCATCTAATGGGATAGCATAGCATTTTGTTATCATTGTTAGCTAGTTATGCAACCTAACCTAAATTTATAGATTTGTTGATCATAATAATTTGGTTATGATTATTATGGAACTAAAATATATGTTTCTGTACTTCATTTTTTATATGCTTCCTAACCATGATTGTCATTGTCTTCATTGGCAGATAGTAATGGTTGCCATAAGTGGAATACTTTTCACTTATTTTTGGCTTTCATCCTTGTTAACCTACCTCCTAAGAATAATAAGTAAAACTTAACCCAAAAAGTTTGAATATAAATGCAATTAATATTACTCCTTTTATAAAAAAAATTAATTTATGTCTCATGTAATAATGCAGTTATGTACTTCTTCTATTATACGTAGACATGACCTTTCTTTTTCCTTGAGGGAGGTTTCCGAATTCCCACATCCCATTAACATTTTGCAGGCCACACACTAACAGGGACAAGAGCAAGATCCTCTTCATCCTACACCGCCAGCGCTTGCATTTTTTCATATTCCGATCCCCGAAGTCCGACAGCTGTTTTACAAAGAAATTGTAGGCCAATTTCAAGAGGGTGTAGCTTGTTCGCGTGTCAACTCACCTGTTTTACAGACCTTTGTCTCCATGGGAGATGTGAAGGCCGTGTTCATAGGCCACGACCACAAAAACGACTTCTGTGGAAACTTGGACGGCATATGGTTTTGTTACGGAGGTGGCTTTGGTTACCATGGCTATGGAAAAGTTGGGTGGCCAAGGAGGGCAAGGGTTATCCTAGCTGAACTTCAGAAGGGAAAAATGTCCTGGACAAGTGTGCAGAGAATCATGACTTGGAAAAGACTTGATGATGAGAAGCTGAGCAAGATTGATGAACAAATCCTATGGAATCGATAGCTTTCTAGATGAGCATGGTACTATTCCTCTGCTGACTGCTACATTACACGTATAGTATCTGTATTGTATATTTGTGTAGTTTACACTGTATCAGTCTTTTTGTTCATTGTTGTTTGGTAATAACCCTCTTGTGATCAAAGATTGATGGAAGTGTTTAGCTCAAATTATTTTCTAATATTATGGTTAATGCTCATTGAAATGCTCATTGCAATCTGTAATTTATATGATTACATGAAACTAGAAGCTAATATCGTATAGACAACACGACGAATCACGGTCAAACACTAACACACAAGTGAGTGGCATAATGGAGTGAATTTCGAGTGTTAGATTTAACTCTAACTAATAACTGTCATTTATATTAAATATTAGAACTGCAAAATAATACACGAGAGAAAATAATTAAGATAAAGGAAAAGGATTAGTCGAAGTCAAAATTCAGGGCAAGTAAAGAGATAATAAATTATTATATATATTAAAAAATTGATAATAGATTATTTTCTAATAAAAATAGTTTTCAATATTTTCTAATATAAACTATTTTGAATAAATTTTTAAATTTTTTTATCAAACATGATTTGTTAATTGCTCACCTAAAAACAAGTCGTAAAAATAGATTATGAAACAAGTTTATTAAATTTTCTTCTTCAAATAATTTTTTAAAATTTTAATAATCTAAAAACATAAAAACAATCAAACAAGCTCGTATATCATTCTTCCAAGTTGTTGTAAAGTTTGTAGAATTGACTCGTGTTAATGAATTAGTAATTATTATTTTGTTTCGCTTGTAGTATGAGTATATTGCAAATACAAAATATTCAAAATATTGCCTCATTGTAGTAATTATTATTTTGTTAACACGTGTCGCTTGTAGTATGAGTATTTTGTTAACGATTGTACTTTGTAAGAATTTATATGAGTGCCTCTGGAGTGTTAGAATGCATGTTTTATTGTCATTTTCTAACTACATGGTGGTGATGGATATTACACAATGAATAAAAAAACATGGAAATGGCTTCCACTTACTTCAACTATGGAGATTTCCATCTCAGTGAATTAGGGAAAGGAAAGCTGCTGTCATGAGTTATTGGCCTCCACAATTGCTCTTTGTAAAATAAACAGTCTAGGCCAACACTTGTATGTTGTAAGAGCCTCGTATTAATTAAGTAACATAAATTAAAGAAAAACCATAATGTCAATAAGAATCTACTTTTCAGTCTCAAGCATCCTAAGAGCCTGCTTTACATTGGTGGGTAAAAATAGTACAAAGTGAAAACATGAAATATCGACCATTAACCAATTTTTCCCTTAGATAAATAAACTATAAATTTGGAAAGCCAAGGAAAAAAAAGGCAGTATCAACCACTTTATTAAGAATAACAATTACTAACTAAAAAAGAAAGAACCCAAGAAAACTAAATACCTTGTTGAAAGGTTTGCCATGTGGTTGAAAAAAGCATGGATGAGAAGAAATATTTGTGTTAATCTACACATACAGCCACGAAGAAAAAAGATAGGAGAATTCGTTTAACTAAAGAATCTGAAGAAAACATGATAACTAGCCTGATTAGATATGAATGTGATACACTCAAAAGACATTATTTTAGTGATCTTGAGTCAAGAAATTTGCGGAGGTCTTGCCACGGTTTAGTTATTGATTAAAAATTAATTGTTATTAATAGAAATCTAACATACCAAAACATATGCTAATGGATGAAAAATGGAAAAATTGCCATAAAATAAAGCTTACGATATTCCTATGTATAGATAGTGTGTTTTAATTATATCTTATTTAAGCAATGTGAGTTCCGTACTACTAGCATTATGTCAAATTTATACATATTAGAATTTTTATTTGCAATATAAAATTTTATGTTATGCTTATAATAAATAATGAAAAGATTAATCTAGTAAACCAAACACCACAAAATATGATATTTTCTACATGATGTTTAAGAAACTTATTTATTCATAATAATTATAAAGTATAAATAATGGATGGGTTATAAACATATAGAGAAAATATATGGGCCCAGGCCCAAAATGTGATTACTATTATAGTAATAATAGCAACTGAAAAATCGTTGAAGGTATGAGAATTTTAGAATTTTGGAGAAAAAGAAAGAAAAATGGCGGCAACGAGTGACGAAGAAATGGAGGCACTGCTCTCCACTTTCAATCAGATCTACGAGGTGCTCCAAACCATAACTAACCTTCAACTTGTTTATTTTTTTATTTATTTTATTTATTTTTCATGAAATTGGTAATGTTATGAATCAGGATGTAAAGAATGATGTTTCGGAAATCCAATCGCTGAAATCAAAACACAGTTCAGAGTTAAAATTGCGTGAATCTCTTCAAATCACTTGCAATAACCTCAAAAAAGGTTTAATAATTCGAATTAGTAGATACTGTATTTCAATTTGTATAGTTTTTATTGTAGCTAAATTCAATTTGCAAAATTGTAGAAAATGAAGAGTTGGCAAAACTATATTCAGAATCCTTAAAGAATGTGGCTCATCAGGTGTTTCAATCAATCAATCACTTATTATTTTATTTTTTATTTAATTTTCTTTTGCATGTTAGTAAATTTAATTAATTGATATACACAGGTTGATTTCCATGCGAAATGCATGAACTTGAAAGAGGAACTAGAAAGATCAAATAATGAAGTTATCTCTAGAGAAGATGTGAGTTGCTTACATTGATGGTTAAAGATAGAAAATAATCAGTTCTAATATTGTTAATTGTTGGAAAATATATACTCAGTTTTTTGTGATTTTGGAGCAGGGACATAGGAGGGCTTTAAAATTGCTTCAGCAAGAATATGATGAAAAAATTGCTAATTTAGAAATTCAACTTAAGTGAGTATTGATTGTTGTCTATACATTGCTGTTACTGAATTTATGTTCTTTCCATGGTCATGATGTTGGAAATTCAATGTGAATTTTAAAATTTCAAGTTAGTTATTATGAATGAAACAAGTGAGGAACATTAAATTATGAATTACTCCTTTATTAGCAAATTATAGATTAATTGATATACATATTATCAGTTAGTTGTAAATTAGTTTTATATTGGTTTCTAATGAAAGTATTCATTTTCCCATGTCATATTAAATTTTAAATTCATTATAAAAGTGAGGTGATTTTACAAAATTACTACTTCGTTTTTATTTATAAACAAATGTGTTGATGTATTTGATTTAAAAGTTGAATCAAATATATCAACACTTTTGTTTATAAATAAGAACAAAATGAATACTCGATTTTCATTGAATATTAGTGTAAAATTAATTTATACTCACATTTATGTTTCATTTTCTAAGAAAATTATACTCACCTCATCTATGACATGCTTCAATAATTCTTCCATTTATTACTGGGAAAACTTTACTCACCTCTCTTAATTTTGTTTAAATGAAAGTGTACACACGCCTAACTTTCACGTAATAGAGACGAAGTGTGTGTTATTGAGTGGGAATCAATGTCTTTAACATAATAGAGGATATACGTGTCAGTTATTAATTATAACATGTTGGACTTATATTGTCTTTAGATTTTGAGTGAAAATATTAGGATAGGTTCAAATTAATTTACTATATGGAAATATTTTGGCTTTTATTCTCCGGATCTAACTACATAACACATTGATCCTACCTTATGTTAGGGAATGTCTGCATGAGAAAGCAACATATGAAGCAACCACAAGTCAACTTCATGCAGATATAGCAGCCCATAAAAATCATATCCAAGTTCTAGCAAACCGGTTGGACCAAATCCATTTTGAAGTGGAATCAAAATGTGAGGCACTTTATTAATATTTACCTTTAGAAGTATGAATTTTTCTTTAACACAAGGATGTAACATATTGGTTGAAGATTTGTTTGCTTTGTTGCTCATCATGGTTTGACAGATAGTTCTGAAGTTCAGGATTTGAAAGATTGTCTAATGGCTGAGCAGGAAGAGAAAAACGTCTTAAGCAGAAAAATCCAACATTTGGAAAAAGAATGTAAGCTTGAAGTCCCATTCCACTCAATTCATAACAATTGTACTAACACAAAACCAGTTTATTATTTTGTTTGATCATTTTCATATTCTATCATCTTATAAAAAAATAAATGGCAATTATTGTGTCCACTGCAGTGCTGCTTTTTAAGGTCAAGATGGTTGACCAACAACAAGAAATGACACCAAATTGGCAGGTGGAAACACTTAAGCAGAAAATCATGAAACTTAGGAAGGAGAACGAGGTCCTTAAAAGAAAGTTCTCTCATATTGACGAGGGCAAGTAGTGATGAAAATAATAAGACCAACAACTTTAACACCCATTTAGTTAGCGAATGCATTTCGTATTTTCATTTTTTTTAAATTTGTGTTAATTTTAATTGCCAATAAAGAGATAAATACTTTTAAAGTGAATAATTTTGTTACATTTATAAAACCAATGAAATGACAAAATATTTTTTTTATTACCAAATATACATAGTCATTTATTAATATTTTATCTTTTTTCCACGACATCAGTCTCTTTCAATAATCTCTCATCAAAGTAAAATGATAACATTTTTTAAAACAAAAACACAAGTATTTTCATAAAGTTAATGGGTTTTAAATTCGGGATCGTTTGTTATAGATTTTAGTAGAATTGATTTTAACTTTATATTTCTAAAAATTATTTTTTTACGATGATTTATTTAAAAATTGGAAAAGTTATTTCAGACTTATTTGATACATATTAAAAAAAATATAATTTTAACGATTCAATATATTAAATATTTATTATTAGAGATTTTAAAATAATAAAAAATATTTTTTTTAAAAAAATAGTACTGCTCAAATTATTTTTTATGATAAACTTATCAAAATAGTTTTTTATTTTAACTATTTTTTAAAATTTCATCATCTAAAAAAATTAAAACAAATAATTGAAATACTTCAAATGATATTATATAATGAATTGTTCAAACAAATTTAATTTCATTTGAAGTTTTATTTTATTTTTTTAAAAAAAAGTTATAACAAAATACTAGAAAAATTATTCTTATAAAAGCTAAAACAAACGCTATATACATACTTATAAGCTTTATAAGCATTACAATTTGCAACCAAGCCTTTCTGTTGATGTACACGAAAAAAAGTAAGCACAAATAGATCAACTGTAGCAATTTTGAGTACCGATGAAATACTTGTTGAAAATATGAATAAATAACAATTATTAGAACGTGAATGCTAACTAGTCACTAAAGACAATTTAAAGAGTGAATGTAAAATATTTGTCTTGGAAACAATAGAGTCCACTAAAATTTTAAATTTGTGTTTTTCCAATGCAAATTATATTTAGATTCTTTAAGATATGGTCTTAAGATACGTGTTAAAAAACCTTTTAAAATGTATTTGAACGGGATAATTGGAAATTATAAGAAAATCAGAATTCTAGATATTTTAAATTTTGTTGCTTGAATAAAGGATTTGTTAAATTAAAAATTGAACTGTTTTT
>JBBPBR010000001.1:11385851-11401453 GCA_037974775.1 Cicer pinnatifidum
TTCTTATGGTGCAAATATTTTAAATCAAATTATTATGATTTTTATTTTGGAAAAATATGAAATTATTTCATACATTTTGATGTATAATTATCATTGATTTGTATAATTGTAATCTCACATATCATGTTGTTCAAATTTATTGTAGGGTTAAATAAATTTTTAGTTTCTATAAAATTTTCAGTATTTTATTTTTAGTCTTTATAAAAAATTTCGTCAACTTTTATTCTTATAATTTTTTTTTATTATTGATTTTATATCAATTATTTTTATTCTTAATTTTATATCTACTATCACCAAAACTAATTGATATTTATTTTCTATAATTTTGATAGCGATGATAGACCATTTGATACAGTATTTTGGTATTTAACTCAAAGTAATATTATATGAATTTTTTAGAGTTTATGCAAAAGATTTATGCAAAAGATTTAGGAGCACATATACGAACTTCTCGAACATAAGGAGTTCAGTGCTACTGTAATGAGCTTGTACATAAGGTAAAAAAATACTTTTAATTGCATTTATTGGTAATTAATTAAATGTATTGATAATTAATCTACTTTAAAATTTTCATTGAAGGTTTTTGTATGAGAATGTCGTGTGCACGAGGAAATTGTCAAATAAATACTCATTCTTGTCTCCGCATAAGATGTCGATGTGGAAACTCGATCCAGACAATGTAAAGAAATACATTGTAAATATATTTTTAGGAAATATAGAAAATGATAAATTGTTCTTCGCACCATATAATTCAGGGTACGTAATTTTATATTTTTTAATTGATGAGAATTTAATTTATTAGTTGTGTATAAACAAAATTGCTTAACCAATTTTTTGTTGTTGTAGGGCACATTGGGTGCTATTTGCAATCAATGCGGTCTCTGAAGTTATATACTATTTGGATCTCGTGCATGACAATTACAACAATCACTCCGAAATAAAGACTATGCTCGACACGAAAGTAATATTCATTTATTTCTTACATATATATATATATATATATATATATATATATATATATATAAATAATGTGTTTGTTCATGCTATAATAATCACATTTATTCATTCGATAGTGCCTTAAAAGTTTTTCGAGCTCAAAGAGGTGCTACAATGTCGAAGCAAAAGTTTAATAACATTACATGGATCCCAATAAAGTGCCCTCGTCAAACAAACAAGATCGACTGTGGGTACTACGTATTGAGATTCATGAAGGAGATTGTTGACAAGAATAAAACTATTATCCCAGAAACGGTACGATATTTTCATTATATGATTTTCATATATAAATTATCTATATATTTGATACTAACTTAATATAATATGTTCAATTTTTATATTGCAGTACTTTGACAATTCCAGTCCATCATATTCTGAGGAAGATCTAATGGAAGTAAAGGAAGACTGGTGTCAATATGTGCTTGATATGAAAATTATTTGATTTTCTAGGAAATAGCATGCTGCTGGGCAAGGGATATGAATATTATATGGTAGCTTGTGCATATTCTGTATATTCTGTTAGTTATTATATGTAAATGATCATAGGACAATATATGAACATGCATATGAATATGTAGTTAATTAGGTTGTAAATTAGGTTCAATGTATATGTAGTTAATTAGGTTGTAAATTAGGTTATATATATGTATTTGAATGTAGTTAATTAGGTTGTAAATTACAATGTTACAGGGTTATATATATGTATTTGATTGTGTGAACTGCTTATTGTAAATTACAGTGTTACAGGGTTATATATATGTATCTGGTTGTGTTGTGTTGTGTGAACTGATTCTGGTTGTGTTGTGTGAAATGGATCAAAATAATTTTGGATAAAAACATAAAAGACAGCGCTTTCTAAAAAAAATGGCATAAAAAAACGCTTTTCAAAAATTTAATTTACAACGTTTAAAAAAAAAAATACACATTTTACAATGCTTTTTTGAAAAAGCGCTGTAAAATGTGAATTGGATGGACATTTTACAGCGCTTTTTTCAAAAAGCGTTGTAAAAGGCACACCAAACAAAAAATTATGGGTCTACATTTTACATCGCTTTTTTTAAAAAGCGCTGTAAAAGGCACACCAAACAAAAAATTATGGGTCTACATTTTACAACGCTTTTTTTAAAAAGCGCTGTAAAAGGCACACCTAATATATGAATTTTATATGCACATTATGCGCGCATTTTACGGCGCTTTTTTAAAAAAGCGCTGTAAAATGTGCATAACAAGCGCGCGTTATATTTACATGATATATAGCGCTTTTTTTAAAAGCGCTGTTGTATCTTTTATAGCGCTCGATTCCACAACGTTTTTTTTTTTTTTTTTATAAAGCGCTGTAAATGGATTAAAAAAAGCGCTGTAAAAGGCTATTTTTGGCGTAGTGACAAAGGTAGTTGAGTGCTAGTTAACATAGCTGCAATGGTTCGTGGAACTATCCTTGCAAGCGTTGAACTGCAAAGAACAAATCATGAGAATGGTTTGCAAATTACCGTCATTAGTTATAACTGTTAGATAATATTATTATATATTAATAGTAATAGTATTTTAGACATTTATATTCTCTTGTATATATACACATTGTAATCCTATTAACTCATGCTTTGTTCATTTATATGTTATAAAACTCTAAAGTGGTTCTCTTTTCTTCCTCTTTTCATTGTTAACATGGTATCAAAGCTTTGGTTGATTTTGGGATCTACTATAAAGCGATTGATTTTGTGTGATCCGTTTTGCGGTCGTACCAATTTGGTTCCTCCGTTTCCGACCCGTTTTGCAGTTGGTAACGATTTGCCACTTCTGTTTCCAGTGTGATTCTGCTCTTATGTTTCTGGCGTGGTTCTGTTCTTCTATTTTTGGCGTGATTTTTTTTGGTTCTTGCTAACTCTGTTGTTGACATGTTAACCCTAATTTATTTTGTCTAAGTGATTGTGTTTGTCTATTTTCCTGTCATTATTTATTATGGCTGGTGCTAAGGATGATTCATTTAAAGCTGTTAGTGTTCACCTCAACGGACAAAGTTACTCTTATTTTGTTGATGGAACTTCTATTAAGCCTACAAATAAAAAGGATGAAACTCAATATGCAAAAGATCTAATGACATGAAATGTTAGTAATTTAAAAATTATTACTTGGATTATTAATTATGTTGAGTTGTCTATCGAAGTGCAAGTAGCAAAATACGATACTGCTAAAGAGATTTGGGATCACTTGAAACGTTTGTATGTTCAATCTAACTTTCTAAAACGTTATCAGTTGGAAAGTGATATTAGAGCCCTTAAGTAGAACAATATGACCATTCAGGAATTCTATTCGACAATGACTAATATGTGGGATCAATTATCTCTTAGGGAGTCGCCTGAGTTGAAAGCTGTCAAAGCATACATTGATCAAAGAAAGGATCAACGTTTGGTTTGGTTTTTAATGGCTCTTTGTGATTATTTTTAGAGCCTTCTTGGGAGTATTTTGCATCGTTCCCCTCTTCCTAATGTTGATTCAGTAGTTAGTGAATTGTTGGCAGAAGAAATCAGACTTAAGAATCATTTTGGTGTGTCAGATAAGGGAATTCTCTCAACTCCTCCATCTATTTTTGTTGCTCCTGTTCAAAAAGGAAAATCTCAAGGGAGGGTTGGGCTTGGTAATGATTAATGTTCATTTTGCAAAGAAAAAGGTCGTTGGAAAGCACATTGTCTAGATTAAAATATTTGGCTTCTACTGGAGCTTTAGAAAAGTTACAAACCAGTGATATCTCAGATTGTTGTGTAAACTTTCTATATTTCTTGCTTTACCGTTTAGTAAAAGTGTTTTTGTTTCATATGCACCTTTTGATTTTGTTCACTCTGATGTTTGGGGTCCACCACCGGTTCTCACCAAAGGTGGATCTAGATATTATGCTTCATTTATTGATGATTACACTCGTTATTGTTGGGTTAATCTAATGAAAAATCGGTCTGAATTATTTTGACATTTATCATATATTTCCTACAATGGTCAAAACTCAACATAATGCTATTATAAAGTGCTTTCGTTGTGATTTAGGTGGTGAATATACCTCTAATAAATTTTCTATATTACTTGCTTATGATGGAACCTTCCACCTAATATCTTGTACTGATATTCCTCAACAAAATGGAGTTGCTGAAAGAAAACACCATCATACTATAGAGATAGTTGGTTTCGTTTTGTTGTTTGCTTCAGTTCCTAGTGAATTTTGGGGAGAATAAGTTCTTTATGTTGTTCATGCTATTAATAGAATTTCATCCTCTATCATATCAGGTTTGTCTCCCTTTGAAAAACTGTATGCTTCTATCCCTGATTACTATTCTTTGAAAGTCTTTAGTTCTACTTGTTTTGTTCTTCGCCCTCAAGTAGAGCGTAATATGTTGTCTTCTCGTTTAACCATGTGTGTATTTCTTGGTTATGGGGATGATCAAAAGGGTTATCATTGTTATGATCCTCATACAAAAAAACTTTATGTATCTTGTAATGTTTTTTTTTCTTCTTGAGCACATCCCTTTTTACTCTATTTCCTCTGATTTTCAAATTACTAAGAGTTCTGAACTAACCCATATTGATCTGTTTGTTCCTAATGATAACACTTTTAGTGATTTTAATATTGAGAATTGCAGGAACAATACTACTACTCCACATGATGACACCCTCTTGTTTCCCCGGCTGTCCAACCACCTTATGTGATTGTTGATCCTCCTCGTTACCCTTCTCGTCAACGTTAGTCTACTCAGTTACCTGATTTTGTCTATTCCACTTACTCAACTTCTTTTGCTTCTTTCTTAACCTCTATTCACAGTTTGTCTGAGCTCTCTTCCTATAAAGAAGTTGTTCTTGATCCTCTTTGGCGGTAGGCTATGGCAGAAGAACTCTCTTCATTGCACAAAATTGATACTTGGGAATTAGTTCCTCCCTTCCTGGAAAACGTGTTATTGGGCCTTGTTGGGTATACAAGATCAAAACTAAGTTTGATGGGTCCATGGAGCGCAACAAAATACGTCTTGTTGCTAAGAGATTCTCTCAACAATATGGTATGGAATATGAAGAAACTTTTGCTCATGTTGCCAAGATGACCACTATTCTTACTCTTATTGCAGTTGCATCTATTCGTCAATGGCATATTTCCAAAATGGATGTCAAAAATGCTTTTTTAAATGGCGAGCTTCATGAAGAAGTCTATATGGTCCCTCCATAAGGAGTTTATCATAATCAAGGGGAAATATGTAAGTTAAAAAAGGCTCTATATGGTCTTAAACAGGCTCATCGAGCTTGGTTTGAAAAATTATCTACTATGATCAATTCTCTTGGTTTCCGCTCTAGTGAACATGATTCTACATTGTTTATAAGGTCCACCACTTATGTCTGCATTATACTTTCTCTATATGTTGATGATATCATTATTACAGGTGATGATGTTAGTGGAATCAATAAGTTGAAATTGTAGTTAGCCAAACAGTTTGAGATGAAGGACTTGGGAACTCTTTGCTATTTCTTGGAGATTGGAGTTGCCTACTCTCTTAGAGGCTACCTGCTTTCTCAATCAAAGTACATTGCCAACATTCTTGACCAGACTCGTCTATCTGATACTAGAGCAGCAAATACTCCTCTTGAGATGAATGTGAAATATACTCCTCGGATGGTGTTCTTTTATCAGATTCCACTTTGTATTGTAATTTGGTTTACAACTTAATGTATCTTACAATTACTAGCTTGACATTGCTTATGTTGTTCATGTTGTTAGTCAGCTTGTTGTCTCTCCCACTACAATACATTAGGCAACAATTCACCAGATTCTTCGTTATCTTCGAGGAACTCAATTTAAAAGTCTTCTTTTTCCATCGTCATCCTCATTGGAATTACGTGCTTATTCTGGAGTTACGTGCTTACTTTATTTATAAAAAAAATTATAATTTTGTCAACAAAATCTATTTGAAATATTTTATGGACCAAATCAAGGTCATACTTTTAATGTTGTGCGAACAAGTGTATTTAAAATTTTATTTTTGTAATTTCTGTATCCAAATTCTAAAATTACTCTTCCAATTCCATTAGACATTCCTGGTGAATATAGAATTGTGATTTCACATATAATTTGAAGAAAACTTTTATAGATGAATTTGATTAAATATATGAAAGTATTTAAATTTTATATAAAAAAATATTTATATTAAAAAATTGAAAAATAAATAATTGTTAATTGTGGCAAATTTGTGAAAACCAAATTATATAAGTTTATAGATATTGGGATGTATGTTGTAATTTTGGGATCTATAATCGGTATATTTTATAAGTAGAATTGTTTTTTGAGTAGAATTGTAGTTGTTGGGTTATCGTTATCGAGATATATATTTGAGTCTAATATGTGAAAATGACATGCTATGTGTGCATCTTTTCTTGTTACACGAATTAAATTATTCAAATGACATGCATCATGTAGATTGTATCGTATAGATTGATATGTGTAGATTCTCAGTGCGTAATGTATATTGGTATGTGTACATAGATTAAAATTTATTTTACCAATTGTTTTAATTATTAAAATTGTATTTTTTATTAGACTAAATTTTTAAGATTATAACAAGTATCCAAAATCTTTAAGATGAACCAAATATACACATTTTTGTAAACCAAATTATAATGCAAATGTCTATTATAAAAAATCGAGAGGGAATAATTTATCAAAAAATTACAAAAACAACTACTATAGTTATAAAATAAAATAAAATTTTCAACCAAAATTCCAACAAAATTTTAATTATTAAAAATATAAATCAAAATTTGATCTATTATCTCTCTCTAATATATTTTTATAAATTTACAACTGAAAATTCTTATATACAATATAATATTATAATTTTTATTTATATATTAAAAATTTAAAATTTCGGCCACCCAATTTATTAAAGATCAGCCGATAGAGATGATAACCACGAAAAGAATCAACAAAACCACAAGATTGAATTTGAAAGGGAACCAAAAGATAAATTCAATTACGAACCAATAACCGCGTTCAAATTTTCATTTATGAAAACATTCAAATTTACATTTATATTTAATTTATATCTCTGTGTTAAAAATAAAACTTTTCAATTATTTTACAATTTTAATTGCATATTATTATATTTACTTTATCTTTTTCAAAAAAATGATTTCCTTTTTGATAAAAAAAATATTATTAGTTTTGACCATATAAATAATTTATATATTTATTTGTCTTATATGTATTAAATATTATCTTTATATTAAATATACCAATATAAAATAATTAATATGGTCATTGTGCAATCTTACTATTTGCCTATATAAGCACGCATCTATAGTTTAGAATATGTACAGTATACAATACAATACAATATGGACTCAAAATGGATATCTACTCTCACAATGGTATTTTTATTGGCTTTCTTCGTTATTGCATCAGGTATGAAACAAACTATAAAATTAGATAATTTTAGTTTTGTTTTATGCTATAATTTCTCATTCAAAAATTAATTTCTCACTTATATATATATATATCAATTATCTTACGACAACATGTATTATTTGGATATGTAGATATGAGTAAAGAAGTAGAAGGAGCAAGTGGATACTATGCGGGTTATAAGTGTAAAACAGATAAACAATGTACACCCGATTGTCCTACAGGACAAAGTGGAAGATGTATCATTGGGAAGTGTTGGTGTTATAACGTACCACCTCCAAATACCGTTAATATTCCTAATCTTTAAATACTTGAAATTTCAAATTAAGTATTGAAATATTGTAATGCACTCATCATTTATGGGTGCAAATTATATATCTAAATACAGAGTCATCTGAGAAATAAATATCTTATTGAGTAATAAATTTATTTATAAAAGTTAAATACAACTATAAATTGTTTATCTCTTTTTTTTTTAATTATTATATAAGGATAAAGACTCGTTTTAATTTCTCAAAAAAATTTGAAAACTAATTATGTATTTGAAAAAAATAAAATTAATATATGTAATTGAAAAAATAAACCAGAACAATTTAATAGGAATTATGCAAATCTTTTTTAAGTTTACAAGAGTCGAGAAAGGTCGCATAGGCTTAAGACTGAGTCAAAGCTCAAGGTAATTTCATAATTCGGCAGTTGCGCTCATCTTCCACATATTTAATGCCACTAATGATATGTAGATTAAAAAAAAAATCTAGTAGAGGCTTTTTTGTGTTGCATGGACTAAAGTTTCTATTTCTAGTTACTGTAGAGGACCTAGTCATCTATTTTTCGGACAGTTGTTTAAGTAAAGATGAATTTACCGAATTTTATTTTATTTGTGACTTAAAGTTGTTTTAAATTTTCTCAAAGACCAAATTAGATCATACATTTTTTAGGAAGGACTAAAATGGGTGTTATTGTTGTTTACACCTAAAAATAAATAATTTGTTAGTCGAGGATGAAAAACAACCGAATTTCCCTTAACCGAGGGAGGTCCAGACGTGCAAGAAACAACGAAATAGGAATTAGTCGAATCTTTTTCAAATTTATAGGAGTCCACAAAGGATATACTATCAAAATAATTTCGAAACTCATCCTTCGTTATTTGTGTTTGACTTGCTTGGCCTTGTCTTTGCAAAATCACATTTATTATTGGTTAATACGGATTGAAGTTCAAGTTTAAGAAAAGTCTACTCTAATATGTGATACTATAAGTGATTTTTATAAGTTGCATTTTACTTATTTAATTAGAAATTACTTTTTATAAGAAAACTTTGCTATTACTAATAAGTTTTTGACATTAAATTAATAAATTATAGTTAAATCAAGTTACCTAAGATTGAACTGTTTTATTTGAGTAATAATGTTTAAATTGTTCAACTGTACTTTAAAAAAAATAAGAATTTCAAATATGATAATGTTTATGTATATTATACTTATGAAATTAGTATTATCTTTTGTTTAAGCTAAAAATTTATTAAAAAAAACAAAAAACAGAGACATAAACCTATTCTAGAAAAAAAATAGTACCAAAAAGTGTTCCTAAATACGTGTAGGTTTTATGGTCCTTAGGAAAAAATTATATAATATAGCTTCCTTTTACATTTTCTTGTCATTTTCCTTAGAAATCACCTCTGGAAATTTTTTTTGACTTGCATTAGAATAATTCTTTAAATTGCTAATATATGCTATATTCTCTTCATCTCTATTATAAACAAATCCCACAATATCTCAATATCATGAACAATCTTGATATGTAAATCATAACGTCCAATTGATAAGATATTTTATGGTCATTGTTCTACTTTGACACTGTATAATTCCAATAATCATTACTAGACATATCTAGATATTGATGAACCTCTCCTAGATAGTTTGTGCTAGCTTAATTAGATAAGTTGAAATTAAAGACATCGTGAATTATATTTAAAGAATCATGTGTAGCCAAGACCTTAATTTCCTCAAGCGTATCTGGAATGGTTCCTGATTCCCCATTTGAGTTAGAAGCTTTATCACGATTTTTATAAATTTTTTACTCATTAAAGAGAAAATTTTCTTGAATAACAATGGTGCTTCTTAGTTCAACGTTCAAGACATGATCAACAAAATGAGAGTAAACGAAACGATGAATACTATTACCTTGCATATTGTTGTTTGTACCTTCAGTTTTGACCTTGTCTAAAGCAATAACATTTTTATGGACATATTTCTTTACCACTGCAATGGCTTGAGCATATTGAACTATCCATGACTATTAGAGTTTTTTCCCGAAATTTATTTATAGAATGTCCTACAACCTTACAAGATTCACAACAAATTGTTAGTTTTTCATAGTCAATATAAACAAAAATGCATACCTTTCTCGTTTAACAAGAATGCGATCTCTCATATCTTGTTACATGACCAAATCAATTAATTCTCAAGAAAAATGTTCCAATATTATTTACTTGGTTGCTTCATCAATAAAGAAAGGGGTGCCAATACCTGGAGCGATTATGAAGATGATCTTTGATCTCCAATATTCTTGAGACAAATGGTAGATACAAATCTGGCATTAGATCTATGTATTTCTTACTAAATTTGGATTGAAATCTTTTATCCAAGATAAAATACAACAATTACTTAGTTTCAAATTCCAAATTCCAATTGTTCGAAGACTTTGCAAAAAACTCTTTTATGAGGGGAACCACCTTCCATGACCCAATCGATTTTCATATTATTTTAAAAAATTCACATAAAACTCACAATATAATTGATGTATCACGCTTATACATGGTAACTCTTTCATGAAGATTATTCTTGTAATTCACCAAACCTAATTGATATTCATCTTCTATAATTTTGATAGCAAAGATAGACCATTTGATAGAGTGTTTTGGTATTTAACTCAAATGAATATTGTATGAATTTTTGAGAGTTTATGCAAAAGATTTAAACAAAGGTTGTTAAGTGCTATTTAACCAATGGTTCGTGGAACTATCTTTGCAGGAGTGAATCGCAAAGAACAAATCATGAGAGTGGTTTGCAAATTACAGCCATTGGCTATAACAACCCATGACATAAGAGTCGACGAGACATTGATAAGAGGATACTTAGTAGAACGTGACGAGCGCTATTGAATTAGAGATGACATGCGAGGAGCTTTGTTGTGATATAGGATGGCCACGAAAACCTAATAAATTTCAATAATATTTTAAAAAATACTATTATTTTTATTTTATTTATATGAAAAGCTTTATTTGTTATACTAATCTTTTTTAAAAAAAAATACTACTACTCTTACTTTATTTATAAAAAATTTATAATTTTGTCAACCAAATATATTTGATATATTTCATGGACCAAATCAAGGTCGCACTTTTAATGTTGTGCAAACAAGTGTATTTAAAATTTTATATTTGTAATTTCTGTACCTATATTCTAAAATTAGTCTTCCAATTTCATTAGATATTTCTAGTGTTCAGATGTAAAATTGTGATTTTACTTATAATTTGAAGGAAACTTTTATAATTGAATTTGATTGAATGTATGGAGCTAGTTAAATTTTATATAAAAAAATATTTATGTTAAAAAAGTTAAAAAAATGAATAATTATTAATTGTGATAAAGTTGTGAAAAACAAATTATATATAAGTTTATAGGATAATTGTGGTTTAGTATATGCTAATTAGTGATGAATTTCGGCTAGTAGAATTGTTTTTTGAGTTAAATTGTGGTTGTTGGGTTATCATTGTTTCCGTTTAATATGTGAAAATGATATGCTATATGTGCATCTTTTTTGCTACACGAATTAACTTATTGAAACGACATGCATCATGTAGATTGTATCTGTATCATATAGATTGATATGTGTATATCTTCATTGCATAGTGTAGATTGGTATGTATACACTAAAATTTATTTTACCAATTGTTTTGATTATTAAAACTGCACTTTTTATTAGACTAAATTTATAAGATTATAACAGGTATCCAAAATCTTCAAGATGAACAAAATATACAAATTTTTGTAAACAAAATTATAATATAAATGTCTATTATAAAAAATCCAAAGGGAATAATTTATCAAAAAATTACGAAACACAAATACTATAATTATAAAATAAAATAAAATTTTCAATCTAAATTCCAACTAAATTTTAAATTATTAAAAATATAAACTAAAATTTAATCTACTATCTCTCTCCAATATGTTTTTATAAATTTACAATTTATAATATTATAGTTTTTATTTATATATTAAAAAATTAAAATTTCGACCACTTTTTTGGTCAAGATCTACCCGTAGAGATGATAACTTCGAAAAGAATCGATAAAACCACAAAAATTTGAGTTTGAAATAAACCAAAAGATAAATGCAATTACAAACCAAAAACCGGTTCAAATTTTCATCTATGAAAACATTCAAATTTACATTTATATTTAATTTATATCTGTGTATTAAAAATAAAACTTTTCAATTATTTTACAATTTTAATTGCATATTATTATATTTACTTTTTCTTTTTTCAAAAAAATCATTTTCTTTTTGATAAAAAAGATATAATTAGTTTTGACCATATAAATAATTTATATATTTATTTGTCTTATATGTATTAAATATTATCTTTATATTTTTTATACCAATATAAAATAATTAATATGGTCATTGTGCAATCTTACTATTTGCCTATATAAGCACGCATCTATAGTTTAGAATATGCACAGTATACAATACAATATGGACTCAAAATGGATATCTACTCTCACAATGGTATTTTTATTGGCTTTCTTCGTTATTGCATCAGGTATGAAACAAACTATAAAATTAGATAATTTTAGTTTTGTTTTATGCTATAATTTCTCATTCAAAAATTAATTTCTCACTTATATATATATATCAATTATCTTACGACAACATGTATTATTTGGATATGTAGATATGAGTAAAGAAGTAGAAGGAGCAAGTGGATACTATGCGGGTTATAAGTGTAAAACAGATAAACAATGTACACCCGATTGTCCTACAGGACAAAGTGGAAGATGTATCATTGGGAAGTGTTGGTGTTATAACGTACCACCTCCAAATACCGTTAATATTCCTAATCTTTAAATACTTGAAATTTCAAATTAAGTATTGAAATAATGTAATGCACTCATCATTTATGAGTGCAAATTATATATCTAAATACAGAGTCATCCGAGAAATAAATATCTTATTGAATAATAAATTTATTTATAAATGTTAAATCCAGCTATAAATTGTTTATCTTTGTTTTTAATTAATATATACAGATAAAGACTCGTCTTAGTTTCTCAAAAAAATTTGAAAACTAATTATTTATTTGAAAAAAATAAAATTAATATTTAGTCATTGAAAAAATAAACCAGAACAATTTAATAGGAATTAGTCAAATCTTTTTCAAGTTTACAAGAGTCTAGAAAGGTTGCATAGGGTTAAGATTGAATCAAAGCTCAATGTAATTTGATAATTTGATAGTTGCACTCATCTTTCACGTATTTAGTGCCACTAATGATATGTAGATAAAAAAAATCTGTTAGAGGCTTTTTTGTGTTGCATGGACTTAATTTTATATTTCTAGTTACTCCAGAGGACCTAGTCATCTATTTTTTGGAAGTTGTTTAAGTAAAGATGAATTTTCTGAATGTTATTTTATTTGTGACTTAAAGTTGTTTTAAATTTTCTCAAAGACCAAATTGGGTCATACATTTTTTACGAAGGACGAAAATGGGTGTTATTGTTGTTTACACCTAAAAATAAATAATTTGTTAGTCGAGTATGAAAAACAACCGAATTTCCCTTAACCGAGGGAGGTCCAGACGTGCAAGAAACAACGAAATAGGAATTAGTCGAATCTTTTTCAAATTTATAGGAGTCCACAAAGGATATACTATCAAAATAATTTCGAAACTCATCCTTCGTTGTTTTTGTTTGACTTGCTTGGCCTTTCCTTTTTAAAATCACATTTATTATTGGTTAATACACATTGAAGTTCAAGTTTAAGAAAAGTCTACTCTAATATGTGATACCATAAGTGATTTTTATAAGTTCATTTTACTTATTTAGTTAGAAATTACTTTTTATAAGAACACTTTGCTATTACTAGTAAGTTTTTGACATTAAATTAATAAATTATAGTTAAATCAAGTTAATTAAGATTGAACTATTTTATTTGAGGAATTATTTATAAATTGTTCAACTGTATTTTGAAAAATGTGATATTCTAAATCAGTTGTAAAAATAAATTATTTTCCAAAACAAAAAAAATTCTTTATCTGCTGCAAATTCTTTTATAAAATATAATATAATTATTATATATTATTTTTGGTGTCACAATTGGAATATTTATTTTTTATATTATACCACTCCTATGTTACATAAACAAACTACAAATACTTAAAAAAAAAAAAATTTAAATTTGATAATGTTTATGTATATTATAATTATGAAATT
Organism: Cicer pinnatifidum; assembly: GCA_037974775.1. Taxonomy (NCBI): domain Eukaryota; kingdom Viridiplantae; phylum Streptophyta; class Magnoliopsida; order Fabales; family Fabaceae; genus Cicer; species Cicer pinnatifidum. The sequence goes on from JBBPBR010000001.1 coordinate 11,399,770, forward strand.
AGTATTATCTTTTGTTTAAGCTAAAAATTTATTAAAAAAAGAAAAAGAAAACAGGGACATAAACCTATTCTAGAACAAAAAAAGTAGTACCAAAAAGTGTTCCTAAATTCGTGTAGGTTTTATGGTCCTTAGAAAAAAAATTATATAATATAGCCTCCTTTTACATTTTCTTGTCATTTTCGTTAGAAATCACCTCCGTAAATTTTTTTTTTTGACTTGCATTAGAACAATTCTTTAAATTGCTATTATATGCTATATTCTCTTCATCTCTATTATAAACAAATCCCGCAATATCTCAATGTCATGAACAATCTTGATATGTAAATCATCGTTAGTAACAATAACATTTAAGTTAACATCCAATGTATAAGACATTTTATGGTCATTGTTCTACTTTGAGAGTGTATAATTCCAATAATCATTACTACACATATCTAGATATTGATGAACCTCTCCTAGATGGTTTGTGCTAGCTTAATTAGATAAGTTGAAATTAAAGACATGGTGAATTATATTTAAAGAATCATGTGTAGCCAAGACCTCAATTTCCTCAAGCGTATACGGATCATGGTTCCTGATTCTCCATTTGAGTTAGAAGCTTCATCACGATTTTTATCATTTTTTACTCATTAAAGAGAAAATATTCTTGAATAACAATGGTGCTTCTTAGTTCAATGTTCAATACATGATCAACAAAATGAGAGTAAACGAAACGATGAATACTATTACCTTGCATATTGTTGTTCGTACCTTCAGTTGTGACCTTGTCTAAAGCAACAACATTTTTACCGACATATTTCTTTACCACTACAATGGCTTGAGCAAATTGAACTATCCATGACTATTAGAGTTTTTTTCCAGAAATTTATCTATATAATGTCCTACAAGCTTACAAGATTCACAAAAAATTGGTAGTTTTTCATAGTCAATATAAAAAAAAATGCATACCTTTCTCGTTTAACAAAGGGGTGTTATTGTCGTTTACACCTAAAAATAAATAATTTGTTAGTCGAGGATAAAAAACAACCGAATTTCCCTTAACCGAGGGAGGTCCGGACGTGCAAGAAACAACCAAATAGGAATTAGTAGAATCTTTTATAAATTTATTGAGACTCATCCTTCGTTGTTTGTGTTTGACTTGCTTGGCATTGTCTTTGCAAAATCACATTTATTATTGGTTAATACATATTGAAGTTCAAGTTTAAGAAAAGTCTACTCTAATATGTGATACCATAAGTGATTTTTATAAGTTGCATTTTACTTATTTAAATAGAAATTACTTTTTATAAGAAAACGTTGCTATTACTAGTAAGTTTTTGACATTAAATTAATAAATTATAGTTAAATCAAGTTAACTAAGATTGAACTATTTTATTTAAGGAATAATATTTAAATTGTTCAACTGTACTTTGAAAAATGTGAAATTCTAAATCATTTGTAAAAATAAATTATTTTCCAAAACAAAATTTTTTTTTTATCAACTGCAAATTCTTTTATAAAATACAATATAATTATATATATTATTTTTGGTGTCACAATTGGAATATTTATATTTTATTTTATACCACTCCAATGTTACATAAACAAACTACAAATACTTAAAAAAAAAAGAATTTCAAATTTGATAATATTTATGTATATTATACTTATGTAATTAGTATTATCTTTTGTTTAAGCTAAAAAA
>JBBPBR010000001.1:11416279-11444995 GCA_037974775.1 Cicer pinnatifidum
ATCATAAATTATAAATAATATAATAACATATTAATACTTATAACAAAAAATAATAATTAATATGATAAATTTTAATAATATTTTTTAAAAATCAATAACTTTGATATATATGTCAATTAATTAGGGGATTATATATTAATAAATTTTCAAACAATATAATAAATTATTAATCAAGACTATATCATTATACAAAACTATATAAAATTTTAAATGATGTTTTTTTAAAAATCAACACTAATAATCAAGACTTATTTAAAACAAAAAATAATAATATCATCAATTTTAATAATGTTTTTTTAAATAATAATTATATTAAAACTAATATATTTTAACCGTGGTTTGAAACTTTAATTTATCATATATTAATATGTAAACAACATCATTACTATTTTTTTAAAAATAAATATATAAAACTAATCTAAATATATATATTACTAATCTATATTTAAAAAATAATATATAAATAAATATATATATATATACTAATCTAAATTTAAAATATATAAAATACTAACTTGAATGCCGAGTAGCGTCTGACTTCAAGCTTCCACTCACGTACGATGCTTGCAAGTCTTCGAAATAATTAACAAGCACTATAAAAATAAAAATCAATAACATTAATTAGTTATATCATATTAAAAAATTAAATTATAAATTAATTACATATATAATATAAATTAATTAAATACATAGTATAAATTAAACTTACCAAATTTATATGATGAGTAATTTGTAGAGAGAACCAAATTTATATGATGAGTAATTTGTAGAGAGAAGGAGGAGAGAATAGTAAGATATAAGTGTTAGAGAGAAGTTGTATTGTGAAAATGAAGTAGGAAGATGGGAGAAATATATATAGGATCTGCATTGGGCCTTTGTGGCGGCCTAGCTCGTCAGAAAAGCCAACGGTACACTCCATTTGTGGCGGCCTTGCCCGTCAGAAATGCAACGGCTAGCAAGGAATTTGTGGCGGCCTTTGCCGCCAGTAATTCCAACGGATATGTCCAGTTGTGACGGCCTGAGCGGCCAGAAAATCCAGCTGGATTTACGCATGATTTGTGGCGGTCTTTGCAGCCAGAAAAGTACACGTGCCAAATCCTTTGTGGCGGCATAGGCCGCCACAAATACCCTGGTCCCATCAGAACTTTGTGACGGATCTGGCCCTCACAAATTCATTTTTTGTGGCTGTAAAAGCCCTCACAAAATCCTTCTGGATTTTGTGGCTGCCTAAGCCCTCACAAAATCACAATGTTGTGATTTTGTGAGGGCTTAGGCAGCCACAAAATCCAGTTAAATATTTAAAAATTTGTGAGGGCTTTTTCAGCCACAAAAGATGACCAATTTCAATTTTAGCCTTTGTGAGGGCTTTTTCGGTCACAAATTTGTGAGGGTTTTATTCGGCCACAAAATATTTATAAAGTTGGCCACAAAATAGAGAAATTCTTGTAGTGATCGATTTTCATATTATTTTAAAAAACTCACATAAAACTCATAATATAATTGATGTATTACCCTTATACATGGTAACTTTTCCATGAAGATTATTCTTGTAATTCACCAAACCTAATTGATATTCATCTTCTATAATTTTGATAGCAAGAATAGACCATTTGATAGAATGTTTTGGTATTTAACACAAATGAATATTATATGAATTTTTGAGAGTTTATGCAAAAGATTTAAACAAAGGTTGTTAAGTGCTATTTAACCAATGGTTCGTGGAACTATCTTTGCAGGAATGAATCGCAAAGAACAAACCATGAGAGTGGTTTGCAGATTACAGCCATTGGCTATAACAACCCATGCCATAAGAGTCGACGAGACATTGATAAGAGGATACTTAGTAGAACGCTACGAGCGCTATTGAATTAGAGATGACATGCGAGGAGCTTTGTTGTGATATAGGATGGCCACGAAAACTTTTTAAAAAATACTACTATATTTATTTTATTTATATGAAACGTTTCATTTGTTATACTAATCTTTAAAAAAAATACTACTATTCTTATTTTATTTATAAAAAAAATTATAATTTTGTCAATAAAATATATTTGATATATTTCATGGACCAAATCAAGGTCGCACTTTTAATGTTGTGCAAACAAGTGTATCTAAAATTTTATATTTATAATTTCTGTACTCATATTCTGAAATTACTCTTTCAATTCCATTCGATATTCCTGGTGTTCGGATGTAAAATTGTGATTTAACTTATAATTTGAAGGAAACTTTTACAAATGAATTTGATTGAATATATGAAGGTAGTTAAAATTTATATAAAAAAATATTTATGTTAAAAAAGTTAAAAAATGAATAATTATTAATTGTGATAAAGTTGTGAAAACTAAATTATATAATTATATAATTTTATAAGATAATTGTGGTTAAGTATATGCTAATCGGTGATGAATTTCGACTAGTAGAATTGTTTTTTGAGTTGAATTGTGGTTGTTGAGTTATCATTCTTTGCGTCTAATATGTAAAAATGACATGCTATATGTGCATCTTTTTTTGCTACACGAATTAACTTATTCAAACGACATGCATCATGTAGATTGTATCATATAGATTGATATGTGTAGATCTATATTGCGTAGTGTAGATTGGTATGTGTACTCTAAAATTTATTTTACCGATTTTTTAAATTATTAAAATTGTATTTTTTATTAGACTAAATTTATAAGATTAGAATAGGGTCTAAAAAATCATTATGATGAACCTAATACACAATTTTTTGTAGATCAAATTATAATGCAAATATCTATTATAAAAAAAATAAGAGGGAATAATTAATAAAAAAATTACAAAAACAACTAATGTAATTATAAAATAAAATTAAAATTTCAACCTAAATTCCAACTAAATTTTAATTATTAAAAATATAAATCAAAATTTGATCTACTATCTCTTTCCAATATATTTTTATAAATTTATAACTTAAAATTCTTATATAATATACAATATAATACTTTTTATTTATATATTAAAAATTAAAATTTTCGGCCACCCAATTTATTCAAGATTCGCCGATAGAGATGATAACCTCGAAAAAAATAGATAAAACCGCAAAAATTTGAGTTTGAAATAAACCAAAGGATAAATGCAAATATGATCCAAAAACTGCGTTCAAATTTTCATTTATGAAAATATTCAAATTTACATTTATATTTAATTTATATCTGTATTTAAAATAAAACTTTTTAATTATTTTACAATTTTAATTGCATATTAATATATTTACTTTATCTTTTTCAAAAAAATGATTTCCTTTTTGATAAAAAAAAATATAATTAGTTTTGACCATATAAATAATTTATATATTTATTTGTCTTATATGTATTAAATATTATTTTTATATTTGATATATCAATATAAAATAATTAATATGGTCATTGTGCAATCTTACTATTTGCCTATATAAGCACGCATATATAGTTTAGAATATGTACCGTATACAATACAATACAATATGGACTCTAAATGGATATCTACTCTCACAATGGTATTTTTATTGGCTTTCTTCGTTATTGCATCAGGTATGAAACAAACTATAAAATTAGATAATTTTTGTTTTGTTTTATGCTATAATTTCTCATTCAAAAATTAATTTCTCACTTATATATATATCAATTATCTTACGACAACATGTATTGTTTGGATATGTAGATATGAGTAAAGAAGTAGAAGGAGCAAGTGGATACTATGCGGGTTATAAGTGTAAAACAGATAAACAATGTACACCCGATTGTCCTACAGGACAAAGTGGAAGATGTATCATTGGGAAGTGTTGGTGTTATAACGTACCACCTCCAAATACCGTTAATATTCCTAATCTTTAAATACTTGAAATTTCAAATTAAGTATTGAAATATTGTAATGCACTCATCATTTATGGGTGCTAATTATGTATCTAAATAAAGAGTAATGGGTGAAATAAATATCTTATTGAGTAATAAATTTATTTATAAAAGTTAAATACAACTATAAATTGTTTATTTTTTTTTTAGGCTAAATTACAATTTTGGTCCTCCTATTTTAGCTGAATCGTGAAAGTAGTCCCCCATTTTGTTGCAAATGAGATCTTAAGACATTGTGTGACTTAAATAAATGCAAAAAAAAAATAAAATTTCATGAAGTTTTGGACCAAAATTCCGCTTAAGGGACCAAAACTAGAGAGAAACAAAATGAGGGGACTACTTTCGCGATTCAACTAAAATAGGGGGACCAAAACTGCAATTAAGCCTTTTTTTAATTAATATATAAGGATAAAGACTCGTTTTATTTTCTCAAAATAAATTTGAAAACTAATTATGTGTTTGAAAAAAATAAAATTAATATTTAGTCATTGAAAAAATAAATCAGAACAACTTAATAGGAATTAATCAAATCTTTTTCAAGTTTACAAGAGTCCAAAAAGGTCGCAGAGGCTTAAGACTGAATCAAAGCTCAATGTAATTTCATAATTTGGCAGTTGCGCTCAATGTAGTTTCAGATCCTTCTATCAGGAAGAACATGATTTGAATCTCAAATTCAGATATTTGAGAGTAATTGCCAACCTTAGGAACAAGAATGTAGTTTAGAAAATAATGCATTAGCCTGTTGTCAATGATTAGATTTCCAACTCCGTACCGTTGCTTTGCAAATTAGGAACCAGCCTGTGCCCGTTTGCATTCCATGGTGTTTTTTTCAAACCGACACAATGAAACATAGACATCATATTTGGTAATGTTTTCCCATTCACAGAAATTGTCGGGCCTAAGTTTGACCTTTAAATGGTAGTTGCAATATTTCTCCAATGGTTTGTATTTCTAACTCAATGTATTTGCCTCTTACCTGAGACACCAACTTAGCCCATTCTTTCTTAATATTAGAGTAAAATACCCTAACTACATTAGGATAAGTGAGACCGTCATAACCAATGAAAGCTTCTAAATATTGGGCCTTAAGTAAATCAAGAAACTTAAAAGCTGAGAAAGAATCAAGAGTACCATACTTAGGAGTGATCAACTTTCGGTCTAAGTAGTAGGTTCAGAATCGGTCAATTTCTTCTAGTGAGTGAAGCAATCGGGGTAAGTCTGCCACATTATCATTTCTAGCCCTCCTTTTTGAAGAATCCACTGCAGTATGATTTGTTATGGAACCTCTTTTTTGAGCATCCATGGTGAAAGTTAAAGTAATTGAAGTTTTTGGATTTAGGGGAAAATGGGAATTTGGGTTTGGGAAATTTGAGTTTGAAGTGTCACTTGTTAGTTTGAAGTGATCTTAGATGCAAAATAGTGATTGGGTAATTTGTTGCATGTAAGATTGAATGAGATTTTGAGAGAAATTGAGATGGAGAAGATTTGTATTTGACTACTGAAATTGTGAAAAAATGACCTAAAACGTAAAAAAGCTTATATATAGGAAAAACGCAAAACTATATTCGACTACACACTGGTTGTATTCGAATACAAGATTTTCAAGAAACATGTATTCGAATTCAGACAATGTGTCTTCAGCTACGGTATCAAAAAATTTGTTTTTAAGCCGAATTTTCACTAAAAAAAACAACATTTAGAGCACACATTCATATTTAGAAAGCAAATATACATCAAAGAATTAATTTATCAAGTGAATATTTTAGATTTTGAAGAGAAGTGACTTACAAAGTATAAATACCTTGCATTAGATATCATTTTCATTTAAAATGCCAAGTTCTCTTCATATCTTATAGAACGAGTCTTTAGGCAGTGGCTTTGTGAAGATATCTACTAGTTGATTATGTGTATCCACAAATGCTACTTCAACATTGCCCTTGAGTACATGATCTCATAGAAAGTGATGTCGTTTGTCAATATGTTTGGTTCGAGAGTGCGTGATTGGGTTCTTTGAGATATGGATAACATTGGTATTGTTACATCTTACTGGGATGCATCCAAGATCAAGTCCATAGTCACATAACTGTTACTTGTGCCATAAAATTTATGCACAACAACTGCCTACTACTATGTATTATACTTCAGCAATGCTTAGGGCCACACAAGCATGCTTTTTATAGGACCATGACACTAATGCATTACCTAAGATATAGCAAGTGTCGCTTGTGCTTTTTCGATCTGTTTAACATGCTACATAGTCAGAATCAGAATAACCAACTAGACTGCATATACTGCCTTTTGGATACCATAAGCCAACATTGGTTGTTCCTTTCAAATGTTTCATTGTTCGCTTCACTTCTAAAAGATGTGATTCCTTAGGATCTACTTGAAATCTTGCACATAAATAGACACTAAACATAATATCTGGTCGGCTTACTGTTGGATATAAAAGAGACCTAATCATACCTCAATACTTTGATATGTCTATTGAATTACTTGATTCATCTTTATCTACATAAGTTCTGGAACCCATAGGCGTTGCACTTTCTTTGTTGTTGTCCATCTCAAATGTCTTTAATTGTTCCTTGTAGTACTTTGCTTGATTTCTTAAGATGTCATTTTTGAATTGTTTGATGTGGAGTTTGTAACATCCTGCTTTTTTGACATATTAAATAATGAAATATTAAACGTAAAAATACAAATTTGTTTTTATTTATTTGTGATTATCTTAAATATTATTTACCTTAAAATCAATTAATAATATTTTTAGTTATATTTTCAGAAATAATGAATCAAAGTATTTACAATCACTAAATGTAAATTTAATATGTTAAACAAAAGAAACTCCTAGAGCCAAAACAATTGATGTTTTACTACTCAAACAAACATCCTAGTTGGTCATAAACTTTGGACTTGTGGAAAACTCACCCAACAAGTCTAACACCGACACAAAAGTATCTCAAAGCCTCCAACTACATGCTATTGTAATTCCTCATATTTCTCTTATTAGGTTGACCGTAACATTATTTGCTCAAGTAACACTATATGTGATGTTCTGTCAAATGTAAGGGTCATCTCCGAATAACAAACACATAGCAAATATGCATGCATATATAGTTGTTATAGCAAAAATATAAATAAATCATATACTTCATTTAATAGTTAGAAATCACAGTGCACCAAAGATACAAATCAACCAAATTGTACAACCAATTTGTTAGATTATATGTCAATGCATGATTCCGAAATATCACATCCCCCGCAAGGGATTTGTGGATCCTTACCGATATGAGTGTCGTTATTAAATTTCTCACATAGCGGTCTTTTCTCCAAATGTGCTACACTTAAGGGATGAATCACACTAACTCGTTTAGTTCTTGAATTTCTTTCTTTTTCTCTCCAAAACTCTTCGCATAGCATTTTTGAATGGAAAACGTCAATTTTATTTTATTCCTTTTTATCATTAGAAGTGGTAAACGTGGTATTAAATGGGGAGCATATTATTTCAACCTAAGTCATGAAATTTGTTTTTAACGATTCTCAATTCATGATTTTATTATTATTAATATTAATATTATTACCAAAAATTAAAATAATAAAATACAATATTAACTATCACCAACAATTTCTAGCATAATTATCTCAACTCCTAATAAGGTAAAATATAAAAATAAAATAAAATGACTGGATATTACATTCTACCTACCTTAAATAATTTCGTCCTCGAAACTGACGCTTATGAAGAAAAATGCGGTTTAGGACAATGTTGAATGATTTTGGACGCTCTAGTTGAGTGGTCTTAATTGTTACTAACAAAAGTATCTACATTCATGCATTCATAGTTGTGTGGTGCGTCCATAATTGGTTGGAGTCTACATATCCTTGCGAGGATTTTGAGTTAGTGGTGTTGCTTGGAAGGATCCAAGAAGCTCTTTCAAGGGAGGTGATATTCCAAAATAATGCCTTGACATATAATCTAACAAATAGGTTGAACAATTTGGTTCATTTGTATCTTTGGTGCGTTGTAATTTTGAACTGTTAAATGAAGTATATGATTTATTTATATTTTTTCTATAACAACTATATATGCATGCATATTTGCTATGTGTTTGTTATTCAGAGATGACCCTTACATTTGACAGAACGTCACATATAATGTTATTTGAGCGAATAATGTTACGGTCAACCTAATAGGAGAAATGTGAGGAAGTACAATAGCAATTTTGTTCGAGGCTCTGAGATACTTTTGTTTCGGTGATAGACTTGTTGGGTGAGTTTTCCATAAGTTCAAAGTTTATGACCAACTAAGATGTATCTTTGGATATTAAAATGTCAATAGTTTTAGTTCTAGGAGTTTCTTTTGTTTAACGTATTAAATTTACTTTTAGTGATTGTAATTACTTTGATTCATTATTTTTGAAAATATAAATAAAAATATTATTAATTAATTTTAAGGTAAATGAATATTTAAGATAAACACAAATAAATAAAAATAAATTTGTATTTTTACGTTTAGAATTTCGTTAGTTAATATCTCGAAAAAGCGGGATGTTACAATGTCCAAGAAAATAATTTAAAATTCCCATCATAAACATTTTAAATTCTCCTTGCATCATTAATGAGAAATCTTCATATATTGTATTAGTTGTTGATTCAAATATGATATCATCAACGTAGATTTGAACAAGTAAAGTGTGATTATTAGTTCTTTTAATGAATAATGTCTTGTCAACTTTACCCTTTTCAAATCCTCATTCACATAGGAAGTTACTTAACATATCATACCAAACTCTTGGAGATTTTTTTAAACCATAAAAGGGTTTCCTTTAATTTGAAAACATATGAAGGATTCTTGAAGTCTTCAAAGTCGGGTGGCTGTTTGACATATACTTCATCATTAATGTAGCTATTGAGAAAAGCACTCTTGATATCCATATGAAATAATTAAAAATTCATAGAGCAAGCATAAGCAAGTAATAAACGGATTGCTTCTAACCTTCCTACCTGACCAAATGTTTCATCAAAGTTGATCCCTTCTTCTTGGTTGTGTCCTTGAGCTACCAACCTTACCTTGTTTCAAACAACTATACTATTTTCATCTAGTTTATTCTTAAACACTCATTTGGTACCAATCATGTGTTTATTGCTAGGATTAGGAACAAGTTCCCACACTTTGTTTCTTTCAAATAGGTTTAGTTCTTCTTGCATGACAAGTATCCATTGATCATCTTTAAGTGCTTCACCAATCTTGGAAGGTTCTATTTGAGAGAAAAATGCCATATTCAAACAAGCATCTTGGAATTTGAGACTTGTAGTAGCTCCTTTGTTGATATCACTTATAATGTTATCAATAGGGTGATCTCTATGGGTTCTCCATTCCTTAGGAAGATCATTATGTTGATCTTGTTGCTCAATATTGACTTCATTATCTTGAATTAGTTTATCATATTGATTGTCTTTGCTTATATCATCACTTATAAAAAATCATCATCATCACAAGATACAATTTTATCCTCTTTCAAGGGATTAGATTCATCAAATGATGCATGCATGGATTATTCAACTAACAAAGTTCTCTTATTAAAAATTCTAAAAGCTTTACTAGATAATGAGTAATCCATAAAGATATCTTCATCAATTTTCTCATCGAATTTTCCAAGATTTTCGTTACCATTATTCAGCACAAAACATTTACATTATAATATGTGAAAGTGAGAGATTGGGCTTTTTATCTTTGTAGAGTTCATATGGAGTCTTCTTTAGGATTGGTCGAATTATTACTCGGTTAGATACATAACAAGCTGTACTTAAAACATATGTCCAAAAGTATTTCGGTAAACTTTAATCGCTTAGCATGATCCTTGCAAGTTTTACCAATATTCTATTTTTTCTCTCAACAACATTTTGTTGAGGTTTTCTTGGTGCAGAAAAGTTATAGAAGATTCCATTTTCTTCACAATATTCTACAAAAGAATCACTTTAAAATTCTTCTTCATGATCACTTCTTATTGGTACAATTTTGGTTGCTTGTTCATTTTGGACTAGTTTGGTATAATTTTTAAATGATTTAACAACTTCATTTTTATTTGCAAAAATTAAGGTCCAAGTGAACCTTAAGTAACCATCAACTATTACTTGTCCATATGAATTTTCACCAAGACTTTTAGTTCCTGATGGACCAAATAAATCCATATATATCAATTGAAGTGGTCTTGAGGTTGATATAATATTCTTGGGTTTAAATGAAACCATAGTTTTCTTACCCTTTTGACGAACATCACATAATTTACCCTATTGGTAAGCCTACTACAAGGTCATGCTTGATTAATTTGTTTAAATGATCCATATGGATATGTGCAAATATTTTATGCCATAGCCATGCATCATTGTTGTCACTTATCATAAGACATTTCATTTTTAAGGATAAATCATCAACATTAAGTATAAAAATGTTTTTAGAACGTTAACCAATAAACTTAATTCCAATAAAAATTTTTTAAAACATTTTTAAAATTAATATTAAGTCATTGAAAAAATAAACCAGAACAATTTAATAGGAATTAGTCAAATATTTTTCAAGTTTACAAGAGTCCAGAAAGGTCGCATAGGCTTAAGACTAAATCAAAGCTCAATGTAATTTCATAATTTGGCAGTTGCGCTCATCTTCCACGTATTTAGTGCCACTAATGATATGTAGATAAAAAAATCTGTTTGAGGCTTTGTGTTGCATGGATTAAAGTTTCTATTTCTAGTTACTGTACAAGACCTAGTCATCTATTTTTCGAACAGTTGTTTAAGTAAAGATGAATTTTCTGAATTTTATTTTATTTGTGACTTAAAGTTGTTTTAAATTTTCTCAAAGACCAAATTGGGTTATACATTTTTTACGAAGGACTAAAATGGGTCTTATTATTGTTTACACCTTAAAATAAATAATTTGTTAGTCGATGATGAAAAATAGGAATTAGTCGAATCTTTTTTAAATTTATAGGAGTCCACAAAGGTTGCATAGGCTTAAGATTGAGTCAAAGCTCAATGTAATTTGATAACTTGGTAGTTGCACTGATCTTTCATGTATTTAGTGCCACTAATGATCAATAGAGCAACACTATTGAATGGATAAAGAACACACATATATTCTTAATGGGACATGCCTAAGAAATAGGAAAGGCAGTTGTGGGACGACTCTAATTTTCCGAACGAGAGTTAACACATATTACCCATGTAATTAGTTGAGCAAGACTACATTGTAGGCCACAATTTATAGCCATTAGGTTTGGTTTTGCCTATAAATACCAGTACTTGGATTATTTTAGACACATACTATCATTCAACAAGCTTTTTACACATTATCTACGTTTTTATCAATTAACTTTACATTATTCATTTGTACTGTATCAACACTCTTTATAGTAGTTAAAGAACTAATAGTATATAATTCTTTCCTCAATGTAATCGTTAAAAATCAGAGGAAATCATAAGTTTAGAATAGTTAGTCATTCCCTTAGCTAATTCTTAATTCTAACAATAAGTTTGGCATTGTGGAAGTGATGGATATATGCTAAAAAATGGTTGTTGGTTATTTGTGTTCACGTGATTTAATTGTTTAACTGCTTATATGATGTTAACTTCAGTTGTACAATTATATGTATATATTGAAGTAACAATGTCGATTTATAAGAAATGGGAGTTTGAATTGTAAATGCACCTTTTAAAAATTCCTGTTAAAAACTTAAGAAAATAACTCAAGATTGATCTTGGTTATGAAAACAGAAAACGGAGAACGTTCTTGGTTTTTGTTATAAAACAGAGAACGTTCCTTGATTAGCTTAAAACAGAAAATCAGTTTATGCTTTATCTTAGTTAATCAATTCAGTATGATAAATAAAGAGATAGGATAGAGAATACCACACAAAGATATATCCTGGTTCGCCTAACGTGGGTTACGCCCAGTCCTCACACTGTAAGATTTTCCACTAAGTGTTTAAAACAAAAAACCTTCTTGATCTTACTACACCTAGTCTAGATCAACCTTGATTTGTTTCAATCTCTATTACTTTCCACCCAGAAAGCCATAACAGCACCTATCTAACTTTGATAGGATTCAATGTACTCTAAACAAACTATAAAGAAACTCTTATAGTTTGAGTTTTTACAATTGGATTGTTTTTGATAGAATCTGAGATTTCTCAACTCTTGTTTGAGAATTGATTCTTTTCAAAGGATCTAATGATAATTACGCAATCTAATATAAGAATATAGATCAGCCACTGTTTGCGAAATATCAGAATGTAGAACACCCTCTGTTTTTGCGAAGGAGCAGAATTTCAAGTATGTATGTGATTGATTTATGGATTTTTTTCAGCACTTGAATTTCTTGTCTTGATCCTGGATATTGCCCTTCTATTTATAGGCATTAGAAGCCTTTAATGAAGGTCAAAAAGAGTTGTTGGTAATGATCTGTAGTTTGACTGAAACCAATATTTTAGAATAAAAATAATCCAACCTTGAATTTGCTTTAAAACTGCTTTTTGACTTTTGTGGTACTACTTTAAATCAGCTTTGTCTTCTAGTTAAAAAACTTTTGAAGTTTCTCCCTTGATCTTGGATGGTACAGTCTCGATCTTGAGTCTTGAATGTAGCCAGAGGAGTTTGGAGAAGAATTATAAGTCATTGCAGAAGAGAATGCACAGTTGTGAAATTATGCAGAAAAACGGAGATTGATTAACGATCTGGGTCTGTCAGTTTGAACTTTCTTGAGCTTCAATAATCAATCTGGAGTTCCCGTTTTAATCATTCTGGATGTCATTTGCAATTGTCTTGTCATATGTCAAGATTGATCGGACTTTCTTGACAACTTGATTTTTGGAGTTACAAACTGTCTTGATTTTTGTCTGACTTTGAGTCTTTTTATTTTAGAGATCAGATAACCTTTTTGAGCTTGGATGAATCATACTTGTTCCTTGCCATGTACTGATTCTATATGTTGTATTCAAATACCAAATTGCATTTTGTCAAAAACTTTATTTTCAAACATTGTTTATGCATTTTTGACATATGAAAATCTTTTTATTTTTTATTTTTATTTTTTATATGCATATGCTAAGATGAAAGGTTCTCATGTGCATTTGAAATTAAGAATATTAGATTGCATCATGTACCTTTACATTTATTAAACTTCTAATATGTTTGACCACAGTTGACTTTGATTATTTGACTTCTTTTTAAGCTTGCAACTTTGATCACATTCATTAGTCTTTGTCTTCAGAAAAGACGTGTTTTACATTCTCAAATAAGCATGTCATCTCTTTTTGGTGTCTACAAGTCTTTTGCATCTTTTGCATCTTTTGCCTTTGACTTCGTAGACACAACCATTCCTCAACAACATACTCGATTTGACACTTTCCCTGCCATTGGTTCCACTTTTCCTTCTTTATGCAATACTTTTGTTTTGTCCACTAGTCAACAAGCTCTAGTAAATCATAATGTTTTTGAAAATGTTCAACCACCAAAACTGTCTAAGATAGAGAAAGATACATCCAAGACAAGGAAGGATATCCCAAATATATTTACTACTCTTCAAACTATTATTGGTTGACAAATTCATCAAGATAGGTAGAATGATATTCTAAGGGATTGGTTGGTTACATAATCTGCTCTAAAATTGGGTCTAGATCCACCTATTTCAAATCCTCCTCCGTCCTTTCTTGATTTGCCAAAGACCTCAATCCTTTGATCCTTTGATAGTTCTTCTCTATCTTAGTAATTATGATCGGTCTTATGTGGTTTCCTCTTGCCTGTTTTTGATGTGACGAAGGGGGAGAAGAAAAATTATATTTAAGCTTTAAGATTTTTTTTAATAAGAATTCCTATCGTACTTCTTCACTTTAAATTTCTGCAACTTTTTTTTTCTTGAACCATTTGTATGGATTATCCTGATATTTGATAAATGAAGCAAAAATATTTTGATTAAAAAATATTTAACTATATATGACAATGTATGCAAAAAGTGAGGAGAAGCTTTTTAACAAACGCACTTTGTATCATATCATAATCAAAAGTAAATCTAATTAACATGTTTTTCATCATAAAAAAATGGTAGATTGTTGAGGTAAAATCCAAATAAAATGTATATACGATAATCAAATAGTCAATTAATCATTAATTATGATTTTGATCATATTGTCATTAAATTGTATTTTTTAGTGAGTTATTCAAAGATAGGTGATTAAAGATCCACTTTATGAGTCCAAGAGTTTTTTTTAAGAATCTTAAAAATCAATAAGCATAATAAATTGGATAATGATCAGAAGAACATTATGGATGTTCCCTACTAAAGTGGTATCCAGGTTGAGAGTATCAAGATTTCCCATATCAGTTGTCAAGCTCAGAACTCGAGTCGAAGACCCAAAAGAAGAAAACAATCTCCAGATTGATGACCAAAATGATATCTAAATTGATTGGTTGTGTGCAAGGACATAAGTACATTGTGCTTGAACTATTATGTAGAAAGCCTTGCATGCTTCTAGGTAGAACAATGCCAACTAACATGTGACAGCTTATACATTCACGTTCTCCATTAGAGTCAAAATCAAGAACATTATGGGTTTATCAATGAACATTCTGGACAAAATCGAACTTGTGATTAATAGACTTTAATAAAGACATACAACTAGCTAATGTGTGTGACCACTAAGTTCAATATGATTTGTTTTTTTTTTCTTCAAAGCTCTCTTCATCTATAAAAGGAAGATCAAGGAGAAGACAATTGCAAGAGTTTCCAAATCAATCAATTTACACTTGATCATTTAAACTCAAGTAGCAAAGCTCTTCTCTCAATCAAAACTTCGATTCTCTTACTAAATTTGTGGATCATCCCTACTAAGTACTTGTTGTTACTCAGTCTCAAACAAGTGTTGAGAAATTTCTAGATCCCAAACACTTTTATCATATACATCATTTTGTAACTCAAGTCTATCTCTTAAGGTAAATTGAGTGTGTTGTAAAAATTCATTCTTGATTGAAAGGTACTTGTAAAAATCATTTATGAACTGAAAGGTGATTGTAAAAATACTTTTGTAATTGATCAAGAGTGATCAAGAAAGTAGTGCAAAGGCATAAAGTTTTGGTGTTGAGCATATTACTGAAAAATCCAAAAGATTGTGAAGACTAGATGCAATCCACCTTGGGTGAACTAGAACACATCTTTGTGTGATTTTCTTATCCTTATCTATATTTATTTTGCACTCACTAATCACATTTCACATAGAACTAATTTAACTTGTTTACTTTTAACATATCTAGAACATTATAGACATTCCGTTTCAATAAAGATTAATCTTGAGTTACACTAAATTAAGGACATGAATCAAAATTTTAAAAATGATTCACAATTCAAGCACCCATTTCTTGTCTGTGACTATTTTGATGGAACAATCCTTGGACTTTTAGCCAGGCCCAAATGTTTCACCAAATCATAAAAGTGAATTGGCATTCAAAAAAGGTGTTGACTCAATTCATTCAAATAAGAGACATAATACACAACATTTGTCAGAGTTTTAATCCCACCAGTCATCTTCACCACAATCCATCTCTTGTGGCTAATCTATCATGCATGCAATAACCATGCAAACATGCTTACTTTAGAAGGCACAAAGCAACACGAGACATGCCCAATATCTTTAATAAACTTTATGGTCACCCCATTTCCAATGCCACACAACATTAATACAAAAACCTGCATCACCCACTTTTGTTGACTTACTAACAACCATTGAAAACAATCTAGGAAAGGAAATCCTTAAGGACACTTGACCCCCACCATTTATCACTCCAAAATCTAGTTTTATCTCCATTTCCTAGCCTTTACTTCACAACATATAAAATCAATTCAATTCATAGTTCACTAGCATTGCTAAAGATATTAAGTCTCTCCACCACAATGATTGCTTATTATTGGTATTTTTGTAACCTCTACACATGGTCCTTTCACTTAAAATTTCATACCACTTGTTAATGTGTCATATTTAAATGGCAGAGAACATATATTGCAATATTGAAAATCAACATTTTCATTTAACATACTATCAATCAATTTTACCTTAACCACATTGCTCTTTAAAAATTTCTTAATATGGCTTTCTATATCCATAAATAACTTGGTGATTCTGATAGTGAAGATGGACTTGAACGCTAGAAAAGCGTGAACAGAGTCCTAATTTTTTAAAGATTTTTTAAATACACAAAAGTTTAATGAAAATTTGATATTATAGACTAATTCATATTGGAATATTCAGGTTAGAAACCTCATAAACATGCAACCAATTCAACTCTGATAAGACAATTTAGACACAAGAAAATAGTTTAATAGATACAATCAATTGCTTGATGATTCAATCAAATTAATTAAACATATAATTGTGTTAAATTTAAAATCTAACAATGATTGAAACCCTTACCACAAGAAAATATTTAAATCAAGCTCCTTTCATAATTGTTGATATCTTTCAAAAATTATCTATATCAGTAACAATCAAAATCCTGAAAATAGATCAAAACTAAATTTTCATAATTACAAGTTTTTATATCATTCAAAAATATTAAAACAAAACTTTTGCATCGAAACTCCAATACAAAAAAGATATTGAATAGGAAAATATTAAAGTAAGAAGATTAAGGGAAAGGAAAAATCACCTCAATATTTTTTTTGTAGTGGTTCCTCTATTTCGTAATCGCATTAAGAGTACTTTCAGTCTTCATTCGTTAGAATAAAGGTTTCTTCCTATATTATATTGAACGTTTACAAGCTATGTTAACAATTGTTACAAAGCTTGTAAAGTAACTCCTTCTTTCCTAAATGCTTAAAAATCAAGTTTCTTGAAACAATATTTAAGAACGAATCTAAACCACGATCTTCAAGATGAAGACAATCATATATTTGATGTGAAACAAATCGATATCCCTTCAATCTCTCACATCTAAAACAATCACCCCAATAATACGTACGTCACCCTGTCACCCTTAACGTTTCTAACTCAACTTAAAAACACACAAGACTTGCACCTGAAATGTTTTTAGTCTTTATTATAATGAAGATGGATAGATGAATGTGTTCTTTTTATATAAATGCAAGCGTCTTTCGAAAGCAAAATTGCTACTTTCCAAAATAACTAATGTCAATGAACTAAAGAAGAGTTATGGTACCAAGAATAGTTTTGGCAACCAATGGATCAATTTTGAGTTGTTACATTGTCTTTCTACAAGATTTCTAGGGTTTCTTTAAAACCTATCCACCCAATAAACCAATGTACAATACAAGAATTTATTTTTCAATCTATTATAAGTATCAACCTCAAGACGATTCAACAAGTTGAAGAACTACAAGCAAAAAAAAAAAATCTTATCCTGTGCAAAATTTATACCGTTGACAAAGAAATTTCAAAAATCTTCAAAAAAAAAAAAAAAAAAAAAAAAAAAAAAAAAAAAAAAAAAAAAAAAATCCAAACATATATATATATATGAATGGTGAAGCCACCCTAAGGATTTGAGAGTTCCTTAACCAAGTAAACAAGTTGTAAACTCAACCTCTTTCACTCTTTGTAGAAGGTTTACTTTCATTGATTTAAGCTAAAATTGAAAATTCTTTCGTTGGGAGTTTATTCGATTCTCTGCATTTTAAATTAATTTTCAGAGCATTTGTTATATGGTCAAATGGTCTGGTAGTAGTTTTTTTTAGTTCCCCACAAGCTTGGCAATACTGAGTCGTTGTGAGAAGATTGGAATTAATCTGTTGACAAAACTATTCTCTATAAGTTTAATCAAGTGATTACATTTTAATATAAAATACTTATGGTTCAAAGAACTGGAACTAGCTATCAACTAGATAGTAATCCGTATTAGCAAAAATATATATCGCACATATGTAAAAACAAAATAGCTTGATCTTGTAACTGACTAAAGCCATTAGAATGTTTTGTTAGAGTTATTTAGATTCAGTTAGAGTTTATTAGATGCAGTTTAGAGTTTGTTACAAGTAATCTTTACCTATAAATAAAAATCACACCATTGTAATCATTAATTGAAGTTTAATAAAACTCATATTTGCATTACATAAACTTCTCTTAATTTCTTATCACAATTAATTTCTGGTATTTTCTTAATTCTCTAGTTTTAACATGGTATCTTAGAGTTTTTTTTTATCCTCGTTCATCACTGGCTTCCATAGACCATTTCCTTGGCGCCTCTCGGAATTTTCCTTCATCACATGTCAAATTCTCACACCTTAATTTTGTTAAGCTTGATGAGAAGAACTTCAAGCAATGGAAACAACAAATTGATAGCGCAATTCGCGGCCACAAGCTTCAAAAGTTCATCACTAAATCTTTAGCGCTGTTACCATTCCTGACTGCTAGTGATCGCACTGCAAAATGTCTCAATCCTTTGTTTCTAGAGTGGGAGCAACAAGATGCACTCGTTTGTACCTAGATTCTATCAACGATATCTGATTTGATTCTCGCAAAGCTTGTTGATCGTCACTATTAGTGGCAAGTTTGGGAAGAAATCCATCGTCATTTTCGCACTTTACTTACAACCAAGGCGCGCAACGCAAATCTGAGTTACACAATCTCACCAAAGGAGACCGCATAAATTGATGAGTTCATCCTTTGTATTCACACCATCAATGAATCTTTAATTTCTATTGGAGAACTAGTTCCTCATCAAAATTTCATCGAAATTGTCCTTGAATCCCTACTTGAAGATTACGATTTTGTAGTTGTTGTCGTTACGAAAAAAGAATGTGCTCGTTGGATGAACTTGAGTCGTTCCTACTTGCGTATGAGATGCACCTTGAGAAAAACAAAAAGCTTCTAGAAGCATCTGTTGTCAATCTCACTCAGGAAGAGTTGTCGGCCTCGTTTGTGAACTCCATGACTAATCCTATGTCGCATCTGAATCTTAATTTTTCGTCAGGTACGAGTCATGTGAATGTGAACAACTCAAATTATCAAGAATATAGCTCTCATAGTGTCGAGCACCAGATCTGTCACAGATATGGTCATGATGCCTCGATTTACTATTATCGTCATTTCGGATCTGGCCAATCTATCTATTCTCTTTGGGGAGCACCTTCCTCCACTCCATTCCTAATGCAACAACGATCCCCAGTTCAATTTCAATTTGGTTACCCCAGCCCTAGACCTGCTAATCCATGTCTCTTTACTCCTCAGGCTCTTCTCATTGATGTCGACTCTAGATTCAGCAACCAATGGTGGTATCCTGACTCAGGTTCTTCACATCATGTCACGTTTGATGCTTCCAACTTAGGCGATGTAGTTTCTTTGAATTTCACCCATTTTTGTGTTGTGAAGTCACATGCTTCTTCTGAAGTTGTTACTTAGATATTAGTTTAACTGCTCATAAATTTGAAACCAATGTTGTTTATTGTGATAATTATTTCCCTACTGTAACTATTGCTTTTATTACTACTACAGATATAATTATTTACATTGATTTTCCATTTCAAATTATGGCATGTCTGTTTAGGGCATCCTCATCATCAATCAGTTAAGGCAGTTTTAAAAGTTGGGTAATATTCCTACACCAACAAAACATACCACTGACTTTTGGTCACCATATACCATAATCCATTTGAATTGGTGGTATGTGACTTATGGGGTCCTGCCCTGGTCATGTCCCATATCAAATTTACATTGATTTTCCATTTCAAATTAATTTTATCATCTATGGCATGCCTGTTTAGGGCAACCTACTAAAGGCAGTTTTAAATTTGTGTAATATTTCTACACTAGCAAAAGATACCACTGACTTTTGCTCAGCATGCTGCCTAAGCAAGGCACATCATCTGCCTGCTCCTCACTCTACCACCATAAACCATAATCCATTTGAATTGGTGGTATGTGACTTATGGGGTCATGCCCTTGTCATGTCCCATACAAGCTATACATATTTTCTCACATGTTAATGCTTATTCTAGATTTTTTTGACTTTATCCCATAAAGCAAAAATTAGATACATTAGCTTATTTCAAACAATTCAAATCCATGAATTGAAATTTAATTGTAAAATCAAAGTTATCCAAAGTGATGGAGAGGGTGAATTTTGTCCCTTCACCAAATATCTTGTTGATTTGGGAATTTTGAAGAGAATACAGCCATCTTCTACCAATGTTTCATCAACAGTGATAGGCTCAATTGATGAGAGTGAGTCTGATGACTCTTCATCATATGCATATTTTTCATTTTTTTAGTCTTATTTATCTTTAATCATTAGTTAATTTAAGAAGTTATTTGATATATTTTGTTGATTTTAGTTATTTGATTTAATGAAATGTTTATGTTCTTATTTCATTGATCAAGTAAATATTTTTCATAGTTTTGTGTTATTTCTTTGTTTTAGTGCAGTGCTGAATTCCGGTGAGAAATCAACATGACCTATGTGGAGTATTTCAGCCATATTTGGAGTTGTAGACGCCAATTAGAATCAAACTAAGTGAAAATGATAGATAAGATCCATAGCTACAATATTTATGAAGACATTGGAACCGAATTTAGACTCGAAAGAGGAGAAAAATGCAGTATAAGTCAGACAACAGATTTTGTGTGCCTAGGTCACATTTCGGCCTTCCTAACTCTTTCCACTTGCGCTTGCAATGCAAGTTCCGTGCCCGGGACACGTGGCACACGACTGAATGTATAGAAACATGTTTTTCACTTTCTAGGAATCTTTTTTACTATTGGAAAGTTTGGAGACTTGTGCTCTAGCAGAGAAACTTGAAGACGACCATTTCTAACACCATTGGAGCAGTTTTATCAAGAATTATTCAGGAATCTTTCTAGTAATTCTTCTCTAATCTCTATCTTTTCTATCTCTGTCATGAGTAACTAAACCCTATTTATTAGCGATGAGTGTAATAAAATGAAACCCTTATTTTTCTAATTTGATTTCTAGTTATATGAATGAGTTTATTGAATTATTTTTCTCATCTTTATGCTTAATATTTTTATTGCTTGATCAACTTTAAAATGTTCTACTATTCATACTTTAAAACTGAAGTGGACTTTACGAATGCTTGAGATGAGAAATTCATGATATTGTAGTCTAGGGATAGATGCAGGTTGCAAAGGCAGTAGTTTAACAAGAGAATTCATGTACGACAAGGTTTAATTTTAATCTTAAATCCACTAAGGAATTATGGGTTACTTTGCAATTAAATGTTATGTCACTAAAACATTAAGACAATAATACAGAGAATTTGATAATAATTCAATAAAGGAATTCGGTAATTATGATTAAATTAGACACCAAGGTTGGATTCAAAGTGAAATTCATCCCCATACATTTTATTATAATAAAAGATCAATTTTATTATTATTGTTAATTTCAAATACTATTTCAATCAATTCGGAAATATTTTGTTCAAATTTTGTAATGAAATATAATTTAATAGTAAAATGCAATCCTTGAGTTCGACACTCGGTACTACCGTTTTAATTATTACTTACAACGATTCAGTACATTTGATGAAACGCTATCACGTTTTTGGGGCGGTTGTCGGGGATTGTCATTTCACTATTGAGTTATAATTTAGCTACTTAATTGAAAGTTTTTGCTCTGCAATAAAAATTTTGTTTTTATTTTATTTTTAATTTTGAAAAAAAAAATTGTTTTTCTTTTATTTTCTATTTATATTTGTTGAACTTGCTAATTTCGTGTGCTAGTGGTTTGTCTCTTCTTTGTTTGAGATAATTATTCGCTATAGAGCATTGAAGATTGTAATG
The DNA here is from genome assembly GCA_037974775.1 of Cicer pinnatifidum. NCBI lineage: Eukaryota > Viridiplantae > Streptophyta > Magnoliopsida > Fabales > Fabaceae > Cicer > Cicer pinnatifidum. The sequence goes on from JBBPBR010000001.1 coordinate 11,437,935, forward strand.
ATGATATTCTACTACAATTATATGAAGATGGTGATACTTGTCTTATATCTTCTATATTACGCATAATTGAGAGACAAAATTTGAGAGATACATTTTTAAAATATCACCCTCAGATCCCTCAGATGCGGCCTCTTAAGTGTGACTTTTGCGGAGAATGACATAAGATGGAACTTGTTTTGATGACTATGTCGCACTATTAGAATATGAAGATTTATTGGTCAAAGAAGCAGAAGACGACGAGTGTTATATTAAAAAGATCAACTGTCAACAAATTCTACCTCATAAAATTCTATCCAAGGAATCAAATGACAAAGACTTTCACATTACGGATGTTTTGTTTGAACTCGTGAAGAATAACATGGTTTCAATTGAAAGATTTGAAAGTCAATGTGAGAGGTTATTTTAGCAAGTGGTTAAGTTTGAGAAAATAGAGGAGAAATCGAAGATTAAGAAGATGCTTATTCTAAATTTGTTTGGCTTTATCCCCTAAAACAAATTTGATACAGTAGCTTATTTCAAACAATTCTAATCCATGATAGAATTGAAATTTAATTGTAAAATCAAAGTTGTCCAAAGTGATGGAGGGCGTCAATATCGTCCTTTCACCAAATATCTTGTTGATTTGGGCATTTTTAATGAGAATCTGTCCATCATCTACCAATATTTCATCAACAGTGGTAGGCTCAATTGATGAGAGTCAGTCAAACAAAGTGGTATCTTTTAATGATGATCTGATCCTCAAAGGATCACTTGCACTTCCAATGAGATGAGATTTCTTGTAGTTCCATTTAGATCTTCCTTCTGACTTATCTCGACTGATTCTAACTTGATCAGTTTCATTCTTTGAAGATTTGCATCTTCTAGTTTGTCTACATTTGCTTCCTTTGATTCTGGTAAACCTGCAATATTTTTAACTTGCTTTGACTTTTTAAGGTCAAGCTATTTGTCATATAACATAATATAAATAAGATAATTGAATAATTAAATTAATACATCCCAAACATCAGTTTTCTTTCTAGTGGTTTTTGTTTGTTTCTGAAAACCAAACTTGTATGCTACTTCCGTTGAAGTATTCAGATTATGTGGATCTCCTTGTTCCATTAAATTTTTTAGAAACCTACAAAATATTTATCTAGCTTTAATTTTTATGATCAAGCTTCTTGTTATCACAGTATATCAGACAATAATTAAATTTAAAGAAAGATATAACATATATGTCAACAGTTTCAGTTTCACTCTAAAGATATAACTCATAGCTTATTCTAAATATTGTTTTTGATTTTTGTTCAGACTTAATCCTAATCGGATGGTATCCAGACCTAAGGCCAAATTTTAAAAATATGGTAGCTCCCCTAGTTGAGCTAAAAGGTCATCTATTCTTGGCAATGGATATTTATTGTTAATTTTTACCTTATCCAGTTGTCTATAATCTACACAGAGCATTATTCCATCATCCTTCTTCTTTACCAATAGTACAAGGGATCCCCATGGTGACACACTAGGTTTAATGAATTATTTGTTTATTAGATCCTCAAATTAATTTTTGAGTTCACTCAGCTTTATAGGTGGCATCCTATAAGGAGCAAAGGACATTGGTCATGTTCAAGGGTTGGACCATAGGCAACCTCGTTAGAGGAAGACTTGGACCAAAGGTAGCTTGGTCAGATGAAAACTTGGACCAAAGGTTGCCGGAATAAAGAAGAATTAGAGGCAGCCAGAATAAAGAAGAATTAGAGGCAGCCAAAATAATATAAATTAGACGCAGCCATGGTAAAGCATAATCAGAGGCAAAATAACGTTCAAAGAGGGTGTAATTAAGAAATGCATTAACTCAATAATTAGTCTATTCTATTTAACCCACATTCCCTTAATTCTTCACAATACAATCAACCATACAACAAATGAAGAATGGATGATTTTCAAAGAATTAAATGTAGATTTTCAAACATTTCTTACATGCTAAACCTCACAGTTTTTCCTCACTCTCAGTTTATAGAATCCCATCATTTCAAACCCAAAAAATTATTTTTAATAGTAATGGAAATTAAAATCGAACCCAGAAAACGCACATGCAAAAGTGAAATTTATTCTAGGAAAAGAACTCATTGTTTGCCAAGAAGAAATCCCTTTAATTCTAGCAGGGTTGTGGACTTGTAGAAGTTGTTTTTCTTCTCAACTATCAATTCTTCTGCTTTTTATGCACTGGTTCGAATTTGGAGATTCCCCAAGTCTACTCCTTATCATCATTTAGTGTTGTTTTGTATTATAAATGGATTTTTTAGAGAAGGAAATGGATATGTAAGGCGTCACAGCGGAAGCAAAGGACTTTAGAAGGTTGTTGCCTTTGAAAGAATTTGGGAGAAAAGGAAAAAGTGAGAAATGGTAAAGATGATGATAAGTAACTAAGGGGTTGTGTGTTGGAGTGTTTTGAGAGAAAGTGAGAAAGAATTGTAGCTAGTGATGAAAGAGAAGAAGGTTGTGCAGTTCCCATGAAAGAGTGAGAGAGAGGTGACATGTTTTCTCTTTTGACACTTGAACATATTAAAACTACCACTTTACTATTTCCACTTGGAATATAAGTCAACTATTACTAAAAATATGGTATTAATGTTTTATAATTTTCTAAATTTTTATTTATTATTTCAATCATGAAAATATTTGTAAATTATTGAGAGAGTTGTTACAATCGAATAAAATACTTAAGAAAATATATGAATGATTGAATCAAATAATTAATATTATCAAATATTAACCATATATGATCTATTCCATTTAACAAATATAGATAATATTTATTTAATATTATAAATGATCTATATTTATTGTAATTTGAAATTTATGGAATATTTAATTTACTTTTCAACATAAAAGAAATATAAGTTTTCAATGTTTTCTTTTATTGATTTTATTGCATCTAAATATATTTTTTCAGTCAAAAAAGTAAATTTATTTTGATTGATTTAAATCAAATTTTAATGTATTTACTATTCTTATATTAAAAAAAAAAATACTATATTTATATTTATATTTAATATCAATCTAAAATAATTATTACTTTCTTTTAACAACTCTAAAAAATTTAATATGTTAAAATGTGAAAACCTTTTTATGTGCCTATATAAAGAAGCATATAGGCTAAGCATGTGTACTATATTCAATACAATATGGACTCCAAAAGGATGGCTACTCTTACAATGATATTTGTATTGGCTTTCTTCATTATTGCATCAGGTATGAAACAAATGTTTGAATTAGTTAAATAAATTTATAATGTTTCACTTCAAAAAGTTTTATTGTTATCATATTTACATTAACAATAATCTAATTATCATATTTATTGTTTGCATATGTGTCACGAATCAAAAGAAGAGGGAATCAATGTGCAAGCTTGCAAGAGAAATGCAGATTGTAAAGCTAGCTGTGGTAAAGACATTCCTAGATGTCAGGGCAGGGTATGTTGGTGTTATAAGACAAAACCCCCACAAGCTGATACTATTCCTACTCATTAATATTCCAAATTTTGTAATGCTGAGAATAATATGTCAAAAATCAAAATTCATAAGGAGATATGATATCTTATAAAATTTATATAAATCTTTAAATTGTTTATTTCTCTTAATCAATATATTAATTTATAACAAAATAGTAAGAAAAACAATTTCTCTCCAAACTTATTTGTTTACAATGTAGATGAAATTTTTCCGTAGAAGAAGCCAAAAAGTATATGACGTGCACATCTTCTGATTACGTACATCTAGTAACATAGATACCGGATTTTTGTTTTTTTTATAAATGCAAACATATTGTGAAAGCGTAATTGCTACACTCCAAAATAACTAATGTCAATGTATTGAAGAAGAGTTGGTAGCATCAACAATTTTGGCACCCAATTGAGGTTTTTTTTTTTTTCAATACTCTCTTTTTGAAAAAATAACACTAAAATACTCCAATTTAAAAAAAAATATACCAAAATGTCTTTTTTTTTTAGTTATAAGTCGCCATTTGGAATGACGACTTCCTTAAGAAAGCCCAAGTTCCAAATGACGACTTCCCACTTGGTTTTTAAAAAAGGGGACATTTTGGTATATTTTTTTCAAATGGAGGTATTTTAGTATTTTTTTTTTCAAAAAGAGGGTATTGAAAAAAAAGACCCCTCAATGGAGGGTTATGTTTTTCAATACCCTTTTTTTAAAAAAATTGACTCAAATATTTCCTTTTCAAAATTATATACTTAAATATCAAATTTTTTTTTCTAAGTTATAAGTAGCCATTTAATAAAGTCCGACCACAACGGCCGAATTCATTATTTGTAGACAGAACGATACTAAATTGTTTAGTATAAACGATTGATAAATCATCGTAAACCTCTCTTTACAATTTTATGGTTTATTGCAATTTTTTTATTGCAATTTAATTGAAATTAGTAAATGATATTATTATATGATATTATTATTTCTTACTTATTTCGTATTTGATGTCTTATTATATGATATTATTATTTCTTACTTATTTCGTATTCGATGTCTTATTATATGATATTATTATTTCTTACTTATTTCGTATTCGATGTCTTATTATATGATATTATTATTTCTTACTTATTTCGTATTCGATGTCTTATTATATGATAATTAGTACTTTTCAACTATTTCTTTCTATATAGAAAAAGATAGACTCCAAAGGATATCTCTTATCTCTCTTATGTCTCTTATCTCAATGACTTGAATTAGTATATTTGAAATGGCGATTTCCTTAAGGAAGTCCATTTTTCAAATGGCAACTTCCTAAAAGATTTTTTTTTATAAAAAAAAAAATCAATTTTTTTCTCTGTGTGAAAATATTTTCTTCTCCTCTAATTAATTTTCTTTTTTTAAAAAAAATTCTTTGAAAAGTCGTCATTTAAAAATAGACTTCCTTAAATAAGTTGTCGTTCCAAATAGCGACCTGTAACTTAGTGAAAAAGGGGATATTTAGGTATATAAATTTAAAAATGAAGTATTTAAGTAAAAAAAAAAAAAAACCTCAATGAATCAATTTTCAGTTGTAAAGGTGTACATTGTCTTTCTACAAGATTTTTAGGGTTTCTTTAATACCTATCCACACAATAAATCAACGTACGATACAATAATTTATTTTTTAATCTATTATCGATATCAATCTCAAACCGATTCAACAAGCTAAAGAACTAGAAGAAAAAAAAATTAAATCTTGTGCAAAATTTATACCGTTGAAAAAGAAATTTCACAAATCTTAAAAATAAAAAAAATTCAAATATATATATATATATATGAATGGTGATGCCACCGTAAGGATTTGAGAGTGTTCCTTAAGCAAGTAAACAAGCTGTAAACTCAAACTTTTTTGTTATATGGTCTAGTAGTAGTTTTTTGTGTTCCCCAAGTGCTTGGCAATACTAAGTTGTTGTGAGAAGATTGGAATTAATCTGTTCACAAAATTATTATCAAAGTGATTACATTTTCATATAAAATTAGATGTTAATTTGTGCGTTATGCGGTAAAATTTAATATACTATTGAATATAAAATAATATGTAAATTAAAAGTAATGTTTTTATTTTAGAGTATAATATACTAAAATATTTGTATTCAAAGGTTAATATATTTTTGAATATTCATATATAGAATAATTTTGCTTTATTTCAAAGAAAAATATAAAATCTTTTTTATTATTACAATTCATGCAACATATATTAAAGTATGATATTGTTGATAAAATTTTGTAACTTTACTGATGTAGCTCTTATCTTTAACATTTTTTTTTCTTAGAATTGGTTTATTCAAGTTTTTATTTTCTTTGAAGTATTCCTTCGAATGATATATTGTTAAAGTTCAATATTTTTTTTATAATAAAAGTTATATATTTAAGTATAATATGTTCTTCATTTTATATATTTATAATTAGTTTCAAAAAGCATTATATTTTTTAAATTTATGTACTTTTTGACATTTTCAATTTTACAAATTAATCATGAAAATTATTTTATATAAAAAAATTGGTTAACATCATACTAATCATGTATATAGTTAAATAGGATAGTCAATTTCAGTGAAAATGTGAATATAGATTCATAAATATTCACAAAGAGGTATAGCATTGAACAATAGTTAGATTTAAGCGTATACCAAAGAATTTTTAGGATAAATATTATACTCCTTAAGTTTTAGTGTTAACGTAGTCTTACGTAAAATAATTAACTGACAATACAGTAGAACATTGTATACACCAACTCGAAAGTGAATTGTTTAGTTTGACAGTAAAAAATGAACAACTTCACATATCCCTCTATATACTCTAAGAGTTCATAATAATTCTTGTGTAGACACAAGCATTTGGATACATACATAAAAGAAAAAAAGTACAAAATAATAATTAAATAACATATAATTTTAAAATAATTAAAAGAAATATAATTCTTTTTTTTGTGAACAAATAATGTGACCAAATTCTTGTGTCTACACAAGAATTACTTCTTAGTAGAACGGTTTGTCGTCATCACGACTCAAAAAAATTAATAAATTTAAGTATGTAAAAATGGAGAAATTTTAGTAAAGAAAACTTTGTCAATAAACTCTAAGTTTTAAAAATGAAATTTAAACTTTTGAATAATTAATATTGTGTACAAGTGTATGTTTGAACTGGTGGTGAATTGAAAATATTCACTGTAATTTTGTTTAGCCTTTAAAGAGTAGCTTTTGTTAAATTCTATGTAGATCCTTATTTTTGTCAATCCAAATATGTATTAAATGATAATGTATGTCCTAATGTGTACTATCATTCATTCATGAGTAGTAGCTTGTTAAAAATAATGTTTATAATAGTATTTCAAATATTGCAACAAATGTTCGCGTATGCAAATATAGCTGATAGGTATATGGAAGAAAAACTACAAAAAAATAATAAAAATTTCTTGAGACTCATAAGTCTTAAATAATAATAGATTTTAGATAATAAAAACGTTATTTACACAAAACTCTCAAGACAAAAGAAAATTTGATACAAAACAGTAGTTGGTTTGAAATTTGTATTTAAACTTCAAGTTAA
>JBBPBR010000001.1:11451298-11463661 GCA_037974775.1 Cicer pinnatifidum
CATAATTGTCGTAAGGAATTATTTTAAAAAACATGTAATAGTTTATTTTTATTTTATGCAATCCAATATTTAATTTTAAAAACTTTTGTTACAGTGGATTGCGAATCTCCAAATATATTAAGTAATGGAAATTACCTTATCGATATGACGTTACATGACATTATTACCGTGAGAGTGAAGATAGTTGAAAAGTTTTTTTAAATATTATTTTTTTAAAAAAATACACTGATACTGATTAATCAACTATCATTTTTTATCAAGTAGAAAAATCTTATTTGTCAATTATCGAAAACTAACAAACAAATATTATTTTTAACTATATTATTTTATTTATTATGAAGACTTATATTGAAGATATTATAGTCTTAAGTTATTTATAAATAAATAAATTCAAATAAGTACAAGTATAATATCATACTCATGTCGAGTATGACATTGTGGTGTTGAAATACTTATTAAATGTACAATCATAAATTTTGAGACTATTTCTCCACCAAGGACACCCTTGAACATCTCACGAGTATCGAGTTCATAAAAAAATTAGATAAATATTTAGGATTCAAACTTTTCTATAGTCGAGTTATGAACGATGATTTTTTGAAGGTTTACAACAATGTGTCTAGGAAGCTTGCGGCTTGGAATGGTAGGATCTTGAATAAGTTTGGTGGATTTAAGATATAAATTCATTTTTGAAGGCAATCATCCGATGAGAGTTTCTCTTATAGTTGTTGTGCTTACTCAATTTTAATTTGCTAAAGTGGTTTTTGGTGACCATTATATCTCTTACCAATGACAAATTCACAAAGTTTTTTTGGAGAAAGGTGATATGGATACTTTGGTTCACAATGTTGACGGTACCGCATTAACTAATCTGCAGATAACGAGTTTTGGAGGTTTGGTGCGAAAGATATATGGACACTTTCAATTTGACTTCGTTGGAAGCGCGGGTCGGTCAAATGTTCTCCATCTTGAAATTCAACAACTTTTGGTTGGTGTCAAGTTGTGTTGACATGCAGACTTTAGGAGGGTTATTTGTTTCTTAGATTCATTACATGTCGTTTAGCCCATGATTATGGAAAATACTTGTTATCATCATTATGCAAACATGTTGGAAATCATTTTAGACTATAATCTATGCGAAGGAAATGCTTGTGCAGATATCTTTGCGAAAAGGGAAGCTAATAGCATCAATTCATTGATTTTGGTTTACAAGCCACCTTGTCGCTTATCCTTGACTATTTAGACAAATGCTATGGGGTGTCCTTTTCAAGGACTTTGTAGTTTAGTTCTTTTTTTGTCTTTTTATTATTATTATTATTATTATTATTATTATTATTATTATTATTATTATTATTATTATTATTATTATTATTATTGTTATTTTTTTTTTATTTCATATAACCAAAAAATAAATCTAAATAATATATACAATAATTCTTTGTGCAAATTCATGGAGATGCATGAAAATTTAATTCTTCTAGAATTCATGCGGAGTATTTTAAAAAATAAGAATGATATGTAGAAGATTAACTTGGAAAAATATGAAAGATATATTCATTGAACTTATTATTTTAGAGATTCGTCCTCAGAACATGCTGTAAACTAATCGAAATCAAAATCAAATATGGAAAAGTAGAGAAGAATGAGAGAAAGAGAGAAAAGAAAGAAGATGGAAAAAAAAAAAATTGAATAGTATTATTCACTTATTGTGTAGTTTATATTACAATGTGAATCCTATTTATATGGCACAAATACACGATCATTCACTTAATGAATCTAATGAACTTAATTAATATTTATAACATTAATAATAATATTAATTTTTGTAGTATTATTTGTTGATGTATAAAAGTTGGTTGAACTATTTATATATATAAATATTGCTACATGTTATAAATTATCGACATCAAAACAAAAAGTGCAATAACTATATAATCAGTCATATTAAGTTGTCCGAGTTTTAATTTCAATTGGGGTCACATAGTTTTTCAAAGGGACACTAATCCATTTACAAGTTAATCATTGCAGTCCATGCAAGCTAAAGAGTTATTAAAACAATCCAATATTAAATTATAAATGTATCTATCTGTTTTATGGGTTGCTAGACAACTAAAAAAAATTATGGTTTAATAAACACATATTAGTACTCCATGACTCCCACAAAAATGATGTTATTGTGTTGCAACCATAAACGTCAAACTAAGGCTAATCATGTTAAATACCTTCTGCTTTCATATTCTTCTTAAATTGCACATAAACTGCAAAATCATCTGATTATACCCAAGACATGTATAATAAAAACAAAGTTGTACTCTCATAAACTTTTATCGGGACTTAGGTAAAATAAAAACAACCAACAACAGACCCATTATTGTTTGCGTCCCAAAATTGTAACAAGAGAATGAGAATCAAATTCCACTAAACATCGACATAGAAAAAATCCAAATTTATAACAGAGAAACAAATATCAGGAACAATTAAAAAACACACATTACATAGGTCTAATTAATTATTTTCAAATGAAAGAAAAGCAAGAACTTGAGAATCAAACATGTCTTCACAAATCAAAGAAGTGGTGTCGATAAAATGGCAATGACGGCATGAGTTTAGAGTTGCAATGTTGAGGTTAAATGAATGTCGAGAATCCATGTGTTAAGTGTATGCAGTGTGGAGGTTAAGAGGAACCTAGAGGTCAAGGAAGATAAAATGCAGGTTAGAGGAAGATGGGATATAATTTTTTTCAGTGTGCCTTAAGTGAGTTACAAACATAACCACATTAAATGCATTTTTATATATATTTATAAAATTGTCACTGTCTCGTTTTATTAACTCGTTTACCTAGACAACTAACTTAAACATGTTAAGATTCATCTGTCTCATTTATTAAGTTGGGTGGCACATAACACTGATTTTTCTACTAGTGATTTAAAACAGAGTCACGTGATCAAATACTTGATGCGACTATTAATTAGAGGCAGACAATTATTTGTTTGTCAAGGATATATGAGGTAGACGAATCACAACATAGCTTGTATTGCTAGAATTATCAGAGATGCATTTCAAAACACGTTTACAAGAATTAAAATATGGAATAGAATCGGGGTCTAGGTATTCATTTATCTTAGTCCAATCATAAGACGATACGACATAAGATCCTAAAAAAATCTACTTGATTGGGAATTGCTCATTTAATCAGAGTATCAGTGCTTTGAATTGTTCCTACTAAATGATTGTGTTATCATCAAAACAAGTAAGGATCATAATTCTTCAAACCAATTTGGTTCTAACAATTAAGTCTCTCCACCACAATGATTGATTATTATTGGTATTTTTATAACCTCTACACGGTCGTTTCACTTAAATTTTAATTCCACTTATTTATGCATCATATTGACCGCTAGTTTTCACTTGTAATTCTTCAGTGGTATTCCCCACTAGATATGTCCAAAAATTTAAATGGCAGATAGTATATATTGTCACATAGAAAATCAACAGTTGCATTCAACATACTATCAATCAATTTTACAACAACCACATTGCTCTTTGAAAACTTCTTAAAATAGTTTTTTAACCTCATAAATTACTTAATGAATCTATTAGTCGAGATAGACTTAAACTCTAGAATGGGGTGAATAGAGTCCTTAATTTATAGAGATATTTGAAACACACAAAAGTTTAATGAAAATATGATATTATAGACTAATTAGTATTAGAATATTAACATAGGAGACCTTATAGACATGCAATCAATTCAAATGAGGCAAGACAATTGAGACACGAGAAAATGGTTTAATGGATACAATCAATTGCTTGATGATTCATTCAAATTAATTAAATGTATAATTGCACTTGTTGGAAATGATGGAATAATAATGGCATTGATGATGGCTTTATGGTTGTGAATTGAAAAATGAGAAGTCCCACATAGGAGGGAACACACTCATTTAAAGCATTTATAAGGTGTTAGTTTCACACTTGGGTTGGGCCCCAAGGGGTACCCCAATTTTGTGAAGGAGGGAAACCCTAATTGTTTGGTCTTCCCCACGTGTAACCTGTTGCCCGGTCAAGAAGTCTAGTCAAATCACGTTTCCTATTTCTGAGGCACGTTTCTGGAAGTCAGCTGATTGACTTCGTGCTTCTTGGATCCCCCCTTTTTCTCAAATCCAGTTGCTAAACTCCTCTATAAATACAGAGCTCACTTCATTTGGAAAAAGACAACAAAAGCTCTCCGTATCTGAGGCTTTTCTCACTTCTCCCCCGTTATTCTTCTTCTTCTTCTTCTTCTTCTATTTTCTTGAGTAGCCTTCGTGCTATATTAGAGTGTCAGTCATTCGACTGCCATACAGAGGGTGTAATTCTACATCGGTTTTCTACAGTGCAGTAGAAATCCGGTACAGTGTAACTGGGCTGTTTTATCCTGGGGACTTCGTGGTTGATAGTCTGCCTTGCACAATTTGGGCAGTGCCTCGAAACGTCTTAAAGAGAGCGACCTAGTCCGCGACTCATCCCAGTAATTTTATTGGTGGCATTGTTATTTTTCGAAAGTAAATTTCTGAAACAACAATTTTAAGACGTTTTCAAACGGCCATGTCTACCGACGAAATTACTGGAACAGGTTCTTCTGCTTCTGCTTCTGACTTCAACAAACCGTTTAGGTTTGAGGGCAGTCACTTCAAACGTTGGCAACAAAAGATGTTATTTTTTCTAACCACAAAGAAACTTGCCAATGTTCTGAAGGATGATATCCCGGTTGTTCCAGAAAAAGCTGAACAAAGAGAAAAGGATAAGATAGCTGCTGAATTAACCCAGTGGGAACATAATGATTACTTATGTAAGAATTATATTCTTAATGGACTTGCTGATGATCTGTATGATTACTACAGTTCCGACAGCAATACTGCTCGACAGGTTTGGGATGCTTTAAAGAAGAAATATGATACCAAGGAAGCTGGAGCTAAAAAGTATGCTGTTAGCCGCTACCTCAAATATCAGATGACAGATCAGTGGAAACTCAGTCTCACGAAATCCAGAAGATAGCTCACGAGATAATCACTGAAGGTATGTTACTAGATGAACAATTTCAAATTGATGTTATTATTGACAAACTGCCCCCTGCTTGGAAAGATTTTAAAAATTCTCTTAGGCACAAAACCAAAGAATTTTCACTAGAAAGCTTGATAACTCGCCTTAGAATTGAGGAGGAATCTCGTAAGCAAGACCAGAAAGAGGAAATTCTTCTTGTCACAAATAAGAAGAAAAAGAAATTCATAGGAGCAGTGCGGAACCCAAACGACAAACAACTAAAGAATCAGCATCGCTCTTCTAAGAACAGCAACAAGAATGGGAACCCTCCTAAGGTCCCTACAGCCAGACAGCAACCACCTCCTAGAAATGGCCCTCTCCCGTTTACTTGTTTCAATTGTGGGAAAGAGGGTCATATGGCACGCAAGTGCAGGAACAAGCCAGGTCCTGCAAATCAGGCTAACTTGACAGAAGAGCAATTCATTGCTATGATTACTGAGATCAACCTTGTAGGTGGATCAGATGGATGGTGGATAGACATTGGTGCCTCTCGCCATGTCTGCTATGATCGTGCTATGTTTAAAACATACACGGATGCTAAAGATAAGAAAGTGTTGTTGGGAGATTCCCACACCACTAATGTTGCTGGTATAGGAGATGTGGAACTAACATTCACATCTGGAAAAACCTTAATTCTGAAGGATGTCATGCACACTCCAGAAATAAGGAAGAATTTGGTTTCTGGTTTTCTTCTCAATAAGGCAGGGTTCACTCAATCTATAGGGGCAGATTTGTACACTATTTCTAAGAATGGTATTTTTGTAGGGAAAGGGTACGCCACTGATGGCATGTTTAAATTGAATGTTGAATTGAATAAAATGTCTCCTTCTGCTTACATGTTGTGTGATTTTAATATTTGGCATGCTAGACTCTGTCATACGAACAAAAATATTATTTCGAACTTAAGCAATTTAGGTTTAATTCCAAAGTTATCTCCAAAAGATTTCGAAAAATGTGATTTTTGTAGTCAAGCTAAAATAACAAAGAAATCGCATAAATCAGTAATTAGAGAATCTGAACCCCTAGATTTAATACATTCTGATATATGTGAACTTGATGGAACATTAACTAGAAATGGAAAACGTTATTTCATAACTTTTATTGATGATTGCTCTGATTTTACTTTTGTATATCTGATGAAAAATAAAAGTGATGCGCTTGACATGTTTAAGATCTTTGTAAATGAAATTGAAAATCAATTTAGTAAAAAGATTAAAAGGTTTCGTAGTGATAGAGGAACAGAGTATGATTCTAGTTTGTTTAATGACTTTTACAAAACCCATGGAATTATACATGAAACTACTGCACCATATTCACCTGAAATGAATGGTAAAGCTGAAAGAAAGAATAGGACTCTTACTGAATTAGTTGTTGCTATTATGCTTAATTCTGGTGCTGCATCTCACTGGTGGGGGGAAATTATTTTGACTGTTTGCTATGTTTTGAATAGAGTTCCAAAATCTAAAAGCAAAACATCTCCTTATGAGATAATGAAGAAAAGACAGCCCAACTTGTCTTATCTTCGAACATGGGGTTGTCTGGCCTATGTCAGAATCCCCGATCCCAAGCGAATTAAACTCGCAAGCAGAGCCTATGAATGTGTCTTCATAGGATATGCAGTAAACAGTAAAGCGTATAGGTTTTATGACCTAAATGCAAAAGTGATCATAGAGTCAAATGATGTTGACTTCTACGAAAATAAATTCCCTTTTAAATCAAGAGATAGTGGGGGCAGCGAATCCAGACAAGTCCCGGTGATAAGAAACACTGAAAGCAACGAACAAGACGAAACAGAACCTCGAAGGAGCAAAAGAGTAAGAGTTGCTAAAGATTATGGACCAGAATATATGGCGTATAATCTAGAAGAGGATCCTACAAATCTTAAAGAAGCTATGTCATCTTTGGATGCAGATTTATGGCAAGAAGCTATAAATGATGAGATGGATTCTCTAGAGTTTAACAAGACCTGGCATTTAGTAGACTTGCCTCCTGGTTGCAAACCTATAGGTTGTAAATGGATTTTGAAAAAGAAACTAAAACCCGATGGATCTATTGATAAATACAAGGCACGCCTTGTAGCCAAAGGTTTTAGACAAAGAAAAAATATAGATTTCTTCGACACTTTTTCACCAGTCACTAGACTAACATCCATTAGAGTGCTAATATCACTAGCGGCTATACATAACCTGGTGATACACCAGATGGATGTTAAAACAGCTTTTTTAAATGGTGACTTGGAAGAAGAAATTTATATGGAACAACCTGAAGGTTTTGTAATTCATGGACAAGAAAACAAGGTCTGTAAGTTAGATAAATCTCTGTATGGTCTTAAACAAGCTCCAAACCAATGGCATGAAAAATTTGATAATTTAATCTTGTCGAATGAGTTCAAAGTGAATGAAAGTGACAAATGCATCTATTACAAATATGAGAATAACATTTGCACTATCATATGTCTATATGTAGACGACTTGCTCATATTTGGATCAAACATTCATGCTGTAAATAAAGTGAAATCATTGTTGAGTAACAACTTTGATATGAAAGACCTTGGAGAAGCTAGTGTAATCCTTGGAATTAAGATTACTAGGTCTGAAAATGGAATTTCTTTGGATCAATCTCATTACATTGAAAAGATCCTAAAGAAATATAATTACTTTGACTGTAAACCTGCTTGTACACCATATGATCCGAGTGTGAAACTTTTCAAGAACTCTGGTGAAGGTGTTAGACAAACTGAATATGCAAGCGTCATTGGCAGCCTCAGGTATGCCACTGATTGCACTAGACCCGACATAGCCTATGTCGTTGGATTGTTGTGCAGGTTTACTAGTAGACCTAGTATAGAGCATTGGCATGCTATTGGAAGAGTCATGAGATATCTTAAAAGAACCATGAGTCTCGGATTACACTATAAAAGATTTCCTGCTGTCCTTGAAGGATATAGCGATGCTGATTGGAACACCTTATCAGATGACTCCAAAGCAACCAGTGGCTATGTCTTCAACATAGCTGGTGGTGCTGTGTCGTGGAAATCAAAGAAACAAACTATATTGGCTCAGTCCACTATGGAATCTGAAATGATAGCACTGGCTACGGCTAGTGAAGAAGCAAGTTGGTTGAGATGCTTGCTAGCTGAGATCCCTTTGTGGGAAAAACCATTGCCAGCTGTGTTGATCCACTGCGATAGTACCGCGGCTATTGCAAAAATTGAGAATCGTTATTACAACTGTAAAAGAAGACAAATTCGTCGTAAGCACAACACAGTTAGAGAATTACTGTCTAAAGGAGCTGTTATAGTGGATCATGTACGCACTGATGAAAATTTAGCAGATCCTTTGACGAAAGGGTTGGCTAGAGAGAAAGTCCTAAATACATCCAAAAGGATGGGACTACTGCCTATAGATTGTTGAGTCACTTGTGATGGTAACCCGACCTAAAAGACTGGAGATTCCAAGAATTAGGTTCAATGGGTAATAACAAGTCACAGTGATATGAGATGAACATGCTACATAATATATGAAGGAAGCATGAGTCCTGAAGCGATGAAGGATGAGATAATAGAAACTCTTAATGAGATCTATACTCTATGTGGAGTGGAGTACCTAGCTACAAGAGTACTCTTGATAAGACTCACCTATGTGAATGTGGAAGTGGGGGCCGTTTCCTATGGAATTTTAAGGCATAATTCCTAGAGTGTTCACTACACTGGGATACACGTGCATGGCCCTAAATGCACGGACTTTTGAGAATACACCCAATGAAAAGGTTATGTGTGGGTTTGATGTCAGAGATAGAGTTCAAGACTACGAGTCACTCTTGTTGAATCTGAATCTTACTTACTACGCAAAGGTTCAAGTCAAGAGACACCTTTGTTTATGCATAATCTTATAGAAGCGTTTAACGCTATTCAAGAACCTATTTTTAAATTCAAGTGGGGGATTGTTGGAAATGATGGAATAATAATGGCATTGATGATGGCTTTATGGTTGTGAATTGAAAAATGAGAAGTCCCACATAGGAGGGAACACACTCATTTAAAGCCTTTATAAGGTGTTAGTTTCACACTTGGGTTGGGCCTCAAGGGGTACCCCAATTTTGTGAAGGAGGGAGAACGCAAGCTAATGGACCACCACACGCGCGCGCGCCGCCGCCCGTCCGGCCCGGCCCAACAAGGCAAGGCAAGGCATGGCATGGCAAGGCATGGCATGGCATGGCATGGCATGGCATGGCATGGCATGGCATGGCATGGCATGGCATGGCATGGCATGGCTTGGCTTGGCTTGGTTTGTGGTGTATTAAATTTTTTAAAACGTATGAAAATTAATTATTTTAATTAATTAATTATAGGCTTGCGTTAATTACGAAACTGCCATCCACAAAGTCAAAGTCAATGTTCTGATCCAGTCAAATCCTAAACAGACTAATCCTCTGTTATTTGCCTAGTCAAAGACCTAATGGGACTAAGCTGCTGTTAATTGCCCGGTCAAAACCCTAATTGCTTGGTCTTCCCCACGTGTAACCTGTTGCCCGGTCAAGAAGCCTAGTCAAATCACGTTTCTTATTTCTGAGGCACGTTTCTGGAAGTCAGCTGATTGACTTCGTTCTTCTTGGATCCCCCCTTTTTCTCAGATCCAGTTGCTGAACTCCTCTATAAATACAAAGCTCACTTCATTTGGAAAAAGACAACAAAAGCTCTCCGTATCTGAGGTTTTTCTCACTTCTCCCCCGTTATTCTTCTTCTTCTTCTTCTTCTATTTTCTTGAGTAGCCTTCGTGCTATATTAGAGTGTCAGTCATTCGACTGCCATACAGAGGGTGTAATTCTACATCAGTTTTCTACAGTGCAGTAGAAATCCGGTACAGTGTAACTGGGCTGTTTTATATTGGGGACTTCGTGGTTGATAGTCTGCCTTACACAATTTGGGCAGTGCCTCGAAACGTCTTAAAGAGAGCGACCTAGTCCGCGACTCATCCCAGTAATTTTATCAGTGGCATTGTTATTTTTCGAAAGTAAATTTCTGAAACAACAACACTAAACTTAAAATGTAACATTGATTGAAACATTTAGCACAACAAAAAATTTAAATCAAACACCTTTCATGATTGTAGATATCTTTCAAAAATTATATATATCAATAACAATCAAAAATCATGAAAAGGTTCAAAACTAAATTTTCACAATTACAAGTTGTTATATCATTCCAAAATATTAAAGCAAATTTTTGCATAAAAACTCCAATACATAAAAAGATAATGAAGAGGAAAACACTAAAGTAAGAAGATTAAGGGAAAGGAAAACCTATCATTTGGATACATGTTGTTGTACTTGAAAACCTATCATGTATCCATCTTCTATAGCATTGGTGACCAATTTGGTTAAACCCTCCACAGCTATCAAAAATGGGAATACTCCGAAACTAGGGGTTGTATTGGTCAAACAATCAAATATATATATATATTTCAACCTCACATTATAAAACACCTTATATTAAAGAGATATGATAATACTCCGAAAATCACTTTGGTTATCCCACTTAGGAATTAATGCTATAAAAGATGATGTTAAAGCCTTTTAGTGTTGCATTAACATATAATTCTTCCACAAATCAAATGATATATTTTTTAAATAATTCCTTAACTTCTTTTGTGAAACTAAAATTGTATCATCCATTCCCGGAAATTTGGTACCATCACACATCAAAATAACTTAATTGACCTATTCCAATGAAAATGAGATTGATAGCAATAGATTTTCCTCACTTGATAATTCTTTGAATATCAAACCATCAAGTACTGTTCTATTGAAATTTTCTTCCTTGAACCGATGCTCAATATGAGCAAAAACTTCACGCTTACCAGCTGGATTTTTGTACTAGAATACCCTCATTTATAACTAATATTTTTCTTAAAAACAAGTTTATTACTATATATTGTCCTTAATTTTTAGGTATTGTCAAATATTAACTATATATGACCTATTCCATTTAACAAATATAAATAACAATTATTTAATATTATAATTTATCTACATTTATGGTAATTTAAAATTTACGGAAACATTCAAATTTATATTTAATTATGTATTTAATGTATTTATCTACATTAAAAATATATTTTTTTTCAATGTTTTATACAGATTTGATTGCATCTAAATATATTTTTTCAGTAAAAAGTAAATTTACTTTTATGGATTTAAATCAACTATTAATGTATTGAATTTTCTTATATAAACAAATACTATATAGGTTAGCATATAGGTCAACGTAAAATTTAATGAACTATTAATAACTCTAGATAATGAACTATTAATAACTCTAAAAATGTTCAACGTGAAATTTAATGAAGCATTAATAACTCTAAAAAAAATGAATATGGTCAACGTGAAATCTTACTATTTGGCCTATATAAACAAACATATAGGCTAAAGCATGTGTACTATATTCAATACAATATGGACACCACAAGGATTTCTACTCTTACAATGGTATTTTTATTGGCTTTCTTCATTATTGCATCAGGTATGAAACAAATGATTGAATTAGATAAATAAATTTTGAATGTTTCATTTATAATGTTTCACTTCAAACAGTTTTTTATCCTTTAAATCTCTCACATTACATTAACAATAATGTTATTAACATATTTATTGTTTGTGTATGTGTCATGAATCAAAAGAAGAGGGAACCAATGTACAATCAGCTTGCGTTACAGATGTAGAATGTAGACTTTTTTGTTTTACAGAACATCCAAGATGTATCGAGGGGAAATGTTGGTGTCATAAGAAACCCCCACAAGCTGCTAATATTCCTAGTAATTAATATTCTAAATATTGTAATGTAATCATCGTTTATGAGTGAGAATAATATGTCAAAAATCAAAGTTCATAAGGAAATACGATTTCTTATTAGCAATCAAATATTCTTTTAAAATTTTAATAAATCTTTGAATGTGTATCATATTGACACATAAACATTAATCTAATGTAATAATTTAATTCAGAATTGGATATTGATGAATATAATAAACTACCTATAAAAATAATTTTTCAAAAATTTTAATTTTAAAAAAATAATTAAATTATCAATTTAAATAAATTATCATAATTAAAATAAAATTTTAAATTAACTTGGAGAGATAATTGTGCAATAGTAAAATTCATATAGAATATCAAGGAAAAATAAAAACGTAAAAATAAAATCAATAGAGTTACGACACATGACATAAAAGACTTTTCACTATTATTTTATGGTTTAAAAGGAATCAATTTATTTTTATAAAA
>JBBPBR010000001.1:11482019-11508967 GCA_037974775.1 Cicer pinnatifidum
ATTTTCTTCAAAAACTAATTAAAAATAGTTATTTTATTTTCAGTACAAAAATCATTTTTTATCAAAATGATTTTTGAAAAAAGCTAATTAAACAAAAACATAACTAAAATATGTCATAATATTTTTGGAATTTTAAACATATGATATGTAGTGTGTTTAATATTGCAATATAGAAAGCTAAAAATAAAAATTGATTTTAATATTTTGAAATGATGTTTATTGCTATTGATTTTTTTTCTTCAATTTTGACTTTAACTATGATTTTTATATTATAATTTATTATTCAAATCACTTTTACATCTAAATCATACTACCTTTAATATATTTTATTTAAAATTACTTTTATAAAATAAAAATCACTTTTAGTAAATGCAGAAGCAAACACACAATTAGTACATAGTAGTACTATTTATTTTGCATAAAAATTTGTTGCTTTTTTGCAATTTGATCACACACCGTTTTTGTTTCACCTTTCTCCTTTACTACCTTTTTTACAATTTCTGATGCCTTTGTCTGCCTATTCAAAGGATATGTATTGTAAGGAGGGAAGCTTTGTTTGTGACTCCAACTTATAAATTTTGAATTGTGGGGCCCCTTTTGTTTTATTCTCTAATTTCTTAACCAACCTCATCTCCACAAAAATTAATTACATTGTACAAACAAATTTAACTATCTCATTTAATTAAATTAATTAATTAATCAATGGAATCAAATATTCTTTTTTTTTTTTTTCTTTCTCTTTGTAGTTTTTGACAATAATGACCAACATGCATGCATATTGCTATTGCAGAGCTAACAGGTCACTGTCATCTACAGCTTTTCACTCTTCTGTAAAACAAACATAACATATACTTATCAAATTCAACAGCAACAAAATGTGCATTAGTCCAAATTTTTTCTTTTTAATAATTATAATAAATAGGCCAAAATAGTGAAATGGTTATGAAAAAAAAATGCATTCCCATTAGAAAAGTAGTTATAAGTAAATGTATTATATATTACTATATTAAACATCAAATAATATATAATACATCATGAAAATATATTTAGATTGGTTTGCACTATTGTCTATATAGCAATTAAGTGTAAAATAGAGAGAGAAAGAGAGAGTAATGAAGTGGAAATAAAAAGTTAAGAAAAAGCTGCTTCTTTAAACTAAACTCAAAAAAAGAGAATTAAGCAAAAGAAAAAGGTAGTATACATAAAAAAAATAAAAATAAAAAAGAATGAGTAACATGAAGTATAAAGAAGAGGTGAGGCCATAGTGTTATAGTAGTATTTCTAACTCTTGACATTCAAAAACTCTTTCTCTCATTCTCATCTTTCAAACCCTTTTATTATCTTTTTTCCTCTATTCACAAGAGGAACAATATAACACCATCTTCATAGGAAAAACAGAAAGGGGGGTGTAGGGTGGTGTGGATAGGAAAAAGAAGGGGAAAAAAAGTGTAGTAGTAGTGAAGAAGAAGAAGAAGAAAAGTAGATAGTTTCAAATAGGGGGGGGTGGTTAGGGGGGGTGGGATTAGCAAAGTGATGCGCTCAGGAGTTTCTACATTGCAACAGACACTAACAGCCGAGGCTGCTTCAATCTTGAAGCACTCTCTAGGCTTAGCTAGAAGAAGAGGACATGCTCAACTAACTCCTCTTCATGTTGCTGCAACTTTGTTCACTTCTTCTTCTTCTTTAAGACATGCTTGTCTCAAATCTCAACAACAAAACTCTTCTTCTTCTTCTTCTTCTTCACATATTCTTCAATGTAGAGCTCTTGAACTTTGTTTCAATGTTGCTCTCAATAGACTTCCAACAACAACAACAACACCTTTAGTTCATCAACCTTCTCTTTCTAATGCACTCATTGCTGCTCTTAAAAGAGCACAAGCTCATCAAAGAAGAGGTTGCATTGAACAAAACCATCAACAACAACAGCAACCACTTTTGAGTGTTAAAGTTGATCTTTATCAGCTTGTTATTTCTATTCTTGATGACCCTTCTGTTAGTAGAGTTATGAGAGAAGCTGGTTTTTCAAGTACTTGTGTTAAAAATAATTTGCAACAACAATCTTCAACAAACCCTTCTTCTATTTTCTCTTCTTCTTCTTCTTCTTCACTTTCTCTTGGTGATAATCATATAGAAATTGACCCTTTTGGTCACTTTAGACAGAACATTAATCAAAATCATTTCTTGAGTTCTTATGGTAATTATGGTTCTGTTCTGTTTTCACCTCAGAAGAAACCAGCATCTGTGTTTCCCTTACAATCTTCTAAGGAAGATGTGAAACTTGTTTTTGATGTTTTTTTGAGGAAGAACAAAAAAAGGAACACTGTGATAGTTGCTGATTCAGTTTCATTAACTGAAGGACTAGTTGGTGAGTTGATGGGAAAATTTGAGAGAGGTGAAGTTCCTGACGAGTTCAAAACAACTCATTTCATAAAGTTTCAGCTTGTTTCATTGAGGTTTATGAAAAGGGAAGAACTTGAAATCAATCTAGTTTCATTGAAAAGAAAGATTGATTCTTTTGCATTAGGAGGTGTTGTTTTATATGTTGGTGATTTGAAGTGGATAGTGGATGGAATTTTGAATGAGAAAGAGGGTGAAGAAGTTTGTGATTATTATAATCATGTTGATCATATAGTAGAAGAAATTGGAAAGTTGTTTTGTGAAAAAGAGAATGTAAACAATACTAAGTTGTGGCTTGTTGCAACATCAAGTTATCAAACTTATATGAAGTGTCAAATGAGGATACCATCTCTTGAGAATCAATGGGGGCTTCAAGCTGTTCCTGTTCCATCAGGTGGACTTGGTCTGAGTCTTCATGCTTCAAGGTAATTATTCTCTTTCTAGCTTAATCATTTTATAGTAAACAATCATTTTCATCTCTAAATGTGTAAATCCATGTCACTATAGTATCTAAATGTATTAAAATATATAAATATATCTAAACTACTTGGGATGTAATTTTTAATTACTCAATTTGATGAATAAAATTATTACAAAAAAATAAACCAAGTGATATTTTTGTAATTTCCATATTTAAGACAAAAATAATGTTTACTCAATCATCTTGATTAAATTCAAAGAACTAATTACTTTATAATTTTGATAAGACAAATATTATTTGGACATTTTTCTTTTCCTCTGAATTTGGCCACACACAATCTCAATCTTAGTGTCTGATTTATGTGTATAACACAGCTAAGCAAAGAAAATAAACAAGTTACATTATAATAGTTGTTTATTGGTTTTGCAATATGTTGGTAAGTATGTACGGTTGTGGCAGAAGGCACTGTGAAAAGCATGGTTGTTGGTTGGTAAGGTAAGGCTGGTTAGAGACGTGAACCAGTGCCTTTCTGCTTCACTTTGTTTTGTCAATATATAAACAAACTACTTTAGACATTACGGATTCACATGATGTTTTTTTACAAGGTACCTATACTTTACCAAAAGCAAAATTATAAAATAGATATACTACATACATGTTTATTTTTGCAAATATGGTTCTATTTTAATGCTTCATTTTCTCAAATATTGATTTTTAAGAGTGTCATAATTAAGTTTCTTTTTGTTTATTTTGGATGCTTATTGGATTTTGTTACTTAATTTGCAGTTTGCATGATTCAAAAATGAGTATGTCACAAAATCCATATCCTATAATGGAATCAAAGCTCTTTAATAACATGGAGGAGAATGATAAGTTAAATTGTTGTGAAGAATGTATCACCAATTATGACAAAGAAGCTGAATTGTTCAAACCAGGACACAAGAAACTGTTGCCTTCATGGCTTCAGTCTCATTCCACAGAAGCTCGTCATAAGGTAGCAAAATTTTAGTTTTTTTTTTCCATCATGTGAAAAAATTAAATCATTTCAAAGACAAACCAATCCTTAATTATTATCAACCATTCAATGTTTTTCAGGATGAATTAATCCAGTTGAAGAAGAAGTGGAACAGATTATGCCAATGTCTCCATCAAAACAAACAACCACAAAACCAATGGAGCAACAACACTTTACATATCAATCACAGTTCAAATGCAAAGATCTATCCTTACAATTCATCATATCCTTGGTGGCCAAACCAAACTAGCAATATCATGCAAGATAAAAGTTCAATATCTTTTGCTGATTCTGCAGCCAAACCAGCTTATAGCTCAAACATTATACCTCGATTCAGGCACCAACAATCATCCACAACAATTGAGTTCAATTTCAACAATGATGCAATACAGAAAAAGCAAACAACAACAACCTTGGATTCTCTTAAAGAAGTTAAGATAACTCTTGGTCTTGGAAATTCAACATTCAATGGTTCGGAGCGAAAAAAGGTGGCGAGTTTTATCAATGATACAGCACTGCAAAGGGATATTATTTGTAAGCTGTTGCAGGAGAATGTTCCATGGCAATGTGAAACAGTTAGTGCAATAGCAGAAGCTTTGGTTGATTCAAAATCATCAAAGGAAAGTGTTAGTTGGTTTTTTTTGAAGGGGAGTGATAGTGTTGGGAAGAAAAGGTTGGCACTTTCCATTGCAGAATCAGTTTTTGGATCAGTTGATGTGTTTTTTCAGTTTGATATGTTGAAGAGAGAGAATTCAGAGACACCCTTTTGTGAAATGGTTTCTGGAGTGTTGAAGAATCATGAAAAGTTTGTTCTTTTGGTTGAAAATGTTGATTTTGGTGATACCCTTTTAAGGAAATTGGTTGCAGATGGATTTGAGAATGCAAAGTTTGGAACTTTAGGCCAAGGAATAATCATATTGACCAATGGTGAAGATCAGAAAAATGAATCAGTGATGAAGTTGGTTTTGCAGATAAGTGAAAATGAAAATAAACCAACTTTGGAGTTATCATCACCTTGTTTGGGAAACAAAAGAAGGGCTGAACTTGATTTGTTTGGCAAGATAATGAAAAATCCAAGGATTGAAGAGAATGAAGAGGGTGTTTTGATTTGTGAAAAAGGGAACAGAAAGAGAGAATTTTCAAGACAATCAAGTTTTAACAACACACTTGACTTGAACATGGAAGCTGATGAAGAAGATGATAATGATGATGATGAGGGGCAAAATAGTCCAATTTCAAGTGATTTGACAAGAGAAACAGTAGTTGAACCATTAATCTCAAATGGGTCACTTGAATCAATTGAGAATTTCTTTGATTTCAATGGAAGTCCAATAAAGGATAAGGAAGTCAAAGAAGTTTTTAAGTCAAGGGTAAAAGAGTCATTTGAGGAGGTTTTTGGGAAAAAATGTGTGGGGAAATTTAGTGTACAAGATAAGGTGATAGAGGAAATTGGTGTTGGGTGTGGTTCATTTACTAACAAAATGTTTGAGAAATGGCTAAAAGACATTTTTCAAAGGAGTTTAGAGGGTGTTATTAGCAATGGATGGGGGAAAGGGGGTATAGTTTTTACACTTTGTTGGGGTGGTAAAGAGGATAGAAAATGGGATAGTGGGTTTATGGGTTCATGTTTGCCCAAAAATATCCAAGTTGTTAACAACTTCATGGATTGATATCATATCACTGACTTTGGTTAGGAGTGGGGGGTTGGAGAATATGTAAAATGGAAGTAAAATAGGTACTTTTGTGTAACTGCTAATTTTCATCATAGAATGTGTTTGTTTTTCTAATTCTTTTTAATGCTTTTGTTAACCATTTCTCAATAATTCCTATTGTACAATTCTTTTCTTTTTTGTGCACTCTTTACAATCATATGAGCAACATCATGTCATGACATTAATGAATTTGTATGCTAAAGTGACATACTTGAAACAAAAATTATTATAATAACACATAAAACATGAAGTTAAAATTACATTGTCTCAAGAATAAGCATTGGATTGGCATGTACAAGTTGGTCATATTTAAATGGAGGGTAACAAATGTATTGACTAAGTTAATATTTTTTTTTTTTTTGAGGAACTTTAGTTTTAATATAATGAATAATCTTTCTAATGATCTTCATCGTTTGTTTTTTTTATGATTTATCTTGTATTTGTATGCCCATAAACGTGTGTCTCCTTCTTAGTTTAAATTTTGCCTTCAACCTTAGGCTCAGACCCTCTTTCTATACAAAAAAAGAAAGAAAAAAAAACATCAAATTGAAGAGCATGATTCTCAACCTCATATCCCATAAAAACAAGTTACTTAAGTAGTTGTTTAATTTTGCCATAGAATACCTTTTTTCAGGCATGAGGCACAAGATAGAGGCTATGAGCTTCCAATTCAATGCATGGTGGCTTTTGGTGACCACACAACCAAGCACATTATTAATAAGATAGGAGAAAGGTAAAATAATATAACTTAGACCTTAAATTTCATGTCTAAGTCTCCTTCGACACTATTAAGTTCATGAGTTTGGAGATACCAATAACTTATGCTAAATTTGAAAAGTTATAACATGTTCATCATGTTAAAAATTGCAATTCAAATCAAGGTGAGTTTCAAGAGGCACATGGAAAATGATCAAGTTAATTTAGCTGGACTTTGCCTGATCAAAAGCAATGACAATCTAGCTTATCAAGAATCTTTGTGTCTCTCCCATCTTAATCCAATTATATCCTACTTGATTTTTTAATATTATCTTACTTATCAACTATTATTTTCATGTATATTGTTTGTCTATGTATATAATACAACAAGCTAATATACTTGTCATCATACTTAACCAAATGTTTGACGAGTTTTAGTGAGAATCCAATTGATTAAAAATAACTAAATTTAAACCATAATTGAAATAACCATTATTTAAATTTTACTTATGTATCGATAAATATTAAAACAAAAAATTTATTTCGTTGTCAAATTATGAATTGCTAGTGCCATTTAATTAAAAAGGAAAAAAACTCATCATGAGTATCTTGGGCCATGCATAAATATATACACACCAACCCAATGTGAAAACCAAAAACAAGACTCCACTATGAGACATACACACTTTATAGTTCACAATTTAATTCTTCAAAAATTCTTTATAATTGCTTTGACCTTAAAGGTTGCATGATTGAACGGCGTATGTGGGCCCTGTCTCCCCATCTTAGAACACCATCATGGTTTTGATTTTATACGTTAGATTTTTATATGTATGATCGTAACATTTTATAATTTTTTTTGAAAAAGCACTTGAGTGTCTTGCTGTTTTAATTATGTAAAGTTACTCCATCATAGTTGAATGATAGATATCCCCTCATTATAATTGAATTGCAATGTGGTCCATATGGATAATAATGAGTCGTAGCAAGAAACTTACATGGCTTGGAAAGAAAAATATGTAAATGATGAGGAAATCTTAGTTATAAACTGACTCTTTTTAAGTGGATAAGTTTATCACGTGATCCAGGGTGAATTAATACCTATAAATATACGATTTTATATTAATTTGATATATATAGTTTTTTTTTTATAATTACTTAAATTCAAAACTTTTAATCTCTAATAAATTTTACAATAGATTTTGACAAATTCTCAATATCATTTATATCCTTTTTAATACCCTCGAATAAAAATAATTGAGTATATTCATTCTTCTCTCCTTCCTTTTTAAGAAGTTTCTCTCAAATAAGATTAAAAAAATTATTTCCTTTTCCTTCCAAAAAGCTCATACCTTCCTTCTCTTTCAAACTTCCAAACAAAATTTGTGTTTCAAAAAAACTATTAGTTTTTTTTTTGTCTTTAACCCTCAAGTAATTAAAATTTTATTAATAATTATTTCAACTAAGGTTGAGTACTCAAATGATCGGTACCCTAATCAAATTGAAGTTCACTAGTAAATAAAAAATACCAATAGAAGTTCATTTGGAAATCAAAGTTTTCAATGATATAGTTGTTGTACCCCATTCATCACTATAGTACTCAATTAATATATTTTGAAAGTACACAAGTTAAAAAAAACTAAAAGGCCTTAACCCAATAAGCCGGAAATCATCACAATCGTAAGTGCTGTAAACTTTATTTTAAGAAAAGTATTTAGTGTTGAAAAAGTCTAGAGAGTAAGTTTATTTTGTTATGCGAAAAGCTTAGTGCTCACATAATTCGTAGTAGTGTTTCTTTCCCAAATAAGCATACTCTCTAGTACAAGTGGTGTTAACATTACTTGATTTCCGGTATAAAAAAAATAAAGTTATGCTACAATAAATTAGGGTTATTAGTTGATATATCCTTCTAATAATGTTAACAATTTTGAGTTAGAGATTACAATAATACTGAATTACAACCTTTTAATACACTATGATTATTAATGTATGAAATAGTATCATCCAAACCAAGTCCAGTAAATTCACTTAGAACATGTAAGACTAAAACTTTTTTAACTCAGCTCGAATATCATCCTTTGAAGCAAGCTTCTATGACCAAAAAATAGTAAACTACATATTTTTGTCAACTAAATTTCTTGAGTTTCAATTTCATTATAAATAGTTAATGCTCTGCTCAATATAGTTGAAGTTAATAAGTTGGTTAGTATGGGCTACAAGTTTGTTAAGATTTGTTGACCTGATTATGATTATTATATAAAGTGTATCATATATTCATTATAATCAAGTTTTTTAGTTGAATAAATTCAAAAAATTGTTATACATGTACAAAAAATTTGTATTTGTCAATTCTTGCATCGCAAAATTAGAAATGACAATTTCATTTGGTTAACATTCATGATTCAATGAAAGCTATGGGTTCAAACTTCTATCTGGCATTGTGTCTTTTTGTTGGTGTGGTTCTTGGTGTATTAGGATTTCATGAAGTGTCAACGTACACAAGATAGATTATTTCTCATAGGTTTGTGATATCAAATTTTTTGTTGAAATTTCTTATGCACTCCAAATTTTGGTTGCATATTTCTTCGATTTTTTAGTTGTCATTAGCTATATTATATGTTTTTACATTATGGTCGTCGAGCATTTATCATTCTTTCTACTCTACAGTAGTTAAGCCTTTGTATAAACACTTCTACCCAATGGTAGTAAGTCTTTTTAACTCTTTGTGCTTCTACCTTGTGATGATTAAGTGTTGTTTGTCAATTTTGACAATAATGATCTTCCAAGTCTGGGGGCTTTTGATTCGGTGGACGTGAGTGTCGTAGAGATATCAAAAAGACTTTCAAAATAGGTCAAAGAATTTGATGAATTATGTTAATTTGATTATGAGATATAAAGTGTACAGTATATTCTTCCCTGTAATACACTTTCCTGAACATTGAATCAAATCCAAATAATTTATTTCTCTCAATTATTTTTCTTTTGATGGACTCTACTATCTTTCTCACCACTCAATTATTTCCATGGAAAAATGCACGAATGATAAAAGAAATATAGGAAATTAATCCATAGACATGGTTGAAAAAAAATCACCAAGGCAGAATTAGAATATAGCTGTAGAGAACAAAGTAGACCTAACTGTAATCGGATGATGAAAACAATGCTTATGTGTGTGGTTAGTTACATCGCTCAACAAATAATAACAATAGGGAGGTTAAAATACTCGGCATCAGCACTTGGAAACACAGACGACACAGGACAATGGAAGGAAAAGAGAAATGCTTTCATTATTCTGTAATCCATATAATCACAAATAACACACGTCGACACAAGGAAAAAACTCTTCATGGAGTACCCTCAAATTTACATTTGTTACAGAGCTTACTGATAATGTATAATATAAAAGAAAACTATGGGGCCTAGGTTAGAGCTCCTAAAGAATGAGACAAAAGGGTAAATTTACAAATCAGAAAAGGGAAAACTAGTATACAAAAAGAATGACACTAAACCACAATTTCTAATCTACAAATCGGGTATATATTTTGGGAGCATATACAAAAGGGTGACAGACATAATAATTTCCCACCCCTGAAGTGAACGGCCTATTATTTTAAATGAATCAAAGAACTTACAATGAATTGGGAGGTGTTGTATGTGAAGAGGAATCTTCTGAAACAGGTGCAGACGGGGTTGATATATCTATCGCGGTTTCAAGCTTGAGCGAAGGTTTTATTCTTCTATGAACCTCCTCACACAGATAATTAATCTCTTCAAGAATCATGGAAAAAGCAGTTTTGCAAGACTCCTCATCTCTGAATGCCAATATCCATCTTCCATCAACAAAAGCTTTTGTCTTTAACTTCCCATGTGGATTGTACTTGACAGGGTCCAGAAAAGGTAATGCGGATGGTCGGATCCGCAGGTGTAACCATCTTGAATGCTTATCATCAACCCTGGGCTAAACAATGAGGACAGAAATTATTGTCACATTAATAGATACACTGACTGATCAAAGTAAAAATGATTGTAAAATTCAAGTTATTTACATTACATTTATGGATTCTTTCTACATGAAAACCAACAAATAAATTCAATTGTACCACAATTGTCAGCTAACAAATCTACTTGTTTCATGATTAAGATGCAAGGGTAGCAGAAAAATATACATACATTGCACCCAGCCAAAGGCGCAGCAACCCGAACAACTCCGTAAGGCTTCTTCAGAGGCAATTCTTCTCCAAGCACAAGCCAACCAGATGTTCCTACAGAGATTGCTAGAAAGCAAAAATGACGTTCTTTGCCCCTCTCAAAAGCAATTCTACAAGGTACGGCATTAACTGCACGTGGCAAATAAGAGCAATTTTACCATAATCTAGTTGATTGCCAACTTACATAGTATTATGTAGCTTTCTTCTTTCAACCAGATAATAAACTCCATATAATATAAAAACTAAAAAAAACTAACATAATTATGTTATGTACTGTCTTTGCATGTAGTGTATCCTAGACTCTATGAGACAGCTATGCCAGCTGCAATAATTTCTATCTACTGTGACAATCAAAGCACAGAGGCTTTGAGTCACATTTCTTTGTAATGGAAAAAGTTCTAGACATATCACTCATACTCCCTCACAAGATTAGGGTCTGTTAACATTGCGTGAAAATATTTTCTATTCTCATTTTCAAAAATTTGTATTATACCAATCCTTAGACACCAAGGAAGGAGAAAAATCTATATATAGGTTTTTCTAAGGGCAGAAAAAAAAAACGCAAGAGTCTTGGACCAAGTGAAGTGTATCAAGGATGAAAAATGTAAAATTTTGGTTCAAGAAAAAGATATAAAGGATAGATGAAAGAATTATTCTATCATAGGATTCAAGAACGCGAGGTAAAAGAAGCGTTGTAAATGATGTATAATGGCAAGGCAGTTGGGCCACATAACATTCCTATTGAGGTATGAAAAAGTCTTGGAAATAGAGGCATTGATTGTTCTCGGTTTTTTAATGAGATTGTGAGATCAAAGAAAATGTGGACGAGTGGATGAAAAGCACTTCAATTCCAATTTATAAGAACGAAGCACTTCAATTCCAATTTATAAGAACGAGGGAGATATATAAAATTGCACAGATTATAGGGGATTAAACTTATGAGTCATGCCATGAAGTTATGAGAAACGGTAATTGAGCAGAGACTAAGAAAAGAGATTAGAGTTACTGATAATCAGTTTGGTTTTATGCCAGAGAAGTTGACCATGGAAGCGATTTACTCACAACAACGGACAATGGAGCAATATCAGATGGATTGAAAAGATTTGCACTCAGTTTTCATTGATTTGGAGAAGGTGTATGATAAAGAGCCTAGAGAGATTTTATGGAAAGACTTGGAGAAGAAAAGGGTAAGGATTGCCTATATTTGAGCTATCAAGGATATGTATGAGGAAGCCTCAACTAGTGTGAGAATGCACGGTGGTGTCACAGAAGATTTTCTCATAACATGAAGACTGCACCAAACATCAACTTTAAGCTCTTATCTTTTTACATTAGTTTTAAACGTACTTAAAAAACACATCCAAGAGCTAGCACGGAGATGCATGTTTTTTACAGATGATATAGTCTTAGTTGGAGAGCCGAGGGAGGAATTAAATATGAGGTTAGAGACTTGGAGAAAGGCCTTAGAACCGTATGGCTTCTGCCTGAGCAGAAGCAAGTTAGAGTATATGGAATGCAAGTTTAGAAAAAGACGAATCAGTTCTAACTTGGAGATGAAAGTTAAAGATCATACCATATCACAAGTCGCACAGTTTAAATATCTTGGGTCCATAGTACAAAACGACGAAGAAATAGACTAAGAGATGTAAACCATAGAATCTTAGTTGGGTAGTTGAAATGAAGGAGTGTTTTAGTTGTTTTATATGATAAAAACGTATTGCTAAAACTGAAGGAGAAACTTTATTGCACAGCTACAAGACCAGTAATGTTGCATGTGACTGAGTGATGGACAGCTATAAGACCAATAATGTTGTATGAGACTGCGTGATGGGCAATAAAAACCAACACGGGGATAAATAAGTGCAGCAGAGATGAGAATTTTACTTTATAAGTGAAAAGACTAGACGAGATAGGATTAGAAATGACAACATTACAGAGTTGGGGTAGCACCTATCAAGAAAAGGTGGTGGAAATTCGGCTTAGGTGGTTTAGGCATGTGGAGAGGGGATCTGTGAATTTTGTATTAAAGACAGTAAATCAAATGCAGGGTAATCAAATTTCTGGAGGAAGAAAAAAACTATAAGAAAAACTATTAAAAAATACCTAAAGATTAATAAGCTGGATACAGATATGTTATATGATAGAACGTTATAGCATCGTTTGATCCATGTTGCTCACCCTACATATTAGAATAAAGTTTGGTTGTTTTTGTATTTTCTATAATTTGTGTTAATTTTAATTGCTAATAAGTAAATAAGATACTCCGGAATTGAACAATTGTCTGCATTTTCAGAAACAATGCAAATGAGTCGTGACTTTGTCCCTTTTCCTCACCTTGTGTAAACTTTTGGCTGCCCTTTCTACAATTTCCCGCTGCCATATGGTGTATTAGATATGAATATTAGGATTAAGTATTGTTAATAACACCACTATGGTGGCATAAAGGACCAGCCGGTGACCGCAATTAGAAGTCTGTTGCGGCTGCAGGGCCTGCTATAGCAGCCAAAGCCACAGTTTTTAGCAGCCACGACACCCGCTAAATGCTTCAGATGAAAAATCTTGTTATTTAGCAAAAGAAAATTAATTTGAAGTATAGCGTCAACTCTTTTGAATGTGCTTCCTTGATCTTTGTAATTTAGTAGTTTATATCTTATAAATAGGACTAGAGAGAATATGCATAAAAAATTGAACAGTATACAAAGCAAAGTTATAAATAATTACTTAGGTTAATAATCTTAATGTAAAAAAATCAGTATAAGAGAATACACAAATTTGCAGTTCAGAACACTTACCGAGGTTGATTTCAGTGCCTGGCTTTGGGACTGACATAAGCCCAGAAGTTTGGGCACGAGAATTTGTAAGATGTTCACATGGATGATAAATAAAAGGTTCCTCAGGCAAAGCTCTACCGAGAGTGAATATTTGAAGTTGGTGCAGTAGTACAAATACCTACAAGAGGAAGGGGGAACCAATGCAAAGTTCTTCATTATAAAGGTAAGCAGTCTATGAAGAATCATAATTGAGGAAAATCCAACTGTATGAACATGCTATGCACAATGCAATTTTAGAAGAATATAACAAGAAAATAAGTGAGGGACTAGGCAGACCTTCACCAACTCATGCATTCTTTCTCCAGCAGTAAAAGATGATCCCTCAGGTATATCTTCTGTAGGAACATCGGAAACAGAATCAAAAGCCTTCTTACTATTCTTGACATAACCAATGAAAGAATAAAAAAATCGAACAGCTACAAGCTTACCTTCTGAAAAGAACATTCGAGGTGGATAAAGTATGCACTTTGGTTCTTTTGGAGGGGATGAGGACTCCATTGCTGGAGGTAAAAAATTATATAGTTCAAGCACATAAGTAAGCCACACAAACATAGAAATCCATTAAGCACAACAAGAAATAATATTAAAATCACCTCTTTTGCACTTTCTCCACTCATCACAAAGAACAGTAATAAGAAGGTCAGGCCAGAAACCTCTAATTTCCTTTTCAAGAGCAGAAGCAGAATTCTCGTATGAAATCTGTAATAGGGAGGAAAATAAATTAAACTCTAACTAAGATATTCGTGTAGCACAGGTATGAGACTCATTAAATGTATTGACTATAACCAAAAGGAAATATGGACATTTCATATCTACACGACTATAACCATATAGTTAACGTATTAGTTGACAATTATTATTTCATGTCTGTCATTGGCCCAAATGCTTCATTTCAAGCCAGAATCTTGTAACTTATAAGCCATGAACACCGACTAGTTTTGCAAATCAAAGAATATTCTTTCTAGATATTAAATGTCAACCTTTTAAAATTTATGGTTAACCCCCTTAATAGTAGGAGTGTTCAGAAAACCCGGTTACCCATAACCACACAAGTAACAGACCATTCCATCTTTTAAAAGCCCAAACCATTTTCTAAAACAACTGAACCGGCCCATTTAAACACAGGTACCCATGTTACAAATTGGTTTAGAACCAGTTCTCTTATTTCTCCTCCAATGACAGAATTCCTTCCTAACATTCCAAGTTCCAACTCTAATCCTCTTCTAGATCGCAGCTCTGCCAGCGCCGTCTTATCTTTGTCGAATGAAACCTCCTCGTCTGCCATCGTCCTTATCTGCAGCCTCATCATACGGGCTGCGGCCACCGCTGATTTTTTCTTCTCTCTACAAATTACCTTCTTCAATCTCCACATCCTCTGCTCTCTTTATTTTTCTCGCTTTTCTTCTATTTCCTGCGATTTTTGCCAATTTTGCTCCTCTGATTCGACCTTTGGATCTGCTACTTGCTATTTCCTTCAACTTCATTAATTTACTTTTAGTTTGAAGGTTCGATTCTAGATTTTTCCAGGTCAAGGCAGTGATTGTGTACTTGGGTTATTCTTTTCTCAAAGTTTCTGTTTTTTTTTTTACTGCGGCTGTTTTTTTTTAGGTGCTATTTCTGATAAAAATAAAATCAATTATTGTTGTTTCAGCTTCTTTTACAGGTATGGAATCAAAGAGAGCTTTAACAGGTTTTTCGCCAATGATTTTTATTTTTCTTTATGCTCATAAGGCTGTGTAGATTTTATAACTAATTCAAGAAAAGCTGGCTTTTTAAACCATTCAACATGTGAATCGGTTTTTAACAGAGACGGACCTGTTCACATTTTCAAATTGGTTTTCCTAAAAATGGTTTGATTTGTCAAACTAGAACCATAAAGTGGGCGGGTTCTCCTAGTACAGTTAACCATGCACGCCCCTAGTAATAGCTAGCTGGCAAGGAAGAAGAACTAAGCTGAGCATCTCATAATACTCAATATGGGACTTAGGGCCCCCCATAATACCCAAGTCCCTATCAGTTAACATCTGAAAAAACAAGTTTTTTGAATGTTATATATATGGAAGAGCCACAGAACATAAAACGAATTGACACGTGAACCACGGGTCAGCTCCACCAAAAAATGGCTGGAATACTAAATAAAGAGGGGGACTTCCTACATGTGTAAATAATATGCAATTTAGAGGCATGCATTAATATCTGTGTCGATGTCAATACTAAAGCCTCATGTTCTTACTTTCAGCAATTCCAGGTGGCGGTTGTTGAATTCTGCCTTACTGTATGGAAGCAACTGGCGTAAAAGCCAACCACCATCCCATAGTGTCTCTGCCGATATATTAGAACGGCAAAAGAGGCTCACTAATGCATCAAGAACCTGAAAAATACATTCCATATTATATATTAAAAACTACTAAACTCAAACAGCATGTGATAAAATAAGATTGTGTTGACTTTCCATGAGAAAAATGCAATGTCATGCAATGGAAAAATGGTAACTATAAACCATAAATGATAAAGATCATTTGAATAGAGCATTGTAATTTTATCCTATAGAATCTGGAACATCTTCACATAAACTAAATGGTAAAGGTAACACCAGAAGAACAGTTTAAGAACAAGAAAACAGTATTACAATAGGTATAGGGTCTTCTGAGAGCTATGGCTAATACCTTTTAGATTAATTATATTGTGATCTACTGAACTACTTTCTATTCAAAATTTTCAAACTCATTGCATTAAACCAAAAACGAAACCTATATTAAGTAGGAGAGGAAAAGTGTTGTGTAAAACTAATCATGCGAACTGCCAAAATACATTTTATTTGTTCACATTTGGATCACAATATTGCTTTTTTATATTGTCAATCATATATTGTGATCCAAGTAGCATTTCCAGTCTAGCAGATCACATCAATTTGTGTTCCTGTGATTGGTCAAATATTGGTGAAGTACCAAAAAAAAAAAAGAAAAAAATTACAGTAGCTAAAGGCACAATAATGAGCCTGCGATGTGAGTGGAAGAACAGGAAAAATGGAAAATATATATGAACAAATACATATAAGAGAAAATTAGAGTGGCACAATTGAGGAGTAGATACATGCCAAAGGTGGTTTGTTCACTAAGGAGCTTTATCATGCAGCAATTGCATTTTGAGTTTTTCAAAATACACTGAACCAATGTCATTTTAGCATGTCCAGGGAAAATATTAATTATGTTGTAGACTCGTTTAGTTATCATTAAACTCGCAATTCTATGTTAGTCTATACAGAGCTATGCAAGCACACAAACAACTTTGAAAGCAGTTAATTTGATTTCAATACGTAGTGTCATAAACTTGAGTGATTCAGAGATTACTGAAGAATTTGAAAACCATGATGTTTAGGCGGTAATTGTCAAGTATGTTAATGCTACATTTCCAATACCTAAAAATGAAAAACTTTCCTACCGATAAGGAGTCAGGGACTTCCATATAGTACAGTATAGATAAAACTGTATTTCAACATGTATGACAACAAGATTCCATCAAATATAAACATGTACCTGAAATCTAGGTACCCGAGGGCTGGATCCCACATTTGAAGGCTGGAAAGATACCCCATACTGCTCCTGTAAAACATGGTAAGCAAAAACTAAGCCATGATCAAGCAAAACATCTTCTAAACATCAGCAGGGTAGAAAATGAAACTAAACATATAGCTTGCTCCACAAGTACATCACAATAATAATATGTGAATCAATTACTACTACAGTTTCAGAAATAATCTATTAGAAATTATCAAGAATAGAATCAAAATATCAAACAGACATTTATAAGTATTTAAATCTATGACTATGATGCACAAATTGTACTTGAATTATGTTGAAAACCTATCCTATTTAGTTGCAAATACAACTACCAATCCCCTACATACACACACCAGTATCTTAGCTGGGAGCATTGTACTGTACTTTGCAGTGGACTTCCCAATAAATGTAACTATTGTCCACGGTTAGAAAGTATCATCTATTTAGTTAAAATATAATCTATTTCAGGAGAGTCTTCTAAATTCTACTATTTTATTTATATAGCAAATTTTGGTATTTATGAACTTTCCTATTTTAATTTGTCAATACCTTTCATAAAAATGTGTAAGTATATCACTATAAAACATAATGTTAGATATAGCTTTCATATACTATTATATGGATATGTCAGATTCTGTATACCTCCATACAACATTTCTGCAAAAGAGTATTTTACTTCGTCTTCCAAAATTTAAAATTACTTATTTTTCAAAAATAAAGCTATAGTTGCTAAGAATTGGTTAATGGCCAGTTAAGGTCCATAAGGTGTTAGCTTAGTAGTAGGAGTTTGACCTTCTAGACTTAAAGAATGAATTTTGAATCTCATTGGAGATAGTTGAAAAATGGTCATCAGTTTCACTTTAATTAATAGTAATAACTTTCCCCTTCCCAATTTTTTAATCTTTAAGAGAGCACATTTTTACTGAGTTTCGAAAAAAGTGAAATGCTGAATATATTAAAATTTGAGCATACAAGCTGCAAAAATACATCTGGTTTAGTGTTGGAGCATGGAAGCCTATTCTTTCTCCGTGGGCTACTGGCTTGAGTACTAGGTGCTGCCATTTTGTGAAACAGGTGAATAAACGGTGAACTTAACAGACTTGATCAATTTGTGATGACTTTCATGACATCCTGGTTTCACAGACCAGCTTGGTTAGAAGATTGATTCCCAACTAAGCCGATCCACTCAGCCAATCCATTATCATATCATGGTAAAAAAAGTTATACTAAAAATTACTTAAATACAAAATCAGGATATCCTTCAGGGGAAGACAAATAAGTAGAGCTTTATTAAGTGTAAATAGAGCCATTAAAAAGGTCAAGACCTGTCATCCGGGTGAGAAGTAAATTAATTATGGTCCCATGATTCAAACTAGCAAAGAAAGTGCTAATACATAGTAGACAAAATAGCAATACTAGCAGCACACTCTTTTTAACACTCTGTTAGAGGGAGAAATTTATGAGGGTCTCATTTTAGTGGGAGAAAGGGTCTCATTCTCTATATAGTAGGACCTATTTCTAAAGCAATGCGACTCACATGAATTTCATAGAATAAGAGTGTGCTGGACAAAATGTTAGACAGCGTGTTGCTAGCCTCTTAAAGAAAAATGCAGGGCTGAAGAACTATACTACAATTCATTTTAAATTCCCACAAAACAAAAATGTTTTCTTGGTAATTACTCTTTGCCCAAAACATCATATATGAATCATGAGTTTAATCATCTATTAATTTGCTTAGTTATGTGTTCACCTTTTCTCTTAAAGATAGGTATTGACTTACTTCGTCTGTATTCATTTTGACGTCCTCTTCAACCTCAAAATCTCATTGAATAACTCTCTGAGGCATGTACTTTTCTCAGACTTAGGAGTAGTATTGGTCCTCCTCCCTAGTGTTAAATCTATTGTGGTTAAAGAAATATCCTGCCTTTCATTAAATAGTTTATTAATATAACTATTCCATCTTCTCTAATATCTTATTCTATGGCCAATACTTTTCCCTTGTCATCCTTTATGCATCCCACTTGATTCAAGTCTGTTGTTTTTCTTCACTACAATTAGTAAATCTATATATATGTTTCCCCTCTTTAGTGCTTAAAGACTAGTATAAACTGTTAAATACTCTTGTTTTAGCTTCGCTAACTGCCTTCTTAGTGTCTTGCTTAGAAACCTTGTATTGGTTTCAGTTTTCCTCATAGTTACACAACGAATATTTTTTATAACACTTCCTTTTAACCTAAGTCATCTGTTATTACACAATCATCCCACTACCAAGAATCTTCATTCTTAAGCCAAAGCCCCTTGATTCTTCTAGTGTCTCTTTGGTTATCTTTCTAACCCTTTAGCCATATGGTTCCACATGTTTTTAGCATTTCTTCGATTCTCCCAAAGCCCTTCCTCTAAAACTTTTCTCTCACAGATCCCATTTATTTGAGTTCTCTGGATTATGCTTTCTTCAGATTACTAGACACACAAATACCCTCCATTATGCCCACTAAGAATAAACCAAGAGGAGAAACTAATTATCGGGTATTATTTAAAAGTAATCATCGAGCCAACTAGTAGACTAATGAGCGTGATAATATCAAGCTTGCTATCAAGAAGGCAAAAGTGAAGATTATATGGTAGGGGAAAAAGGCATAAACTAACACCGGAAAACAGAGGGAACTGCATACCTTGATCTTTTCAAGATAAACATCAAGCTCACAGGCAATGCCATCTCTAGTCAAGCTACTTTCAGAAGAAAAAAGTTGCTCTTCACCTGAAGCCTCACCAACCAAAGCTTGCTGCACAAACATCAATTGAAATGAAATAGCCTTTAAAAGTAAGTCGAATTAATCAAAAATGGAAAGAAGTATAAATTCACTTCACTAGAATCTAACTATGAGCTATTTCCCCCTCCTCCTACTGAAATGGTCCCTATTTCAATAGCAAGGAGGGAAAATTAATAAACCATTCAGAAATAACCTTCCTGAACAAACCTCTTAAGTCTCCACTAATCTTATCATTGTTCTTCCAGCAAGCAAAAAAAACAGAATACCATCCTTTTGTAAACGTTATATAGACCAAGTTATCACACATCCAAACTTTATTTCCTTATAACAAAAGCTCTTGGCAAAAACTTAATTCAGACAAATTCTATATACAAGGAAATAGATTTCTATTCGCATATCACATCATATTTTTGTTCTGCACACATATCAGCTTTTTTCCCATCAACACAGCCTTCAATGAAGCCTTATCCACCACCCTCAACATCATTTGTAGAATATCACACTCAAGGATTATAGGGATAATAATCAGTGCCATCAAGGCTTGAATGAAGCCTTATCCACCACCCACAACATCATTTGTAGAATATCACACTCAAGAATTATAGGGATAATAATCAGTGCCATCCAGACTATTAACAAAAATTCTTGACATCTATTTTTCTTTTTGTTTTATTTATAGATTACAGTAATAATGGCACTTGGAGGTATCAGTATCTTCAACAGTATTCACAAAGGAACGAAACTAAAGAATATGCTAATTGTGATAAATCCTAGGAAAAAGAAATAACTACATGACTTCCTGAGCTCTAATACTCAGTTTTCCTGGATTTAGCATAAAATGTCACATTTAACAAAAATAGCAAACTTTAAAATATAGAACACAGGATAGGATCCTAGCAGCAACAATATAAACTTATATGTTGTAAGAGAAACTATTGTAAATACCGAAGATAGAAAATTTACATGATTAACTATATTGACAAAGGACAGCCAAAGTCAACATTAAAATGGTCAAAATGGCAAATGCAGCTTACCAATAAGAGCTTTTTGTGCTGTTTGCGTTGTGGAAGAATTCCAAGCCCATCTAGCATTGACTCATCAAGTTCTACAAAACGAGATATGTTAAGAAAACAGAAATAAATGCAATGATAAAACAAAAGGACATTCATTAGTACAACCTTTAGTTTGCAGTAGAGTGGCAAGCACACTCAAGGAACCCAAAACTCGTACATCATCCCCTTCAGTTACATATTCAAGCAAAACTTCCCTACATCAATCAGAGACACCATGACAAACACAGAAACAAAGTACCTATGCTAGAAACAAAGTTTAAAATCACAACTTGAAGAAGTATCAATGTAGCATAATAATGTGTATCCTACAAAGCACATATCCTGGCGATAAAGTTTTATATCGAAACTCAAAAAACTGTCCAACATTAAGTGATTTATTCAGCACCCCAAGGCTCTGTTTGGATATTTTAAAACCAGTGGAATGGAATGCAACGGATTGGAGAGGAATGGAACATATTTTCCATTCCTTTGTTTGGGTATTATATGACAGAACGAAACACAGTTCTCATTCCATTGTTGTTTGTGCATGTTTTAAAAGATAAAGAACCTTTATATGAAAAAAAAAAAAAAGTATAAATGACATAAGTGTTATAGCTAAATAAGATAAAGGACCTCTAGTGTAGTTTTGCCTAAAACATATTATATTTTATTAAAATGATAGAAATTTGATAGCTTATATAAACTTTATTCACTTTTCAGTTATTAGCAGGGAATTACAGTATTCACTCCAATCCAAATTGAACCACTTTCTAGGCAATATTTTTCTTATTATTTGACTTGTAGTTAATATATAAATTTTTTCAATCAATAAAATTAATATCGAAAACAGTTCTTCAATAAAAATAAATAAACATTATTTCAAATCAAACCATAACCAGTAGCGCAAACTGCTTTACAGAATTGCAAGTTCTGCCAAGGCAAATGTACTAACGCAAAGAAGAAGAAAACACAAAAACAAAGAATAGAAGTAACAGGAAACAAATGTTAACAAAGAAAATGTTAACAAAGAAAATGTTTTTTCTTCTTTACAAAATTTAAACTTATTTAATTTATTTCAAAAAAGTCTTCCTAAAAAAATTATTGCTGATAAAATAATCAATATTATATACTTTGCTGCATGAAGAAGATAATAATAGCAAGAAGGACACATGAATGCAACAGAAGTAGGATTCGGCTGTTGTTGCTGTGTGTGAAGAACCTTGACAACATAACCAAAAGATGGGGACAAAAATGATTTTTAATAATTTAAGAAATAAAATAACAGATGATTCCATCCTATTCCATACAAATTGGAGGGGGGGAAAATTGAGGGTAATAGAATGAGATGGAACGCATTCCATCTAATTCTATTTCATTCCATTCCATCCCTTTTTAAAATCCAAACAATGGAACATGAGTCAATTCCATTTCATTCCGCTCCATTCCATCGCACTCAATTAGTCCAAGCATACCCTTAATTTTTAAAAGGGTAAGGGTACCCTTAGACTTTGGTTGGATGTGTAAAGAAGATGAGAAGAGAGAAAGAGGTGAAAAGAGTGTGAAATGTGAGAAAGAGATGAGAAATAGAGTAGATTTGACAACTGACGGACGCATTATAAAGTATAAGGTAAATATAAAAGAAAAATAAGCGAAAGAATTACGTTCCCTCTTTCTCTCCCTATATTTGGTTGGGTAAAAGTGAAGAGAAATATAATTATTTTTTAAAAGACACAAATATCCCTCAACTAAAAAAATAATATACAATTTATATTATGAATATTATTAACTAAAATAGTTTTATTTAATGTAGCCATGTGTCTCATATAACATACAAAACCTTAACAACTAGTGGCCAATATGTAGCCATGTGTTTCACTTACTAAGCGAGACAGGTGACTAGCCACTACTTACTAAGGAGTATTGATACCGATACCATCCAAAAAACTAAGGGGGAGAAACCTTAAATTAAAGCCCAATGCAAAACACTCAAATCATAAGTGAAAATTTAGTTTTATTGAACCATTTTCATATCCAAAAAATCAAAACACCGTCAAAGCTATGTATGTGAAATTCTAATAAATAACTATTTAAATTAGTTTTTCTATGGAAATCACATAATTTCACTAGAATAATTAAGTAGAAAGTATGATTGGTGATATTTGAGTTGGCATGACATATTTACTGATGAGTCTTAGTTTTAAAGACGCTAAAATACGAAGACTGCTGTTCCCAATCTAACATAAGATTATCAACAGAAAATCAAATTTAAATCAGTAGGTGAAAAGATTGGCTTTACCTCAAAGCCGCATTCGAACTGCTGCCGTTATTTAGCATGGTGACACTGTGTTGATGAGAACTTGAAGAACTAGATGAGCATGGCACATTGACCTTCAAGCCTTCAGTATTATTCTGAGCAAGATTATCATTACATGTCCCTTCGCTTTCAGATGTAAAACCATGATCAGGTATATAGCCATTGACTTGACCCCCAGAACATTTTGTAAAGGACTTTAAGGGGTAATAAAGAGCAGCAACTATTGTATTTGCCAAATCTTTGATCTTGACTATCTTCAAGATGCAACAAAGTAAGTAGAGAGAAGTGACAACACCACTTTGCATATCCTGGTTAACATGCTAATAAACATTAATAAGAATGTGCTGAATAACATAAATCAAAATCTGTACATGAAAAGTCTTTTGAAGATCCTTCAACAAATGCAAAAGCAGATCAAAGTAAACAGAGAAAGCCATAAAGTGAAGTTCCATACATTAACAGCCACCATCCTCAGGGAAGGAAGAAGTACTGGAAAAATCAGAAGCATCAGAATGCGGTCTGTTATTAACCTTTCAACATCAGGAATTCCGGCAGAGATCACATCACTGAAGTAATACAGGTTATCCTCAATTTCATCTACAGCAGCAGTAACAGTAGAGTTTGAATCTGGGCCTGGATTTCTGTCTCAGTAACCATAATTTCTCTTTAAGGAAACAACGAAATCTGAATATAATATGCAAAATAAAAAAATAAAAAAAATAAAAAAAATAAAAATATATATATATATATGTCTTACTTTAGTGTCTCAGAGATCAGTTTGTTTAAACCCATACACTGCTTCCTAAAAAAGGAAACCAGATTTGAGAAGTAATCTGTGTGAGGTGCGCTAGTTATATATCTATTAACAGAGTCATCTCCAACTGAAATTTTGTACAGACAAATATTAGAGAAAAAAAAAGTTTATCTTAAGATAACTGAGTTAAGAAAGAAATTGAAAAAGTGTAGAGAATGACCTCCAATAAACAGCAAAAGTCTCACCGTGATAAACATTAAGGGTCACAGCACGTACAGCAGCGCGAACCATATTCTCCTCATGAAAGGCAAAGCGTATCGCCTCAACATACAGTGGAAACGAAACTACTTCGTCCTAAATCCAAAAACAAGTACAGTAAAAACATTTGGGCATCTCAAAAACAAAGGCAGGGTTATCTGACATCTCTACACAGTCAAAACATTATTTAAAGTCAACTATATTAGAAAGACTAAGATGCTCAATTAATAAATTATCCGTAAAATTATGAATCTCACAAGATTGGA
The DNA here is from genome assembly GCA_037974775.1 of Cicer pinnatifidum. NCBI lineage: Eukaryota > Viridiplantae > Streptophyta > Magnoliopsida > Fabales > Fabaceae > Cicer > Cicer pinnatifidum. Next base: position 11,506,275 of record JBBPBR010000001.1, read on the forward strand.
CTGCCTGGCTTACAGGACTAGCAAGTTTTTAATAGGCAGCCACGACTGCACAAACTATCAGAGTTTAGTTGAATTTAGACTGTTAATTTTTTAATGATAAAAACTGTTAATTTTTTCCTCCTTTCTTTTATTTTTTTTTCTGATGTGATAAAATTTCACAACAAAATCTTCTCGAAGTACAACAAAAACCATATTAACCACCTTCTATAGCCACAGGAATACAGATAAAAAGAAACCCAAAACTACCTCTCCGTTAAAAAATTTAATCCATAACCATGAGATGAACTATAAGTTAATAAGCTAGTCCAAGTGTTAGGAAGAACATCTTACAAATTTCCCTTAAGCTAATAATATTAATCATTATCGGAACAAAAAGACTTGAAAAGCAGAAAACTTACGTTGCGCGTCTTCACAAGAAGTGAAATAGTATTCTTGTTCAATTTCCCGCTTATTGCTCTTTAACAATGACCAGAAGACATTAAAGGACTAGTTAGCAAAATTAAACAAAGGAAACAAAAAATTGAGGTTGTGCAGTGTAATCATGAACTGCTGTACACTAGTAGGTTACATTAAAACCAACCTTAAAAAAGATATGTAGTATGACAATAGCTCTTCATTGCGGAAATCAAATGCATATGTAATTAGGTAGTTCATATGTTCATTACTAAACATATAATCTGCAAAAGAAACAACAAAAGAAGAAATCAAGCCCATCAACATTGCTACATCTAGTTGAGGAAATAATATAACTGCAGAAATAGGAAACTTCATTTGACAATCAACTTACATATAGCGTGTTCACTTTGAAGGTTCTGGATCATAATGCTCACTGTTTGTAGCAACTGAAGAGGAATGCTTATAGTCCTGCTAAGTTTTAGAATACGTACAAAATCACCCACTACTTGCTTTTCCATGAAAAATCTGCCACAAGCTAGGATATATAAATCACCAACATTAAAACTACTATACCAAGGAACATAAGCACAAGAGAAAACTCACTCAAAAAAGCTTGGGTCATGTTGATCGCCATATGTAACCAACTCCGCAATTGATCTTAGTGCCTCGATAACAAAATCCTTCCACACATAATACAATAGAAGAAATTGAGGAAACCGTGAAAAACAAGTCAAAGAAAATTCTAATCATAAGATAGATGTTTTTTTTATTACCTTATTAACCTCATTAACTATTTGAACTTTTGTCAACTGATCAGCTAAGTACCTAAGGCATCACAAGGAAGCATGGAAACACAATGAATAATAAACAAAACATATCATCAGTAAAGTTTACCCAATTGTTCACTATATAATCATTAAGCACATACATCTACCGTATGAATTTAATTTACCAAATTATTCACTATATATTATAATTATGAACAAATATCTAGCATTCGAAAATGTAAATCAATTTGTAAGTGTTCAATGAACCCAAAGGTCTTCTCTACCTTTGACTGGGGCACCATTCCCTCACCTAAATTGTATTCAGCAAAAATAAAAAATATCTACCATATGAATTTGGTCTACCCAATTATTCACTATATAATCATTAAGCACATATACCTACCAAATGAATTTAGTTTACTCAACTATTCACTATATTATCGTTAAGCACATATATCTACCATATTCACTATTCATTGTATTATATAAATTTTGTTTATCACCATTGCAAAACAAAACCTACAGGCCATAGACAAGAGACAAACGAAGATTATTTAATTAATTAATGATTTTAGCATTGAGGAAAATTGAGAAGAGTTAAAGCGAATTGTGAATGCAAATTGCAAACCTGAGTTGATCCAAGGAAAAACGATCTTTGGATCTCCAGAACGTAAACCACATGATTGTGAGAATCAAGAGGAGAAATTGAGCTGAGTAAAATTCATGGTGAATCGAAATTGAAACTGCTCGAACCTCCTCACGAGCAGCTCCAGAGAGAGAGAGAGAGAGAGAGAGAGAGAGAGAGAGAGAGTAGGGTTTTCGAGAGATCGCGATGAGAGAGAGAATGTTTAATCGAAAGAAAGGAGAACTCTTGGTTTTTGATTAATGAATTAAGGAAAGAGGTTGAAGTTAATGATCGGAAAATAGAATAGAATTTGAAGGAAAGTTGAAGAGTGACGCAATGCAAAATGTGTATGTGTAATGTATCCTGCAGGTTGAGTAGTTAATTAACAGCAAACAGATGGGAAGGGAAGGAACATGCCACTTGCCTGCATGCCCACGACGGAAAACGGGGGATCTCTTTTTCGTTTCGACCCAATACATCATTTTTGCTATCCACACCACATAAGTCCTAAAGTTTTTTTTTTTTTACTTCATATACCATACCACTCCCTCAAGAGAACAACAAAAAATAGCGTTTCTAACTCCTATATTTTATTTTTAATTTCAAAAAAAAAATTGTCTACTTTTAAATTCCTTAAAGATTTTTCTTTTTATTTTTTTTATTTTTAATCAACATTTGTGTATTTTATGATTTTTACATTAATATATAGAACAAATAATAAATTAAATATGAACTTTTAAGTTTAATAAACTTAAAAACTCATATTTATAAACGTTTGTTAATGATTCTAAATAAAGTGATTTTAGTATTCTATAATCAAAAGAATATTTTTTTAAAATTTTAAAAAAATTACAAGTTGTTTTGTATTTATCTGTCGTAATAAAAATTGTTTTTTTAATAATTAA
>JBBPBR010000001.1:11509003-11524287 GCA_037974775.1 Cicer pinnatifidum
TCTTTTAAAAAAATTGTAGCAAACATTAAAAATTGATTATTTTACAGAAAAAAAAAATTAAAACAAATGCACCTTTAATTCATAGTTGTTAAAAAAATTAAAGTTATTATACATGCTCTAATTAATTATACACATGGTTAACTCATTAACCTCGTTAATGAGCAATATGTACATTATTAGCCACTTAAAAAAATTGTAAGACTATAAAGTTAACACAATATGTACATTATTCGTATTAGTGTGCACAAAACACATTTAAGTTTAAATCCTTAAAATAAAGAAAACTCACGATCAATTTCTATAATATTGCAAGTATAAAATAAAGAAATTGGAAAATAGGACAAAAGTTATAAACCTTAAACAAAGTTAAATGATGAAAATAAAGACAAATGAGTTAAACCATAAGCAACAAATATGGAGAAACAATTATAACCAACTAAAATAACAAATAAATCCTAAATACAAAATAAAATAAAAAATTATACATTTGATATATTTTCAACCACTGCCATAGTCTTCAACAATGGCAGCCTGGCAGGGCTGATCGATCTTGTTTTCATGGAGTGGGAGAGAGTCACACGAGTCTGATGTGAAAAGGGATAAGGAAATAGGAACGACGTCGAGTGAGATGATGGCCACTATGATTTGATCGTAGAGGACGAAGGAAAACATTACATATATAGGATTTCTCTTTCAAAAGGAATAGATAGTGTATATGTCATATTTTAATAAAGGTAGATGGAAAGTCAAAATTGAAATTGAAATTACAATTGGTGTATATGAATAGTGTAATCACAATGGTTTGTTTCAAATTGTGTTTGAATAACATTTATAGTTTAAGTGTCCAAGTCCCACGTAAGTAGCTCGATTGGTGAACTAAAGGACACTGAAGGAGTTATAAGAAGGAGGAACCAGACAAACTAACCTAACTAATACTTTACTAATATTTGCCTATTAAAAAAAAAAACTAAGTGTCCAACAGAATATCACAAGTAGGAGCATTCATAATTTAAAAATAAATTGAACTTGACCACATTAATGGTTTGATTCAATTCTTGAAAATTACTTTCATAAAAACTGATTAATTTTTAAATTAGTTTCAGTTCAATTTTGAATCAGATTATAAATGTAAATCTATAACGCCCCAATTTTTTTATCTAAAGTATTACTTAAAAATACTTATTGCATAGAAAAATTATGACAATTTTTTTTTTTAATTATAAAGATAAGAATACCTAAATTACTATCCATTTAAATAGTTAGTAAATTCTAACCCCCTAAATAATATAAATAATAATTTATATCGTATTTTTACTAGAATTTACAGCGGATACATAAAAACTCCTTTAAAATAAAAGAAACTTTTATAAGTTATTAGAATATCAGGCTTCTCAAAATACAAATTGAATACTTTAAATTTTTCCTTCCTATAAAAAGTACAATCTCAATAAACTTGATTTAACTATAATTTCTTAATTTAAATCCAAAAACTTAGTAATACTTGTATAGTTTTCATTAATTAAATAAGTAAAATACAACTTATAACTCTTATTCTCAATACAACCTGACAGAGCGGAGCTTCTCCCAAACTTTAACTTCAAGACTCAAAGATAATCAATATCTCATTATAACATCAAATCATCTAAGAGAAATTACTATCACATTAAATATACATTAACCATAACCAAATCATCACAAGACGGTGCAATGCTATGCATGCTCCTAATAACTATATGATCCGGTTATAATACATGTCACTAAGGCAACTTCCACACAGAAAATCAGTCATACCAATGGAGAAAATAAATTTGTCACAAAGGCAACTTCCACACAAAAAATCACTCATACCAATGGAGAAAAAACTTGTCACAAAAGTAGGGATGGCAATTAGACCCAGACCCAGTGGGTACCCGCAAAAAAAATCCATAATGGGTAGGGTAAAACCCCGCATAATGGGTATGGGCACGGGGACGGATAATTACCCGGAAAATTAAGCGGGAATTGATGCGGGTACGGGTACTATAGTACTCACCCCTTCCCGCACTCGTACTTATATAAATTATTTATTTATTTATTATATTAATATTTAGTTTAATTAATTGTTTTTCTTTATGTTTTAATATATATTAATATTATTGAACCATTACAATATTTATAATCAAATCAAAAGATAAACGTTTGCAAACTTTTTAAGAATTTGATTATGATGAATAGTTAAATAATTGTTACTTTATAACTAAGAATTATATCTTATTAATTGTGTCTTTATAATTATACTTGCAATTTCTTATAAATTGTTTCTACTTATCTCAAATAATATTATCGTAAGACATGCAACTTCATAAAATATTATTATGGATATTTGAATGTGTATTGTAACGAGTGTTCACTTGAAATGTTTTGAGTTAGAAAGTATTTTGGTTTATAATACTTTATGATTGAATTTATGATATTTGGATAATTTTTAAATTTAATCACAAAATAATATTTATTTATCGATCTATTTTAGTTAAAATGTGGGTAATGAGTATGGGTACGGGCACTTAGGTACCCAGAGAGTAAGGGTACGGGTATTAACGTTGATATCCAAGAGGGTACGGGTATGGGTATTTTTTTTAAATGCGGGTATGGGTACGGATACTATAGTACCCTACCTAAACCCTACCCATTGTCATCCCTACACAAAAGGCAACTTCTACGAAGATGCATTTGCCATGACATAATGGTGCATTATCAAAATAAAATATTATCACACAGTCCGCTAAGATGCATATGTCATGACATGATAATGTATCATCAAAATTAAACATTCCCACACAACTTACTAAGATCAAGTCAAATGATCCAAAATAACTTATACGAAATCACCCCCTTAATCAAATATCACTAAATCATACATCACAAGTTTTTATCAAGAAAATCAAATATTCTTAAACAACCATCATAAAAATCAAAGCTTTCACCCCTGATATCGTGAAGATCATATATTCATAAACAACTATCACAAAGATCAAAGATTCCATCACACATATCAAGACATCATATATTCATAAAAGTATCATAAAAATCAAAGCTTTAATCTTTTACATCATAAAAATTTAAACTTTCATCACATACATATAGAAATTAAAACCATCATATATGTCACACATCAATTCAAATTTTATCACATATATCATAAATAAGACTATCAATACATTAAAAATAAAACTTAAACTTTATTCACTCATACCACATAGTTGCAGAATTTAAATTACATAATAACCTAATAAAAGTTTTTAATCCTACAACCTATAATTAGTCATATTAATTCAATTATTACTAAATAGGGCTATTGTCGTGTGTAGTGAGCCCCGAATGGATCTTTGGGAAATACAATTTTCCCGTTCATCTCACAATATATTATACTCATGAATTCAAATCATTCTCATCCCTTACCTTTATCTGACACTTTTACACACGAATACGAGTCTGCAAGAAAAAAAAACAATTGTTCTTTGACTTCTTGTCCTTCAATCGATCTAACTCAATAGTTTACGGGTAAACGTCAAAAATAAATTATGAAAATACACTCTAAAAATATCAATTTTCAAAACTGAATCAAGTTAACTTACCTAAAGCGGAAAATAATCATGGTATAATATATCCATCCTTCACACAATTGTTTTGGCGTTGGTTTTACTCAAATCGGACTACGGTGAAGAAGAACGGTTCAAAATAACAGATTCTATAAACGGAGAAGTCAGATATTTTAGAGAGAAATTTGGATGGTTAAAAGTCTAAAAAAGTGTGTTTAATTGATTAGATAAATGAATGAAACAACACACTGAAATTTGGATGAAAACGGAGAAAGTTTTATAGAACAATTATCGATTAGTGGTGCCAAACGGTAATCTTAATTTTTGTTTCTTCTTGGCTGGACATGCTATTTCCTTATATGTATATTTATTTTTTAAATTAGGTTTTACTTGTATTTAAGGAAAATCCATAAAACACAATTTACTCCTTTCTTTTATTTTTTTTAAATAAAACTAACAATTACCAAAACTAATGTTTTAACCCAACTTCATTACTAAAGTATTACGAATATTTCAAAACTAATATTTATAAAAAGTAATTAAAGTAATTATTATTTTAAAATATACTAATAACAAAAACTCTTTATATCATATGATAATGATCGAGTTAATCATCCTTCAAAACCAACGACGGTGTACTCCAACTACCTTATTTATGGTGGAGTTTTAGTCTCATATTTATCAAAGTGTTGTCTTTGACATTTTGATCACATTCCGAGTAATGTTCCTCTGGTGTCAGCTAGTATAGATTGGGACTGGTAGGATACCTTGAGAGCATGTATAGCGACCCTTTGGAGTCTTTCGCCTCTAGCGATATTTCCTAGTGAGGTCTCAAATAGCTATTATGGTTGATACTTAAATGTTTCACATCCTTATATTTCCCTAATGGTTCATATGTTTCTCCACCTATTTGATCCACATGTTCCATCATATTCTGCAAGAGTTGGTCCATCTTTTGCACGAGATGATAGAGCATCTAAGTTTTCACAGAGAGTCATACAGATTGTAAATCTAGATGGTCAAGTTCATAAGATATATTATGCAGGTTACTCTGCATGTTCGAAGGAGACCATTAGTACATTGTGTTAATAGTTTGTAATATTTTGAAGTTCTATTTTATTGTATTACTATTGTTTTATTTTGTATCATGGATATAATTCTCTTGATGGTTTATTTTTATTTTCGATCAGTTATGAAACTACTATTTTATTTCTCCAAAATAAACAAACAACATATAAAAAAAACATCACGATGAGTTTTATGGATTAACTAAAATAGATTTATAGAAATATAAATTTAATTGGTGATGATTATACTCCTCTACACTAATCGAATATACAATCTTTTTCCATAAATCCATTACCTCATCTTGTTTATCATTCTCCACATATTATTTTCATTTTTCCACCAACATATTTTTCAATATGAAAACGACATAGCAAATTAATTGAAGTAGGAAATATCACTTCAATAGCATTCATCAGGACAAGATTCCTATCAGTCACAACAACTTTAGAAATTAAATTTTCAAAGACAAATAATTGTTTTGCCTTTTCAAATGTATGGAGGAAGTTTTCTATCGCTCTTGTTCCAAGTAAGCAAATACTACAAAAAAATGTCAACTATGTAGATGTTACACCGACAACTTCAAGCAATGGTATCCAATATTTATTTGTTGTGTATGTGCTATCATATATCTAAATAAAATGAAACATGTTCAACAACTATATACAATCAGAATACGTCCAAAATATGTCTCTAAAAACATCTGAATCCTCTTGTCTAATTGTCCAATGTACATAATTTTCATTTTGTATTAATTTCAATAGATATTGCATTTTTGTGCATGAATGTCTCAAAGATGATCAATAAGTACTATTTGCTTTATATATTTGAGTGAAAATTATGAGATTATCTTTATTTTGTTCTTTCAACGCATTTAAAATGAATTTTGGAGCAAATTTATACTTTGTTATGTCATTAATAAATTTTCTTTCATCTTCATTTAAACGCCCCAAATATAAATGATCATCTAAAGTATATGTTAAATCATGAATACGTGTTCCACATTAAATACTAATTTTCCACCCTTCACCACTCCTCAATGGTATAGATCTCTTTTTATTCAGTAGTTGTATTAGATCTAATGCTAATAATTATTTTTCAAATAATTTTTGTCTATTCAAATACAACTTCTTGAGAGAAAAATATGTGCAAAATATATTTAAAATTAAACATCAATATATGTATATATATATTAAAAAAAAATGGATGTTGCATTAATTGAAGTAGGAATAAAATTAAAATTAAATAAAATAAAAATTAAAAAGTGGATGTTGCATTAGGAAAAGAGGAGTTTTGGAAAATTATTAAAATATTGAGACGGATGATTTACTTTTAATAATTGAAGGAGGAGGAATTTTGAATTTCTTTTAATATATATAGATAAAAAAAAAAATCAAAATCGTGCATAAGCCAATTTTAACTCTCATCTTATGAAATAAAAAATTTAAATTATCTCATTTAAGTTTGACCTCCCTTCTGTTCAAGCAAGGTGCAAAGAGAACAATTTTAGCAAGTGGCAATTTATTTTGTTTTCAATTTATGGCTGCCGTATAGTGAAATACTCTCTATCAGTATTAAGACTTTCTTCTTCTCGAATGGTTGGCGCCTATGTATCTAGACACAATTTATTGGGCCTTGCTATCAACTTATATATAGGAATTTAATATTGAATTTACTGAAATTTGATAAAGTTCGTAATTTAATATATTTTAAATTAAATATTTATATATTTGGAATTTTAAAAAGACATCTATCAGCATTTGTCATATTATTTATTTTCCATATCTTGTTATTATTGCAGAAGTCGTGGTATTATCTAAAATATTACATTCTTTGTTATTTTCAAAAATATTTTGTATTTTCATTTTTTTTTAAATTAGTATTTATTTGATTTTGATGAAAGGCTTTTTAAATAAATTACTATCATAAAGAGAAGTGAAATGCTAATTAATAAAAACATTTTTTTGAAATAAAATTTTTATTGTTTATAGAAATATAAATAATTATTTACTTTATAAAAATATTTTATAACTTTTTATCGACACATAAAATTAATACAATATTTAAAAAATAATTTTTTTCGGTTTTTCACAACTATTAGAAGGCTTTGAAGGTGTTCAAGAGGAGTGACTCACGTGTTCTCAAATTTTTAAGGGCACCACTTTTTGTTATACTAAGTATATATCTATTTAATTGACTAACTTTTTAGGTTTAGATATTTACTATAAAAAATATGTTGTCAAGCTTAACCCAAATTTAAAACATTCAAAAAAATAAACTTTAAAAATCAACTATCTATTATTCATAAACAAAAGATAAATTATTATTAAATACAATTAAATTTGAGTCTTCTAAATAATTTTAGTGAAAAATTACATTAAATAAACACAATCAAATTTTGATACTGCTAAATAATTTTTTTAAATTTATTATTTTTTATATATTGTAGATCGAATAATAAACTTATTTAATAAAAGATTTGAGTAATATAAAACATGTTTTATATTGAAAATTTTAAATTGTTTTTTATGAAAATTTAAAATTTTATCGTAAAAATTTATTTGAAATATGATAATTCTTATGATTTTGATAATAAAATTATAATTTTTAAAATTAAAATTATTAAAATATATTATTTATAATCTACAACATTATAAAATAAATTAAACTGTCTTGTGTTTATTTTAATTAAACTCATCTTCTGATAAGAACACTCAAAATCTCATGCACGTGCAACAATTACTATAGTATACTACTCTATTATGATATCCTGTTTCACTTATAAAAACGTGATAAACATGAAGGTTTAGGATAATGTCTATAGCAGACATGGTGCTGCTGACGTTGTACTCGTTGACATGGTGGTTGGTAGCCTAAATTAATTAAGAGCTGTTAGCATTTATAGCAGTCATTCATCAACTTTAACCAGCTCAACTTATTTTTTATTCAATTTCCAAATTGAAAATTGATTTGGTCCAGATAAATACTTCTAAATTAGAAGTTGCTCAATCAATTAATATCATTCTTGTCGGACGGTGATTAGTGAATTAAATGACATCATAAGAGTATTAAAAATACTCAGATGTTAATTTTTGTCACAAATATTTTTCGTTGTTTGTAATTAATGTTGTCTAATTATACTAATATTTTTTTAAGAACCAAAAATATGTGTATATAAATAACAAATGTTTAATTTGGAGTTTTGATTTGTATGTTTTCACCGATTCGTAAAATTTATTATTTATTTTAAAATTAAGAGTTTTGATTCATCTCTTAAAATTTTTAATTGAAAAATAATAATATCACATATTATAAATAATACGATATATAAATATAATAATATTTAATTATTAATATTCATAAAATTGCAATAAAATTTTCTAATAATTTCAATTTCAACATATAAAATTATTTATTTATATAATTTAATAAATATATATATATATATATATATATATATAATTAAAACATTTACATTGTTCTATATCATGAGATTGCATGTCACACTAATACAAATATTTCAACACAATCAATTTTTAGTTAAAAAAAATTTGGAGAAATTTTATAATACTTTAATTATTAAATTTGAATTATAATTCAATTCATTGTTGGAACACAATCAAGAGTGGAGGGTGAATCAATGGTGAAAATTGTGGTGTTTTGAAAAATGATGGAGAAAAGAGAGAGAGATAGAGGAGAGTTATTTTCTGAATTTTCTTATGTATTTCAAAAATGGCATTAGTTTCTAATCATTACACACAAAGTTATTTATATGGATACAAATGTGGAACCACTTAACTTGGCCCAAAAACTAACATTTGAATTATTTTACAACTTCCAATACACCACCTTAATTCAAATGATCCACATTCTTCATGCCTAACTTCTTCACAAGTTTGTTGAAAACTTCATTCGTAACGCCTTTCGTCAACAAATCCGCAACTTGTTCTTCGCTTTTGCAATAACCCAAACGTAACTGTCCGGAACTCACTAGTTCCCTCAAATAGTGAAACCTCATCTCAATATGCTTACTCCTCCCATGTGTTATGGGATTCTTAACAAGGTTGATGGCTGAAACATTGTCCATCAACATCAAAACAACTCCTCTAGTGTTGCTGTCCAGTTCACGCAGCAAGTTCACTAGCCACACAGCTTGGCATGCACATAATGAGGATGCAATATACTCCGCCTCGCAAGAAGAGAGAGCAACCACCAGCTCCTTTTTAGAACACCAAGAGATTGGTGCCCCTCCGAACATAAAAACATAACCGGACGTTGATTTCCGATCGTCCTTATCTCCGCACCAATTGGAGTCGGTGTATCCAAGTAATTCGCAACTTCTGCCCATGTCACTTGCAGGAAATAAAATTTCACAGCTAAGAGTACCTTTCACATATCTAAGTATCCTCTTAACTGCTGCCAAGTGTGATATACCTTTGGCCTCTCCATGAACCTACTTGCAATACCGACACTAAATGCTAAATTTGGCCGCGTATTGCACAAGTACCGCAATGATCCTACCAATCTTCGGTATTGAGTAGAATCCACATCTTTCTCATCTTCACTCTTGGACAGCTGCAAACGTGCCTCGACTGGTGTTGTGGCAGCATTGCAATGCTCCATATCACACCTCTTCAAGATCTCCATTGCATACCTCTTTTGATGCATGAGCAGTCCCAACTTTGTCTTTTGGAATTCTATGCCTAAGAAGTATTGTGCCAAGATCCGTCATTTCAAACTCCCTCATAAGCTCTTCTTTGAACTTTGAAATGTAGCTTTCACAGCTGCCCGTAATCAATAAATCATCCACATAAAGACAAAGTATGATTACTCCTTCGCTTGCATCCGACTTCACATAAACACCATGCTCGGATACGCACTTCTTGAAACTAATGTCTATAAGAAACCCATCTATGCGTTTGTTCCAAGCTCTTGGCGCTTGCTTCAAACCATAGAGTGTCTTCCTTAACTTGTAGACCATTGCCTCTTGATTTTTAATCACAAAACCAGGTGGTTGTCCAACATAGACCTCCTCATCAAGTAGACCATTCAAAAATGCCGATTTGACGTCCATTTGATATAACGGCCAGCTGTTGTTATTAGCTATCGCAACAACTAACCGGATGGTTTCATGTCTTGCTACCGGTGCGAATACCTCCTCAAAATCTATCCCTTCTTTTTGCAGAAATCCCTTTGCAACTAATCGAGCTTTGTGCTTGATTATTTCACCCACTTCATATCACACACCCACTTTGGACCACTTAATGTCTCCTCCGTATTCACCGGTTTGGATTCAGTCATAAGAGCGAAATGAATAAGATCACCCTCATTGTTGATCTCGCTATCTTGGAACAATTCACAATCACGGAGTCTTTGAGGCAATCCTCTTCGCCTTGTTGATCGTCTACTGGATTCACCTCTTTCGATTCTGAAGGGTTGCTGTACAGCACCTTCAGTATGCTGAAAATTCAGATTTTTCTGCAGAAAATCGATTTGTCAATCGATTTCCATCTCTCCAGAGGCTCCAGAATGCTGATTTTCCTGCTGACAGTCGATTGGGCAATCGATTTCCACCTCTCCAGAGGCTCTAGAATGCTGATTTTCCTGCTGACAATCGATTGGGTAATCGATTTCCACCTCTCCAGTCTAATTTTTCTGCATAAAATCGATTGGGGAATCGATTGGCGCTATTGGCACTTCTCCAATAGTCCCAGGATTTCGACCCAAATTGATTGACAAATCGATTTCCTGATCTGTAATGACAGTTTTTCTGCTATCAAACTGTTGTATCTCATCCACGACCACATCTCGTCTAATTACGATCTTCTTGCTACTCACATCAAACAACTTGTAGCCTCCGGTAGGATGATATCCGATAAGCAACATCATTTCACTCTTGTCGTCAAGCTTCTTTCTAAGCTGTCCCGGAATATGTCGAAATGCTACCGAACCGAAAACGCGCAAATGACTCAAATTCGGTTTGAATCCAAACCATACCTCTTCTGGAGTCACCTTTTCCAGCTTCTTTGTAGGACACCTATTCAACACATAGGCAGCTGTAGCAACAGCTTCTCCCCAAAGCTCTTTCTGCAAATTATTCCCTTTCAACATGCTACGCACCATGTTCATAATTGTCCGATTTTTCCTCTCGGTCACACCATTTTGCTGAGGCGTATAGGGTGGTACAACCTCACGCACTATACCCTCATCATCACAATACTTCCCAAGTTCTCTCGAAGTAAATTCGCCTCCGCCATCGGTTTTGAGAATTTTGAGTTTGTGACCGCTTTGCCGCTCAACCATAGATTTAAATCGTTTGAACACTTCAAACACCTCATCCTTCCTCTTTATGAGATAAATCCACAGTTTCCTACTAAAATCATCGATAAAAGTGACAAAAGTATCGATTACCTCCATACGAACTGACTTGCATTGGTCCGCACACATCGGAATACACCACCTCAAGCTGATGTTTAGTCCTATGACCTGCATCTTTGCTGAAACTATTCTTGTGTTGCTTCCCTTGTATACACTCTTCACATATCTCAGCTGGAATATTGATACTAGGCAGTTCGGTCACCATCTCATACTTTTGCAACGCGTTGAGATCTCAAAAGTTCAAGTGTCCAAGACGGTAGTGCCACAACCATTCATCACGACTTGCCGTTGTAGCTAAGCACCTATGCTCCATGATTTCCAACTCAATCTTGAAAGTCCTATTGGCAGCCATAGGAGCCTTAAGGATCAAAACACCGTTTTGGTCCAAAACGCGCAAAACCTTGTTCTCCATCCGAATCATGTAATTCCTCTCAAGCAATTGGCCAATACTCAAAAGATTACACTTGATTCCTGGAATGTGCAGCACATCTTTGATCAAGGAATGACCATCATCCCTTCTCATGATCAAAACATCACCGATATCGTCGGCCGCTAATGTCGTGTCATCCGCGAATTTCACTCTACTTCGCGTGGCTTGATTGATCTTCACGAACCAATCCTTTCTTCCCGTCATATGTGTCGAACAACCTGAGTCCAAGTACCACTCATTTCTCCCTTAGGCTCCATCTCGAACTGTTACCATTGCGCTTTTCTCCGAATGCGTTATTGCAGATTTTTCTGCACTACAATACTTGTTGTCCAACAACTTCCTCTTGTCACAGTTGTTGTCCAGCACCTCTTCGATGCCATAGTTCTCTTTCGTGATCATTACAAGAACCGTGTTATCATAATCCACGTCTTGCCTAGCAACCTTAGCCTCATCCGCATGATTCTCCCTTGGTTTCGCTCTACACTCTCTTGCGAAATGCCCAAGCTTTTGACAATTGTAACACTTCTTGGTACTTTTGTCGAACGACCTATAGTTGTCTTGACCACCACCTTTGGAACTGCCTTCACCTTTCCTTGAATTTTGTGACTCTTTTCCATCAAAATTCTGGAAATTCTTCTTTCCTCTAGAAGGCCATTTCCCTTTCAACTTCTTATTCTTCTCGTTGAAACGGGCTTGCAAAGCAACTTCCGTTTTGGCTTTATCGTTTCCTCTTTCATCCATCCTTTGTTCATGAGCTTCCAATGAACTTTGAAGTTCATCCTTCGTCATCGTCTTGAGATCCTTCGATTCCTCAATCGCCACCACAATATTATCGAATATTGGTGTTAAAGAACGCAATACCTTCGACACAAAATTCTGTTCGGAAACGGCTTCACCACACGACTTCATTTGATTCCCCAAGCGTGTCACACGCGTCACGTAATCGTTAATCGTTTCCTTGTCTTCCATTTGAAGTAACTCAAACTATCGCTTGTGAGTTTGTAACCTCACCGCCTTCGCCTTATCTGCACCAACATAAGCTTTCTCAAGGATACCCCAAGTTGTCTTCGCCGAATCGCAATCGCCCACTTTTTCGAAATTGTCACTATCGACGCAAGAATGGATCAAGAAAAGGGCCTTGTAGTCTTTCTTCTTATCTTCCTTGAATTTCGCTTCTTGGGCTGCTGTAGCCTCTTTACCAAGAGAAGTAATGTCATCGGTAATCATATCAAGAACATCTTGATATCCAAACAAAACTTTCATTTATTTGTGTCATTTGTCATAATTCTTCGAATCAAGAATCGGAAGGTTGGTAGGGATTTTGTCATTGGAAACGGACATGATTGCAGCGGAATTTGGATCTTAACAAAGCTCTTGATGCCAAATGTTGGAACACAATCAAGAGTGGATGGTGAATCAATGGTGAAAATTGTGGTGTTTTAGAAAATGATGGAGAAAAGAGAGAGAGAGATAGAGGAGAGTTATTTTCTGAATTTTCTTATGTATTTCAAAAATGGCATTAGTTTCTAATTATTACACACAAAGCTATTTATATGAGTACAAATGTGGAACCACTTAACTTGACCCAAAAACTAACATTTAAATTATTTTACAAATTCCAATATTCATTTTAAGTGTAACAAAATTATCTTTTGCCGTTCAACAAAAAAATATAACTCATAAACCAAAACGTGGAATTGAAAACTGTGAGCATAAATACATTATAACATAAAGTTTTCAAATGTGACTCTTGTTTATCCATTTATTATGAATTGTGATACTTGAGAGAATATGTAAGGAAGCCTCATGCAATAAAATTTTTATTTTATTTTTTCATTCTTTTTGTTTTTCATACCAATATGAATAAATTTTTCGGTATCTATTCATATTCATGTGTTATCTATTAAATACACCATTTCTTTTTAATTGCTCATAAAATTAACCATTTCTCTTTTTTTAACTCTAATATATATACACATGAATCTACCATAATACTTTTTTGGAGCATATTTACTAATTAATGAGCGGTGATTCATGTAATTATTTTTTATGATTTCTTATATGTGCTTATGTTTTCTTGTCTTTCTCATTCACTTCAATTATATTAATATTTGGAAGAGTTCTTCAAATAGCTCATATTTTTATTAATTTTGTTCCTGTCTTTAAAAAAAGAGTAATCGTGGCACAATCTTTTTAGCTCATCTCTAATCTTACATATCATTTGTAATTGAAATTTTAGAGTATTATTGCAATATATTATATTATAGCAATTGGTAGATTAGTTTTTTTTAAAAAGTTGATACGGTTGAGTTAAAACATAGGAAGAAAATGTATTGCAATTATATGATTATTTTTGTGTGTTGACTTAGATGGTGGCAAATAACTTATTGATCATTAAATTTTTTGTCTATATAATAGGAAAATAATATTTGATTGTCTTTATTACAGTATCAAATAAATAACTTAACTTAAAGATAAATAGAGATTTCATCTATATTTTTTTAGAAGTGATAACAAATGAATTTGGTCGGTAAAAAACACATGTTTGTATTATTTTTACATGTACAACAATTTTTTTGCCATCCTTTGGTTTGATATGTTGCCGTTTTTCTTCTACCATTAGACACTTTAATATTTGTTAAAGTGATGTAAATACCACAACTGCTATGTAATTTTTTTTCCGAGTCAAAGTATATAATAAAACGGATTAAAAATTCAAGACAATTGTACCTCTTCTCACGACATCATGCTTTATCGAAATGATTGAATTTTCAACTTGTGACAACTTTATCAATTTTACATAAATTTTATTAATTTTATGTATTGAAAATTTAAAATTAATTTTATATATTAAAATTTTGAAATTTATATTTAAAAATTCATTCAACTTTGTGGAATATAAATATTTCTAAATCTTATAATTCAATCATAGTACAAATTTATATCGACAATCGAGTTGTGCAACAAAAACATTGACACGTGACATTCAATTAAGAGGACCTCAAATTTTTTTATAGTACATTAATTATGAAATTTTAAACTGCATTGATATTCTTAATTTTATATATTGACCATTTTAAAATATTATTTAAAATATTATATTTGTACCTTATAGTTAGGATATATATAAATTAAACATATATAATATCTAATTTCTCTCTCAACATAAAGTAAAGCTAATTTCTGACCTCCTCTCCACCATTGTGAGTCTATGACTGCGTCTGCAATCTAAAGACGCTACCATTCATCACTAAATATTAGATTCTTAAATATAGAATTTTGAATATTGATGTTACAATTTTGTGTTTTACTAATTTTAGGAACACAATTTATTTAAAATTGTTGATTTACTAATTTTATGAACTCCATTTGTTTGAAAATATTGATCTACTAATTTTAAAAATTATTTATCTATTAAGGTTGAATTTGATCTTAGGATTTTAGATTTTAATAATTCATTACTTATGTGTGATTTATAATAGTATTAATAAATCATTTGTCGGTTATTTGTTAGATTGTTTGTCGGTTATTTGTTAGATCGTTTGTAAGTAATATATTATGGATCTATTAGATTTACAATGAAACTTGTTGATTTATTAAATCTATTAATGATTTGCTTCAAAATGTGTTAGAATAATGACTCTTTTTAAATAGCAACAAGATTAATATTAGTTTGAAGTTGTATTTAGATGTTATTTATAATTTATTTATTTTGATAAATTCAAATAAAATATTTTGAGTTTTAGTATTTTATTTGGTAAAAATATAATATTATAAAATAATTTATAATTTTTTAAATTGTTTTTTTATTAGAAATTTAATTATTTTTTAAA
>JBBPBR010000001.1:11549474-11562706 GCA_037974775.1 Cicer pinnatifidum
AATATTATGATATAATATCATTATAAATTTAATTATAAATTAAAATAGAAAAAGCGTGTTATAAAAAATAATGAAATTACACTTTTTAATCGTCTAAATTATTTTTATATTTAGTTTTGTTCTTTTAAATTTTATTTGCTTTATTTTATATAAATCTTAGATATATTGATACCATAAGTTATAAGTATTAAATATTTTTATCTTTAATTTACAAAAAATAAATATTTAGTCGTTTAAGTAACAATATCAAAACAACATTAGATATTATTAAAAATAATAATTAAATTATATAATATTTATAATTTAAAATATTTAATATTTAAAATTTAAGGAACTAAAATAAAATTATAAAATTTTGAGGGATTAAAGTGACTGAAGTTTATAACTTATAAGATTAAAATTAAACGAATAAAATTTAAAAGATAAAATAAAAACTAAAAATAATTTAAAGATGAGAAATGTAATTTAACTAAAAAAATAAAAAGAATGTGGTTAATCAATCGTGGAGAGAAGCAAAAGCGACTGTTTCTTCGTCTTGGTCTGCCAACTAGCCACTGCCCAGGGCCACTCGACTTTCTTCCTTTTTTCACTTTTGTTTTTTTGTTAAGATTGAAAATAAAAAACAAAGCAAAACAAACACCTCAAAAACAATACAAAACAAAACAAAACAAAACGTTTCGTTTTCTTAAGGAATCATCAAACCACAAACCAAACCCACACTCTCTCCCCCAACACCAAACATAAAACTTCACAACACAAACATACACACTCCTCTCTCTCTCTCTCTGCACTATTCGCAAATAAACAAATGTACGTTGATTTTAATTCTGTTTATTTTATAATGTCGACTAATGTTTCATGTTTTTTGTTTATGATTTATGATTTCTCAATGTTATTGTTGTATCGCATCCATTTATTTATGATGATTTATCTCTCTCAACAATGGAATTGTTATTCATTCTTATTATTTTACCAATTCTTAATTATTGTTTAAATGTTAGCCAAGTATCTCTTTGTCGATAATATTAAACCTTACTTATTACTACACCTTCACTCCTTCATGCTTTTTCAGCAATATTATTTAATTTAATGGATAATAATTGGATAGTTCGATTTCTTCATCTATCAGTGATGTTTGGAATTCACAACCTGATTTTTATTTTTTATTTATTTTTACTGGAAATTATGTTTGGTTTAATGTATCAATGGTTTGGTTAAAAATTTGGTTTATGATACAAAATTATGGCGACATTCAATTTATGTCTTTATTGCATATTCACTTCAGATTGAAGATGTGTGTCCCACATGTGTGGTTATATTCAATTACTTTCATTTTCTTAAATTATAACCTTTTATCATTTGAGTGTCAATGTCTTGTGTGAAATTTGGTTTATGGTAGAAAATATTTGCATGTTCACCTCAGATTGAAGGTGTCTTACATATATGGTCACATTCAATTACTTTCATTTTTTTATATTATTACCATGTCATCGAGTCAGTGTCAATGTCATGTCTGTGTCGGTGTTTTATAGATTGGTGTAGTGAACTCTATCTAGTGCGATTATAAGGTTTTGTTGTTGTTGAATGTACAAAAGTGTTTCTGATAGCATTTGAAATTATTGTTAGTGTACAAAACTGAGTGGATTTCTATGGTTGTTTTCCAATGTATTGACCTTTAGTGTTTTTATTTCAGATTTTTCTGCTTTTGAATCAATTCAAGATTTCTTGTGAGGTACTGAATATGCATGAAAAGAAGATTTTTTGGAGGTGAAAGCTGTGATTCATTTACATAGATGAAGACAGCGACATTTTGGCGTCTAAACATGGGCGATATGCAGATCTTGCCTGGATCTCCACCGTCCTACCATGATGAAGCCAATGTGGATTATTCTCTTGGCTTCATTTGTAATCATGTTCGTAACATGTGCTTATATCTACCGGTCAAAAAACAGTACAGCTTGTAATGTCTTCTCTTATAGAGGGTGTAAACCTATGGCTATTTGGCTTCCTCCTGTTTCTGCAAGGGAATACACCGATGATGAGATTGCTTTACATGTTGTTTTTAGGGATATTTTGAACTCCCCAGTTGTTGTTCCGAAAAATCTGAAAATTGCCTTCATGTTTTTGACTCCTGGTTCTCTACCATTTGAAAAATTGTTGGATAACTTTTTCCAAGTAAGGATTTCTCACGTATCAATTTGGTATTTGTTTATTTATTTATTATTTAATCATTGGATGCATTTGTATTAGTTTGCGGTCGCTTATCTTATTTTTGACAGTATTGTCAATTGTGGATCTCAGATAATAGTTGTTTGTTCAAATTCCGCTATGCTACGGTGCTATAATGCGCCACTATAGCCTCTACTTGATAACTCTTTGTACTAAATAGCATATCGGAGAAAAGTAGTAATTTTTGTAAATTCCATTATGCTAGTGCTATAGCGTGCTATAGTTGCTATTTGTCAACACTGATTTTTGTCAATAATCTCTTATACAAACAAACATTTGAGCATGAAAATTCTGAATTTGAACAAGGATTGATGGCTTACTTATCCATGGCTTAGGATGTGCAATCGCTAGTGTCGCACTTAGCACTCAACTATTTTTTGTCCTTCAAGGGATAATGTGTGTTTGTGTGTGATAATTGATACATCTAAAACCTGTAGGTATCTTGTATTTTTTTTTTACTTTGGTCAGTTTGAGAGATAGGGAATGATAAACAAGTGTAGTGGTTTCTTGCCCCTTTAGCTTAGTAATGAGTTTTGTTAGTGATCTTTCACTCTTTCTCCCCCTAGGGAATTGTGGGAAATCTAATCAATTATATGACTAAACATTGATCAGAAGTCCATTTTCAAATTTATTAGTCTATAACTTTGCATTTCAAAGAAATAGATAATGTGGTAGATATTGCAAAATAACTCGCGATCCTCCCCATTGTTGAATGAGAGGTGTTCTTCGAAATTGTTGTGACAAAGATGTGGGAGCCTTGGGTGCTTAGTTGAAAACAATGTTGTCAAATAGTTGCTATAGCGTAACGGATTTTGATCATATTTCTATTGTTTGTTTCGAGATACACTATTTAGTATAGTGTTGTAAACTACAGTACTATAGCAGCCTTATAGCACTATAGCGTAGCAAAATTTGGACAAACCACTATTTCTTGCAATCTACTATTGTCAACACTAGTTTGTTAATTTGCATGAAGAGACGACATGTTTTACTTTTAAATTCATGATAAATGTAGAACAAATTTATAAAATGTGATTTCTGTCAAAATATGTTTTTGTTTAACATCCCTCAAGTATAGAGATTCAGTTGAATATGAGTACTAGTAGGGATTTAGTTATACATGAGTACTAATAGGAATTTAGTTATACATGAGTACTAGTAGGGATTTAGTTATATATGAGTACTAATAGGATTTGATTGTTTAGTAATCTAATATATATATATATATATATATATATATATATATATATATATATATATATATATCTGATGTATTGCCAACATATTTCAATTCAATAAATAAATTTTTACTCTAATTCTTGAGATGGTATCAGAGCTCTCGATCTTTGAGAGCCTTGCTTCCGCATAAACCCTAGCCGCCTTTATGGTGGTAAACTTAGCCACCTTCATTGTGACCCTTTTTGCCACCTTCATTGCGGTTTCTATTTTCCTAAAATCTTAGCCACTTTCATTGTGGTTCCGCCTTCATTGCAGTTTCTATTTTCCTAAAATCTTAGCCACCTTCATTGTGGTCCTTTTGTTGCCTTCATTGTGGTTTCTATTTCTTAGCCACCTTCATTGTGGTCCTTTTGCCGCCTTCATTGCGGTTTCTATTTCTTAGCCACCTTCATTGTGACCCTTTTTGCCGCTTAATTGTGGTTTCTATTTCTTAGCCACCTTCATTGTGGCCCTTTTTGCTGCCTTCATTGCAGCAACTTGAGATTTCTTTTTGGTCTAATTTGCACTCCATATAACTCCTCTCATGACAACCTTGTAGATCTTCTAACTAAAGGGCTAAATAGTAGCAATTTTGAAAGAATTGTATCCAATCTGAGAATGGAGAACATCTATTCACTGACTTGAGGGGGAGTGTCAAAATATATTTCTGTTTAATATTCCTCAAGTATAGGGATTCAGTTGAATATGAGTATTAGTAGGGATTTAGTTATATATGAGTACTAATAGAATTTGGTTGTTTAGTAATATAGTATATATATATATATATATATATATATCTGATGTATTGCCAACATATTTCAATAAATAAATATTTACTCTAATTCTTGATAATTTCATTTGTTGGTTTTGTTAGCTTCTCAATTATTAATGTTTCTCTCTTTTCTCGCAGGGTCATGAAGGGAAGTTCTCAATTTATGTGCATGCATCTAAGACTAAATCAGTTCACCAGAGCCATTATTTTGTTAAACGGGATATACGCAGTGACCAGGTGCACAACCTGTCTTCTAATTGCTTGGTTTACTAATCATCAGTGAAATGAATCATCTCATATGTTTATATACTTTTAAAAAAACTTTATTAAATATGTACAACATCATTCTATTCTTCTTTAATCACCTTTTATTTCCACACCTTTAAATGTATGTGGCATCTTATTACCTTTTGCTGAAGTTTTGAACTTATGATCAAAATCAAGCTCCTACCTTAGTACCTAAGAGGAAACTAAAACCTTCTTACGATTTATTGACTTAGGGATAACCTGATGGCGTATCTAATTACTACACGACCATTTGCATAAACCTTACTGTACCTGTAAGACCCATAATTATTAAAGCGTACTTTATGTATTTTGGTGTATTTTCGGTATTGAACTCAGAGGCTTTTTAGCCAAAGTTATTAATATTTTGGAGTTTATATGACCAAGAAGATATTTTGATGCCTGATTAGAATTACTCGTCGATAAATAAATTAATTTAACTGCGGTGAATCTTTTGCGAAGAGTTTAATGCGTTATGGGTGAAAGGGTAATTTAATAAATATCTAAAGATTTGGAGATATTTGTTAATTATTATTAATATATATATATATATATATATATATATATGTATGTATATGTGTTTATATATAAAGAAATGGGAAGGAAAGAAAAAGGGAGAAAGGAAAAACAAAGGAAAGAAAGAGAAAGAAGAGAAAAACAAAAATTTTCCATCTTCTTCCTCCCCTGCTGCCTCGCGTGTTCACTTTCTTCCTTTCCTCCATTGTTGCTCGTTTTTGCTTTCTTTTCTTTCCTTTGAGTTCGAAATTGATAGTGGATGATAGGACAAGGATTTCTCAACCTCACTCTTCCTCTTTGATCCGAAAACGAAGGAAAACGGTTTAGGGATTTCAAAACCAGTAAACACAAATCTCGCCGTTTCTTCTAGATCCAAGCTTCATTTCGCGAAGGGATAGAAGGGAAAGTTACTCACCACTACACTACGGTGCTAGTGAGCTAATTTTGAAAGCGACGTCGCGAGCGAAGTTTTTACCGGAATCGATCGTGGTGCCGTAAATCGACGTTAAAGCTAACGTTAAGGTAAGGGCTCCTTCCAAACATTTAGTTTGCATTTAGGGCCTTATATGTGGTTGTGTGGAAACGAATTTTGTTAGGGTTGGAGTATTGATTTGGGAAAAATGTATCTAAGGCTTTATGGGTAAAATATTAGAGTTAGGTTTTGGTTATATTGAGGAATGTTTCATGGAAAATGAATTTACCTCATGTATGTATGATTTTGAATAAATGAAATTTATTGTGTTGATTTGTGTCGTCGTATTCGACGTGTTCATAATTGATAATTATAGAATTTTGAGATGTGTTTTGTGTGGTTTGTGCGAAAAAATGATTTGATGTGTTTTGGTGTGAATTATGGATTGAATGTGAAAGTATATTTGAGTTTGTTTTGTGTGGAATTTGAAAACCATTAAGTTAAACGAGAATTAAGAATGGGGAATCTCTTAATGTCTTGTTTACTTAATGTGTGTTTCTGAAAAATCGTTTAAGTTAACTGGGCATTAAGAATGGGGAATCTCTTAATGTCTCGGTTACTTAATGTTGTTTTGAAAATCATTCAAGTTAACTGGGCGTTAAGAATGGGGAATCTCTTAATGTCACGGTTACTTAATGTTGTTTTGAAAATCGTTTAAGTTAACTGGGCGTTAAGAATGGGAAATCTCTTAATGTCTTGGTTACTTAATGTTGTTTTGAAAATTGTTTAAGTTAATTGGGCGTTAAGAATGGGGAATCTCTTAATGTCTTGGTTACTTAATGTTTGTTTTGGGAAATCGTTTAAGTCAAAAATATATTAAGAATGAGGAATCTCTTAATATGTCTATTTTGCTTAATGTTGCCGTGAAAATGATTTTGTGGAGAAATGAATTGTCTGTGTTGGGATTGTCGCGCCAAGGTGATGCCATGTGATTTGTTGGTTCATCTTGTCCGTGTTGGAATTGTCGAGTCAAGGTGATGCCATGTGATTTGTTGGTTCATCTTGTCCGTGTTGGGATTGTCGAGTCAAGGTGATGCCATGTGATTTGTTGGTTCATCTTGTGCGTGTTGGAATTGTCGAGTCAAGGTGATGCCATGTGATTTGTTGGTTCATCTTGTCCGTGTTGGAATTGTCGAGTCAAGGTAATGCCATGTGATTTGTTGGTTCATCTTGTTTGTGTTGGAATTGTCGAGTCAAGGTGATGCCATGTGATTGGTTGGTTCATCTTGTTCGTGTTGGAATTGTCGAGTCAAGGTGATGCCATGTGATTTGTTGGTTCATCTTGTTCGTGTTGGGATTGTTGAGTCAAGGTGATGCCATGTGATTTGTTGGTTCATCTTGTCTGTGTGGGTATTGCATTGAAACCGTTAAGTGGTATGTTTTGGAATTATGTGTAAGTGTGTTGATTTTACTAAGAGTTATGTTTTTAGAATTTGGTGATAACATGTTGATTGCAATACTATTTCGAAACTCATGATGTTGTAGTAATTGTATTATAAGTGTTAAGTGTTATGTTTTTGGAATTTGGTGATAACATGTTTGATTGCAATACTATTTCGAAACTCAATTTGTCGTGGTGATCGTGTGGGAATTGCTAAGTGTTAAGATGTGGATTTGTGTATGAATGTGATTGAGTTAGTTTATGTATTTTTGGAAGAATATGCAGGGAAATCGATTTCCCAATCGATTTGATGAGTTACAGGAACTTCTCTAATTTGACAAAATCGATTTGGAAATCGATTGGCATTAAGTTAGGGGCTCAACTATGCTGTTAATCAATTGCCCAATCGATTGGCATTAAGTCAGTGGCTCAGCTATGCTGTCAATCAATTGCCCAGTCAATTGCCCAATCGATTGACATTAAGTCAGTGGCTCAGCTATGCTGTCAATCAATTGCCCAATCAATTGCCCAGTCAATTGCCCAATCGATTGGCATTAAGTCAGTGGCTCAGCTATGCTGTCAATCAATTGCCCAATTGATTGCCCAATCGATTGAATTAAGCCCAGAATTCAAATTTCACTAAAAACCTTCAGAAAATCGATTGGCTTAGTAGAAATTCTTATTTTGAGTTAGATAACAGATTGCTCATTGATTTACCAATGTCTTGGTTAGTTATGTATTACTTGAGGGATTGAGAACTTTATTTTGATTTCATTTTTAATTGGCAAGCATTATATGAACTTTTAGCATATGGAAAACCCTTTTAAGATGCATGCTAAGTTGAAAAGATTATTTTATGCATTTAAAAACTTAAATGTTATGTGTTAACTGTTAATTTCGGTTGGTGACCCTTTACAACTATTGTGGAAATTTGGGCTTTGCCCTCAGATGAGAGTCAGGATGATCCTACCGGTTCGTACCCTATGGGAATGTGGATGGGAATGCTTGATTGGAGCTACGTTAGGAGGATCTCACGGGGCGCGTGGAGATCACTCAGGGTGTTTAGTTGTTTTGTAAAATGATCAGACTAGGTTGACACAGAGGGAACAAATGTCTTTCTTTCGGGTTGTTTTATTTTAAACTGGAAGACTGTACCACTTTTGTTATGTAAATCTTTTGAATACATATTTTGTGAACTTTTCCGCTGCTTGTAAATTATAATGACTTAATTATTTATCCGAAGGTGTTACTTTATTTATTTCTCTGTTTTATTTTAATTTCTTTTGAAAAAAAAAATACACCCTCGCTTTGAAAAACGGGGTGTTACAGTACCGAGTTCGATTCCTACTCATGAAACAAAAAGACCGGCTATTTGTGTTGCCAATTTTTGTGTTGGAAACTTAAAGCCTCGATTTCACACTTTGTTTATTGTAAACTGGAAAAGAGATTTTTTATTCGTCTTTTTTGTTTCAAACTTATTTGCCTATTTTTATAACCATAGAAGTTTAATACAACCCTAGAAGTCAGCAAATTTAGTCTAGTCTGATCTTTGCCAGCTTAGTTGTTTCGAGAATGCTTCATAAACATACCTCGTTTTAGTTAGCTTTTGAATGTTTTTGAGTTCAGCTATTTCCTCTGAAAGTAGCAATATGGTGGTAGGAAGTGTAAAATTATTGGTTGTTTTCTAAGTAGCACCTCTGAGAGCGAGACCAAGGCTCTGTTTTGCAAGGTCTAATTGCTAGCTGATTGCGAATAGCTTATAGCTTATTGTTTATAAGCTTGCATGATCAAAACAGAGTTGTTTGGTAACCGCCTTCTCTCACAAGCTTATAGCGTATCATATTTTCTCTTTTTTTACACTTATTATCTTAATTGAAAAAACTTAATATTAATTAAAAATATCTTTTTATATTTATCAATTAGTTCAACCGCTAATTTTACCAAACACTTCAAATTCAATCTGGTAGCTTATATGCTATAAACTCATCAGCTATTAGCTAGTTTATTTGTCATCCGTTATTTTTGACTAAACAGAGACTAATTAGTTGTCTTTTTGCAGGTGGTATGGGGTAAACTGTCCATGGTTGATGTAGAGAGACGACTTCTGTCAAATGCCCTACAAGATCCTAATAACCAGCACTTCATTTTACTTTCTGATAGGTAAGTTGCTTAGTATTTATTTATTTTTGCATTATTTATTAACTTATTTTAGGTTCTGATCTTTTTCTCATTGGATTTGCAGCTGTGTGCCGCTGTATAATTTTGACTATATTTTTTATTATCTGATGTATACAAATATCAGCTTTGTGGAATGGTATGCAATGCTCTCTCTCCCAAAAGAGTTGGTTGATATTTTCTTTTATGGTGTCATTGATTAATGCACCCTTTACTTTTCCATTTTAGTTTTAGGGATCCTGGTCCTGTTGGCAATGGCAGATGCTCAGAACACATGTTACCTGAAGTTGAGATTAAGGACTTTAGAAAGGGTGCTCAGGTACATTTTTGCATAAATCTTCTTGTTGCCGTTTTGTTGATAATTTTAATTTAAGCTTTTCCTCTATTTACTATACAAGGGAGTGTTTTATTATGTGAGGAAAGTATTTAAGCTTTTACTTTTATATGTATTGCTCAATTAAATGTCATCACATTGTGAACTATTTTATGCAGTGGTTCTCCATGAAGCGGAAGCATGCTCTTATTATTATGGCTGATCACCTATATTACTCAAAATTTCTTGCTCGCTGTGAGGTGCAGTTTTTATATATTGTTGCCAACAAAATTTATAGCAATTTTTTTTTTATTATATATTTTAGTATTTTTCTAGTGTTTGGATTTAAACATATTAAATTTACTATTAACTGATGGTTATCAAACCTAGCCTATGTAGTATTCTAATTTTAGGTTCAATGAGCCTATTGACTTTAAGCCTTTTCTTCATTTTTTATTACTCCAACATAGTATAGAGAGTGCTTGATACAAAGTGTAATTTGAAAATTCAAAATGTTAGCTTTCTCATATATTCCATTTGAAAATGTCTACATGGAATCAGCAAATGAATGTTGTTTTGATTTTGCATTCTTTGTATATATTCCATTTGAAAATGAAAATTCAAAATGTTAGCTTTCTCATATACTCCATTTGAAGGGGAACTCCATTTGAAGGGGAAGTGCAAATTTTTTAGAAAGTCAACGCCTAATAATTGTCAAATAGAAACATCCCACATGATTAGTTGTTACTTAAACAAAAGCTATTACTTGAATTTAAAGCTATTAACTTGAAATCTAGTGGGTTATATATTTGAATTATATAAATGACAATACATAATTATTTTTGTTGTGATCCTAGACAAAAACAGAATGAGATTTTAAATTGTTTTATTCGATAATTTGTGTATTTTCCTTTTTAAGGTATTATTAGTAGTTTGTTGGATCTAAATTTTGAGTTTTGAATAGATTGTCCTTCATTTGTTAGACAATCTCTACACACCCAGCAGCAACAACATTACAGTAACAGTTACAGTTGTGCTTAAACAATCGCTACGCACCCAGAAAATATGCACCCATAGCAATCTCTACGAAATAACCACCACAATTATGCTGAGCAGAATGTGATATGTTTCGGAGATAATGAGGCATGTTATGGATTTACTGCAAAAGTGCATGCAAAAGTGCAGTAAATCCGAAACATGTTCATGACCTCGGACACATACTTCATGACCTCATGACCTCGTGTAATACTTCATGACCTCTGTATAGATAATATTCGATAATATTTATATTGTGAGATTATATAATATGTGATACACATCTGTATAGATGTTCAATAATATGATGTTCAATAATATTTATATTGTGTAATTATGTGATAACACATTTATATAGAAGTTCAATAATATTTATAGAGGTTCAAGAATATGTCATGTAATACACCATGTCATGTAATACACCAAACTATACATAAAAATTGTTTTGAGCGTATAAACTTGAACCTTGAATATAAATTTATAAACTTAGAATTTGAAACTTTTATAAACAACTTTTATAAATATGAATAAACAACTTTTATAAATATGAATCAAAGCAAAAAAATAATAGTAAATATGATGAAACTTTCGTAAAGATAAAATAAACAAAGACAAAATAGTAACAAGAAAATGAAAACAACAATAAATATAACAACAACAAAAATGATACGATGAAAGATGCAAAAAAAGGAAGCAAACAATAAAAATAAAATGACAACTTAAATATTATGAATAAAAGAGAAATTGGGATGCAAGAGAGAAATAAGAATGATGTATTTATAGAGAAAGGGGCAAGGAGGGAGGGTTTTTTGCAATTTGGTTCCATGGTAAGGGTTGATATGTCATTTTCTCCATTTGGTTTGGGCTAAATTGGTCATTTACTTTTATTTTCTTACATGTAACTAAATGTCCCTTTCATCTTTTCTTACACAATTATTCCTTTCCATTTTATTGATATCCTTATTGTAGGGGTAAGGTTGAAGTTATGGATGTTGAGATCCAATGGAGGTTTTGTTTTTTGCCTATGTAAACGTTTTAAGATTAAAATAAAGTATTTTTGTACTTTATGTGCTAGACGTTTAGAATTGCAATTTCATTAGCTGGTTTTGAATATGATGATATTTTCATTTGTTTTTTAATTTTAATTTTTTTGGTGGAAGAAGGTATTTGTGTAAAGGGAAATGAAATAAAAGTAGCATTTGTTTGTTTTTTCTTATTGTGATTAATTTATACAAAATCTCTACTGATGATTTCCTAAAGTATTAACTAAACACAACATATTTGAGTACATATTCTAAAGTAGCATTTTTTTTTTTTTTAATTTAATTTTAATGAAAGTTTGACTTTGTTGTTGTTTCGACACTACTTGAATGTTGTTTCTGGCCTATTTTGTTGTCAAGGAAATGTTTGTTTCAGTCCACCAGTCGTTAATAAGGAAGGCATATAGACACTTTATTTAATTTATTCTAGTAACATCGATATTTAAATATCTTTTTAATTACAAATAAATTAAAATATATTTAACCTAAATTATAGATTAAATATACATAATGCAAAATATATTTAGTAGAGTTCACCTTAAAAACCACACAACTCAATTTAGTAGTATTAGGCTATTAACTATTGTATACATGTACTAAACATTAATATGCAACAACCCATATTCATTTAACTAGCCAATCTTAGTTTTTGTAAACACCTTCCATCAATTTCTACAAGAGGATAAAACAAAATTAATGAAAACTTTCATATTATATCTTTCCAAAGTCTATTTCCATTGTTGGTACAAACTTCGAGTTTTGATAAAGTATCAATTCTTTTATGGAAAACCATCATGGATTCATTCAAGAGAGGAATCGATGTTATTAACTGAACGGGAGAAAGCTAGTACATCATTGGGATCTTGAGCTCTTTCACCACTTGAAATTATGTTCTCACGAATGATTCTTTTGGCCATTGTGTCACTCTCTACTTCCCTTTTACACTTATCATCGTTACTAATTTGGTTACTTTCTCTTTTCTTCTCTTGTTCTTTTTCTACTTGCTCTTTCCTTTCTTTATGTGCCTCCATAAACCTTGACTCTTGTTGTTTGAATAATTACCCGACAATAACAACATATAAAATCAAGACCCTTGTCAACTATATATAGCAAGTGATATATGGATCATTTGTATGTACACGTGTCAAGTCTTCGAACGTAGAAACTACTACGTGTCTCTTGTTTGTTTTTTTTCAATGATTATATCCAATATTAATTAATTTATTTTACTATTAGATTGAGTTTGATCAATATATGGCTATCCTTGAAGGCTGAAACCAATACGTGTCCAGTCCTTGGTTTAAATGTCGGATGTGAGAATCACACGTGTAAGTTATTTGACATCTAAAAAGGGATAAGAGAATGAAGCACTTGAGTTTTGAGGGTCTTAAAATGCCATATCTAAGGCATGAACATATGCAAACTTGGAATAATTAATTATTTTTTTTAAAAAAATATAAATTTTATCATAATTAATTTAAATAATGGTAAAATTTCAATTTAAATTTAAAATAATATATTTAATTTAGCAATATTAACATTAATCATTTGAATATGAGTTAAGAATAATGTTATTCTTCTTTTAGATGTTTTGAAATATATATTTTTTTAATTAAATTAATAAAGATTTCTGTACATTCTAATAAGTTCAATTTTATAGTTCAAAGTATTTTTAGTGAAAGAAATGATTAATTAAATATTATATGAATAATCATGTTATTTTATTTTAAATAGTTAATTAAATTAAATAATTATCAAAGTATTTGTTTTTCATTTAAATGCTTTGTTCAAATATT
>JBBPBR010000001.1:11562993-11577247 GCA_037974775.1 Cicer pinnatifidum
TTTCAATTTAATTTTTTATTTTAATTTTAAGTGATAATTTGATATTTTATATTTTTAAATATCAACAATGTTATTCTTTTTTATTTTTTTATAAAAATTTATCAAAAATTTCAAACAAATTCCATAAAATTAATTATCATCCTCAATATAATGCAATCTTATCAAATTCACAACTTAAATATTTAAATAAACTTATATTTTCATCTCTAACAACATCAAATAAAGAATGAAAAAATAAGTTTATTTGAAGATTTGAGTTACGAATTTGATTAAATTTGTAATATATTAAAGAATATAATTAATTTTATGAGTTTTGTTTAAAATTTTTGTGAAAACAAATAATAACATTGATGATATTTTAAAGAATAAAATATCAAATTGTCACTTAAAATTAAAATAAATAATCAAATTTAAAAAAAAATAAAAAATAAAAA
Source organism: Cicer pinnatifidum (assembly GCA_037974775.1). NCBI lineage: Eukaryota > Viridiplantae > Streptophyta > Magnoliopsida > Fabales > Fabaceae > Cicer > Cicer pinnatifidum. The sequence goes on from JBBPBR010000001.1 coordinate 11,563,428, forward strand.
TATAATTTGAAATTAATTAAAATATTACAAGCAGTATTTAGTCATTATTTTAAAAAAGTCATATATCCTATGCAAGTAATTTCATTTTACTTTAAAAATACGAAACATAGGGGGCAGTGGCCAACCAAAAAAAAAAACTTATAGATGAAATGACTATAATGCCCCGATTAAAACTAAAAAATTACAACAATACCTAAACTTATTTCAATTTTCTCTTTCTTCCTCTCTCTTTCCAACGGCGTTTCTCCAACTCCCTCTCTCTTTCCAGCAGAGTTTCTCCCTCTCCCTTTTGCTTACAAGTTACAACCTTCCTCCCTCCCTCCTCTAGAATCAGATTCGACAAACGCACGACTGCCTTTGCTAGATTACGAATCACGAATCGCTCCTCTGCTTGTTGTGGGACTGCCGCCGCCTCTGCCTGACTGCCTCCGTGGCGGTGGTCGTTCGTCGCTCTCGCCTCTTTGTTCGCCTCTCTATTTAGTTAGTGCTGATTTTGATTAGTTAGTTTTGATTTGAAATTCGGATTTCTATTTTGTTAAATTTGATTTTGTTAGTGTAGCTTTTTGCTTATGTTCTTCAGTTTCAGTTAACATAAAATTTAAACCTTATTTTATTGTTGTGGAGTTTGAAACTTTGATTTGGAGTTTCAATTAGATGTTAGTGCTTATTTTTGTTTAGAGTTTTTGTGTTGCACATAAGGTATTTGATTTTATGTTTATATAAAGTGTTTGAATTTTTTGGTTGCACACAAGGTGTTTGATTTTATGTCATATAAAGTGTTTGAGGTTTTTTGTTGCTTAGAAGGTGTTTGAGTATGGTTGCATTTTTGTTTGAGATTTTTTTTGTCCATATAAAGTGTTTTAGTTTTTTTTTTATGCATTTAAGATATTTTATGTTTCTTAAATTAATTAATTTAGATAAGTTTGCGAGAATGAAGAAGAGTAAAAAAAATGAATTGATTTAGATTAGTGTTTTAGATTATATATAAGGTTCATATATTTTTATGTCGGCCACCCCAAAATTATCGGTCAAGCTCCGCCATTGACTACATACCATATGCATAAATGTGTCAAGCTCATTTTTTATGGTTAACAATAAAAATGGTTCAGCGAAAACAAATATAAAAGTGGAGAAAAAGTTTAGGTACAAGGAAATAAAAAGTGGAGGCTAGTATTTAATATCTATTTGTCTAAAGTTAATAAATATAAGTCAATTAAAAAATTATTATTTGAATAATAATTTTGTTTATTTTATTTTAACTATTTTAATCTTTACATTAATTACAAATAGAGTTTTGAAAGCAATGAAAGTTATAAGAATTAAATTTACGAAGAAAATAAACAATTAGTTTCTTGCAAATAAACTAATTATTTACATTAAAAAATATATTGATAATCTATTTAATACATCATCGATTATAAATAAATATGACTATTTAAAATATTGTCCAACTTAATTCTTTTAAATAATATAGTGATCAATTTGTGCTTTAGGAATTAAATTAAAATACAATATTATGTTCGTGAAATTGTATTCTTCTCCGTCCACACATTATACATTCATCTCACACTAAACAATTTAATTGAGAGATAAACTATCATTTTAAGTTTTAAAAATATACCACATTATTTTGGTTTTTGAGGCACAAATTATTTGGGTTACTATTGACGTTATTTTAAAAAGAGCAATTAAATTTTTTGATAAGCAAAGCAACGTTTTGATTTTCGGCTAGCAAGACAACGTTTTGTGCTGCTAAACATAAGTCAATTAATTCTTCATGTGTCAATTAATTCATTTTTTACTAATTCTTCATTTGTGATAACTTTTTGTGATAACAATTAAATGCGTTCAAATAATTAAAATATAAAATATTTATTAATTTAATAATAATAATATGCATCGACCACAAAATCATAGATTTAAAATTGACATATAATTTTGAATCCAAAGGACAAGAAGGGATTTTGAAATTATCATGGTTTGGGTCCCACACTCTCGCGGCCCTCCGATGTTCACAATTGTATTTCTTTTTAACTAAAAAAATCTTCAAAATTCTTCTTGCATAAAGGACATTTTACTTTTTAGCAGGAAATAAGTAAAAATAAAATGAATGCGGATTCTCTACTTTATTGCGATAACTGCTTACTATCTTTCAGTCATTTTGTCCCATAAAAAATGTCCAAATATTGGGATCATGCCACATAAAGTTGACTTTTGTACCTCTTTAATTAACTTTATAGTCTAGAATTGTTAAAAATCTAAAATTATTTTTAAAAGATTTCATTAATAGAATGATAAAAGAAAAAATTATTTAAAATCTCACACTCTGTTATTACCAAAAATTTCGCCACTAAAATTTTGAATAAAATATTTATAATATCGGAAATTTGTACAATGAAATTTTTGGTAGTTACTTTTACTTTATTGAAAATTTGAAATTTCCAGTAATTACAATTTACTTATCAGAAAATTCAAATTTTTGAAATATTTTGTAGTTATATTTATCTTACCAGAAATTTAATTTTAATTTTTTGAAATATTCAATAGTTATTATACTTAACCTGAAATATAAAAATTTCAGTATGTTTATTATTATTATTTTAAAATAGGGATAGAAAAAACACAATTAATATGTATAGATTTAACTGAAATATTTACGATATTGATCCAATTTCTTAGTGTCAAATCATGAACATGAGAGGTCTAATAAATTTTTGCTTCTTTATTCCTCGTTAAAACAATAGAAAGAAAATATATATATATATATATATATATATATATATATATAATTTTTTTTTTACAAATATTATAAAAAAAAATGTTCCAAAAATTAAGTGACAAATGAAATTTCGTGTAAATATCCTGAAAATAAAACTCACTTTTCAGAAAAGACAAATAGTGGGAGTGAAGGCAACTTTTTGATTTTTACAGTTGATTAAGGGTACTTCGGACATTACAAACATAAATTTTTCAACTATTACCGTCCTCTCCAGCCTTGGGAAGCCTTAACATGGAGCCAACACGATTACCAGAGGATACGTCCATAATTTGCATAAAAACCGCTCATTAAAATATACAATATATATAATTTTACATTTAATTATGTTAAAGAATAGGAAAAGAGTATCCATAGATGGAGTTTTAAATATACCATGCAAATAGAATGACAAAACATGCAAAAAGGATCACTGCAGGTTGGTTTTGGAGACACCATATATTCTTCAACCTTAGAGCAAATATAAATCTAAGAGCCTTGAATAGAATCCATAAGCATCAAAACAGATAAATTTCTTTCACTGCAATGCAGACAATAACTATAAAATTATATTTTATAACCTTAATATAAGTATGATTTAATAAAAAATTAAGATATTTAACCTAAATTTTATATTACACACATCAATATTTTAATTAACTTTTATTTATATTTAAAACTAAAGAAAATAAAAACACATAACAATCTTTAACGGAAATATAAATGTTGTCTTGAAAGTGTAAAAGATGGTTTGAAACAAAAAGTGTTGTCAGCATTATAGATGTGAAGGGTTATCAACCCTTTTCAAGGATCGATTTAAAATTGAAAGCCTAGTCAGCATTAAATATACTTTATATCTTATCAAAATTGTGGTTGTTGGCCAGCAACTCTCATGGTTTTTCCCTTTCTTAATTATATATTTCCAATCATTATTGTATTTTTTTACGATAAACGTTATGTCATTTCATTAATAATTAAAATCATATATAATTAATATTTTCATCACAATTTACATGCAAATCATGTATGTGTTCACCTTAACAAAAATCCAAGCGATTATACATCTCTTCTAAAAAAACCTCTACCAAACACAATAGAGAATGTGAGAATAAAAGAATCCAACTATTACAACAACATTCTCGTATTTAGCTTAATTTTCTTTATTAGTAGTATTTAGGCTATTCACGACAAAAGTTGAGTCTATGTGGAAGATTTTAGTTAAAAATTTAAAAAGAAAAATTGAACTCGTTGTACTTTTATTTTTTCTTATTTTATGTTTTTCGATTGAGTTATAAATTAATTCAAAATTTTCAAAACAATTTATTTTAATTTAAATTTATTAACCATTTAATTCCAATTATTTAATTTACTTTATTTATATTTTAAACTATAATAATGTTAATTAGTCATATATATATATATATATATGCTATTTTGCCCTTCCTTTTTTAGAAACACGGGTGGCCAGAGGACAATTTTGATATTGGGTCATTTCTAGAAGAGTGTTTGTCTCTTATGGCTGAGCATCTCATGGATCATCACTAGAGCTGTCAATTTGACAAGGAGAAATGTACCACGCACTCTCACGTTTGTACCTGCCACCCCCCCATGCATGTTTAAAAGACCATTATACCCTCCATCTCATCTATAAAAACCCCAAAAAAAATTTACTTTCACTTTTTTACAGTCCCCATTTGAAAGTTTAAAAAATTTGAAGCTCATCCAACCTGTTCCTCGAACATTTCATAATTTCGAAGCTTAAAAAGTAAGTATATTTCGAAAATTTGTATGTGTTTGAAATTTTCGAAGCTTTAAAAGTTAGTCTATTCGAACCTTTAGAAACTTTCGAAGGCAAATTTTCGAAGTTCTGAGAAAGTTTCGAAGGCAATTTTTCGAAGGTCTGAGAAACTTTCGAAGGCAAAGTTTCGAAGATGAGGGAAATGTTCGAATGAAAAGTTTCGAAGATGAGGGAAAGCTTTGAATGGAAAGTTTCGAAACTTACTGAAACATTCGAAAGACATTTCAAAATTTTCAAAAATGCTGAAAACTTGGAGTATCATATTTGGTTCAAAATGGTTAAAAAATATTGAAGAATAAGAGTTATTTTTTATTTATTTATAATTTTTTGAAATAAGGGTTGGTTCAAAAAATAAGGGTTTTTTGTTATTTATAATTTTTTTTAATATGTAAATATTTATATATTGCCTTTTATTACATAATATTTTTTATTGTTTATAATATTTTTTAATATGTAAATATTTATATGTTGCTCTTTATTATATTAATTTTTTTTATTGTTTATAATTTTTTTTAATATGTATAAATTTATATGTTGCAGTGCCTAGGATGCGATGTGCTTTCGGACAAATTATTCACAACATTATAGGTGGTGATAGAGGTGATTTGATAAAAATTAAACTTTTAATTAGTTGAAATTAATAGCTTATATTTATATAATATATATGATTATATTTAAATAATTATATATTAAATAATATATTTTTGTTTCCTTTTATTATATTATTAATTTGTCTTTTATAATAATTTTAATATTTATTATAGGTGGTGATAGAGGAGATGGTGTAGAGAGAATTCCACCAACAACATCAAATAGACGACGAAACGAAGCAAATCATCCAATTAGGCAGCGTCGTCGAAGACAAGACCATGATGATGTTGTCGAGTCTACTGCCCATGCACATATGGAGGAGGATGTCCGTGAGCCTCCTCAGATGGAGGAGGATGTCCATGAGTCTCAGCCTCAGATGGAGGAGGATGTCCATCAGCCTCAGATGGAGGAGGATGTCTCTGAGCCTCAGATGGAGGAGGATGTCCATGAGTCTCAGATGGCACATGCTGATGATGCTGCTGCACATGCTGGATTTCCTGGAGGACCGATGATAACACAGCTGTTGACACAGTATGAACACCACGTGGCTCGGAGGCTATGGGAAGGAGAGGTATATTTCAATTTATTAATTTAAATATATATATTTAATTGTTTATTTAAAAGTATTTATTTAATTGTTTATTTAAAAGTAATTTATGATTAATTAAAAGTATTTATTTAATTAATTGTTTAAATAAATTTATTAATTCAATTATCAATGTATTTAAATTAAGTTTATATAATTAAATTTATTAAATCAATTATTTAATTGAGTTTATTTAATTAATTGTTTAAATAAATTTATTAATTCAATTATCAATGTATTTAAATTAAGTTTAAATTTATTAATTCAATTATTTAATTTAGTTTATATATTTAATTGTTTAGTTAAATTTATTAAATCAATTATTTAATTGAGTTTATGTAATTATTTGTTTAAATAAATTTATTAATTCAATTATCAATGTATTTAAATTAAGTTTAAATTTATTAATTCAATTATTTAATTTAGTTTATATATTTAATTTTTTAATTAAATTTATTAATTCAATTATCAATGTAATTAAGTTTATATGTTTAATTGTTTAATTATTTCTGTAAGTTTATTTAGTGTATGTTTAATTGTTTAATTAGTTATGTAATTACTCGCAGGATCGTGGATCGTTGAAAGTAATTACTCATGGCTTGAAGTTGAAGAAGTTTGCGGAAGTACCTGTGCCAGATCCTGTAAAGTATTGGATTCGGGAATCTGGGCTGCTACATCTATCTTCAGCTTACCTCACTATGGTTGATGCTGGTCTGATCTCTGCATTTGTTGAAAGATGGCACAGGGAGACCAGCTCATTTCATTTGCCAATTGGAGAGATGACTATTACTTTAGACGACGTTGCGACTCTCCTTCATATCTCACCCCATGGTAAATTATTTAGTGCACCTGCGAATATGAACACTAACAATGCTGCAAAAGCTGCATATGAGTATTTAGGTGCAACATGGGAAGAATCCTTAGCTGAGATTAATTATAATAAATGTGGCCAATATAGATTGCAATGGTTACGTGATTTATATATTCGTCTCATTCAAACTAATCAGTTTGAATGTGCGGCTAGAACGTATCTATTGCATTTAGTTGGCACCACAATTTTCGTCGATAAAACACATACGCGTGTGGAGGCGAAATACATCAGTTTATTTATTAATTTGGATCGTTGTCGAGACTATTCCTGGGCTACTGCTGCATTGGTTTTCCTGTATGACAACCTGGGAGATGGGGCTATCCGCGACACTCGATAGTTGGGAGGTTACATGACTCTATTACATGTATATCCTATTATTTAATTATTTTATTTATTAAGTTGTATTAATTAAAATAAGTATATATTTTACTGATTATTTATTATGTTATGAATGTTGCAGTGCTGGATTTACGAACATTTCCCTAGGATTTGTAAGCGGGGCAATAGAGGTGATGTTCCTGCACATCTTCCAAGAGCATGTAAGTGGACTTTAAAACATGCGGTTGAAGGTGGATTAGTGACCTATCGCCAAAGACTTGATGCATTGATGCTCGATGATGTAGTCTTTACACCATATGATGATGATCGAGCTAATCATCCATTTGAATCGCTTTCGATGTTCTATGGTTATCTTCGATTTGGTGGAGTGTCAGTACCATATTTGCCGGAGCGATGTCTTCGACAATTCGGTCGTATTCAGTGCATTCCTCCTGATGTTCCTCCGAGGCCGAACAATATAGATTGGGTGTGGCAGACTACTATGCAATCATCTGTAGCGGCGTTTCGAAGATTATATCATATTGCGAGTTTTCCTGGAGAGGTCACTACAGACTATTATGCATGGTATATAAGTGTTACACATCCTTTAATCATCCCTCCGTCTACTGCACATGCTGGTCCATCATCTCCTGCACATGCTGGTCCATCATCTGCTGATCGAGATCGTAAAGCAGCTGAGCTTGTACGTAGAGCCATTAATTTGGTTCGTCCATTTAGTGAAATTCATGAGATTTTAAGTGAGTTAAGTCTTTTGTACGATGATGTAATTTGATATGTGTTATATGATGTAATTTGAGATTTTTGAGATATGTGTTATGTGATGTAATTTGAGATTTTTGAGATATGTGTTATGTGATGTAATTTGAGATATTATGTGTTATGTGTTATCAAGATTAATTTGAGATATTATGTATTATGTGTTATCAAAATTAATCATTCATGCTATATTAAAACGATAGAAAAGATAAGAAGATTGTGCACCGGGATTTATACTGGTTCAGCTGTCAGTATGACAACCTACGTCCAGTCCTGAAATCAACCCGATTTCAGCCTTTTTCCAATATAATCAACTTGAGAACGTTTTACACGATGATTTGATAAATTAAATACAATATATTCTAATCTTCATTTAATGAAATAAATGATGATCTAATAAATGAGGGATCGATGCATTCCCAATGTTTCATACGTGCTGCATAAGCTACTTCCCAAGTCTTTGCTGTGTCACTACAAAAGTCTTTCCATTTTTGTGACGTAGGTGGTAAAGGACAATCAGACTTCAATTTGATCTGAATAAAAAAGATTAAAAAACATTAAGTATTAATTTTATCTAAATAATAAAAATTTAATATTAATTTGATAAACAACATTAATTTTACCTGTACCCAATGATTGTCGTTAACAAATCCAATTGCTAGTAAAGAGTGAGCAGAAGTATCTTTTGATGGTGATTTGTTTAGCGGAAAAAATGTCATATTCAGATTACGAGACAACGACACCAATATGAAATTGTATAGTGTTGATATCACGTAACCTAAGTCAGGTAAAGACATCCACTTATCTTTTCCTTGAGCACCCAATTTTGAGATTTTCAATGAGTTGCACACTGATTCAACATTGTCATCAAAAACATTAGAATAAACATCTTTATGTAGACCAATCTCTTTATCCAATTGTGATCGAACTAAAGCCCAAGATTCTTCGGTCCAACCTAGCAATGCTGCAATTGCACGAAACCCACAATTTCCATCAGCCACAACATCTACTATCTAATCAATATACAGATGTATATAAGTAGGAAATTGTGTCTTAAAATATCGTCTTGCAGAACGTTGAGATGATTGAGATTGTTGCCTTCCAGAACGTTGAGATGATTGAGATTGTTGCCTTGCATTTGCAGATTCTTGAGAGGCATCAACATACTCCCAATATGAAGGATCACGAGGAGTATCAAATTCTTTTTTCTTTTTACCAGCTCCTTTGGTTCTCACTTTCTCTGGTGGTGCAAGTATTGATGTGGTATGTGGAAATACAACTTCACGCACTTTTGCCTTGAATATCCTTTGACTTATAATATCGTGTTTATTCATGTACGCTTTCATTGCTTCCAACTCTTCAGAAAAATCCTAATCTGATAAAGATTCTTCATCCTCTAATTCATGTGCAATGCTTAACTGTTTCCAAAAATCATGAATGCTATCTAAAGGGATAACATTACCGTATATCTGCAACATAGCCAACTCACAAGCACATGGTAATCCATGAGTTGTTCTAATTGAACAACCACATTCTGTTTTGTTAGTACCAACAATCTTCACCCTTTCCAACTGTTTATAAATTTTTTTCATACATATTCTTGATACACAGTGATGTAGATTTTGAAAAAATTGTAAATTATACCCGTGCTCAACGTCCTTGATGGTTTTCTGAAAAGAAGATTGAATAATACATATTTGGTTTTTCAACATCATATTCACTGCATCCCAACTTTTACACAAATCACCCAAACTAGTTTGAAGCATGTTTTTCAATCTCCAATGAGCAGACTCAACTCTACAAATAAATTAAATAACACATCACATAAACTAGTAAATCATGTTTGCTAAAACAACACAAATCATATTTTAAAAATACCTGTTAGATGTTGTGTTCCCCAAATGCATAACTCTATTGGTCCAAGCCTTGACAAACCTTTCTTTGTAAGGTGTTAACCATGAATTTTTCACATAATCAACAAAAAGGATATATTCGGCACACAATAGCTCAAACTGTTGCAAATGATGATGATACTCTTCCACACTAGTCGAATAGACAATCTTTTTCCATAAATCCATTACCTCTTCTTGTCTATCCTTTTTGACATATTGTTTGCATTTTGCCCCAACATTTTTTTCAATATGAAAACGACATAGCAAATGTATTGAAGTAGGAAAAACAACACTAATCGCATTCATCATGGCAAGATCTCTATCAGTCACAATAACTTTAGAAATCAAAGACTCAGATTTGAACAACATTCGTACCTTTTCAAATGCCTAGATGAAGTTATCTTGTCGCTCTTGTTCCAAATAAGCAAACCCAACTGAAAATGTCAAACTAGTAGATGTGACACCGACTATTTCAAGTAATGGTAACCGATATCTGTTTGTTTTGTATGTGCTATCACATATCAAAACAAAATGAAATGTGTTTAACAACTTTATACAATGAGTATGCGTCCAAAAAATATCTCTCAAAATCTCCGAATCTTCCCGTCTTCTTGTCCAATGCACATAATTTTCTTCTTGTATTAACTTCAACAGATGCTGCATTTCTATGCACGAACCTCTCAATGATGATCGATAAGTATTCCTTGCTTTATATATTTGACTGGGAATAGTGACATTGGCTTCATTTCTCACTTTCAAAGCATTTAGAATGAATCTGGGTGCCAGCTTATACTTTGTCATATCATTGACAAATTTCCTCTCTTCTTCATTTAAACGCCCCAAATAAGAATGACCGGTTACAGTATCAAGTAATTCATGATTGTGTGTCCCACAACGAACACTAATTTTCCATCCCCGCCACGTAATGGTACACATCTGAGAGTAAATGGACAATTTTCCTTATGAGAGCAAGTTACTGATGATTTTGATTGTGATTTATATCTTCCACCTCTTTCGCATCCCAAAATTAATTTGTCTTTTCTTCCCCTAATTTCAATTGCTTTATCTGATCGAATGATAACAATTAAAATTCCATTTTGTATTCTAATGGTTTTTGCCCATTCAAATACATCTTCTCGAGAAGAAAATATCTACAAAATACGTTTCAAATAAAACATTAACTGATCAATGATGAAAATTTAATCAGTGATGAATTATCAGTAATAATAATAATAATACCTGATCAGTGGTGAATTTTTCTGTAGAATCTATAACATTTTTTGAAGCAGAAACATCAACTCTTCTCATACCTAATTTCAATATTAGTAACAAATTTAATTAAAAATCTACTCATAACTTGAATTTAATATAATATTTACTTATAAATTAATACTAACTTATAAAATAATATTGATGTAAAAAAAATTTAAAAAAAATTCGAAAATTTCAATTATTTTAAATTTTGGAATATCAGTTTCGAAACTTTAGGAAACTTTCGAAGCCAACATTTTCCATTTCGAAAGTTTTGTGTAATGCCAAAGGTTCGAGGCTTTGTTTGTGCTTCGAAAGTTTAGGTAAACCTCAAAGTTTCGAGTCTTTGGTTTGTGCTTCGAAAGTTTAGTTAAACCTTAAAGGTTCGAGGCTTTGTTTGTGCTTCAAAAGTTTAGAACAAGCCCAAATCTTCGAGTGCATATTTAACTTCGAAAATTTAAAATGCAACTAAACTTTCGAAATTTTCTATTGTTTGAAAAAATTTACATTTCAAATGTTTCATAAAAACAAAATTTTCGAAAATCTTACTGAAAATTGGCTTCGAAACTTTGAAAATTTCGAAGTTAACAAGTATTTTTTAAAATTTTCAAAAATGGGCCTAAAATCAAAATAGTTTTCCTTTTATACTTTTTACAGAGAGTATAATGGTCATTAAAAATTATTGGGGGGGTGGCAAGTACAAACGTGGGGGTGCGTGGTACATTTCTCTTTGACAAGCCCCCTAATTATTGACCCTAGTCCATATTTTGAAGGGGCCAAAAAAATTTATAATTCAAAAGGCCCCAAAAACAAGGCCCCCTAAACTAAAAATCCCCTAAAAATTTGAGGACTTAGGAGGCCCATAGGCCCACTTTTTTAAAAAAATGATCGATTTTCTTTTTTGAGAAATAAAGTTTTTCAATTTTTTCACCGATAATTTTTTATTTTTTTTATAAAATTTTCCGATTTTTTTTCAATAAAAATTTCCGATAAAAAATTTCTGACTTTTTTTGATAAAAAATTTCTGATAAAATGTTCGAGAGAGAGAGAGAGAGAGAGAGAGAGAGAGAGAGAGTATTTTTAACAATTTAATTGTATTTTTAAAAATATTGTCACAATTATAAAAATGATTTTAAAAAATATAAATTATATTTTTTAATCAGAAATAATATAATATTGAGTTTATTCCACGTAAGTGTGTGCCACGTCATCTTTTTTATTAACACGTCATTAAAAAAATGACATCTCATCATGATTTGGCCTCAAATTCTGTTTGGGGGACTAAAACTGGGGACAAACAAAATGGGGGGACTACTTTTAATTTTCACCTATAATAGAGGGACTAAAAGTGCAATTAAGCCTAAAAAAAATATATTTACGAAATATTCCAAACACAAGAAATGCTTAGAATACGTATAAAATAAAATTTAAAGTTTTTACAATATAACCAACACAAATTAGAAACCTAAAGATTGATCTACTCAAACAAAAAAATAAAATAATTAATTACAATTTATGTCTATGCATTCAGAAGGTTGAGAGTACTACTGATAATATATAACAAAACTTTATTATATGCAATTTGAATCACTCTATACTAAAAGTTTAATGTGTTTAACAATAAAATGTACATTAAAAATATGTAAACAAAAAATTTTGTGGGTGTGTAGAGATTGCTCTGGGTGAGTAGAGATTGTTAATAGCTTTAAATTTTGTAATGTTGTTGCTGTGTAGAGATTGTTCCAATGATAGCTTTAAATTTTGTAATGTTGTTGCTGTTGTGTATTGTTACTGCTAGGTGTCTAGAAATTCTGTAATGTTGTTGCTACTAGGCATTGACATTGTAAAAAAAAATTGCACTTCCCCTTCTTCAACTCCAGGGTAACTGTAAATTTCTTTTACAATTTCAACGCCTAATAATTGATAAGAAGGAAAAGTGCCTAATAATTGATAAGAAGCAAAAGTGTAGCGGTTTTGTATTCAAAAAAAAAAGTTCTTTATGAAGCCAAGCAACACTACTACATTTCTACCTTTCCATAAATTTCTAGAAGGGGTACAACAAAGTTTCTTTTGATACATCCGGATATTCTATATCATTTATATCGATGATACATGTGAAGATTATGTGATTTTTTTTTATATCAGATATTCTATCATTTATAGGGAGGATTGATAATACAAGATTATATAATATATGATACACATTTGTATAGAGATTCAATAATATTTATATTGTGTAATTATGTGATACACATTTATATAGAAGTTCAATAATATTTATATTATGTAATATAGAAGTTCAATAATATCTTATGAGAATATCTCATATAATACACCAAAATATACATAAAAATTGTTTTGAGCGTATAAACTTGAACCTTGAACATAAATTTATAAAGTTAGAATTTGAAACTTTTAAAGAAGATGAATCAAAATTGTTGAAACTTTTATAAACAACTTTTATAAAGATGAATCAAAGCAAGAAAATAGTAGCAAATATGATGAAACTTTCGTAAAGATAAAATAAACCACTACGCCAAAAATGATATTTAACAGCGCCCCTTTTACAGCGCTTGCTAAACACAAGCGCTGTTGTAAATGTATTTGAAAAATAACGGAGCCTTTTACAGCGCTTTTATGCACAAGCGCTGTAAAACAAGCGCTGTTGTAGGTCATATAACGTTTGCGCATAATGTTATAAGGCTTTTACAGCGCTTTTTAAAAAAGCGCTGTAAAATGAAGCGCTTTCGCGTATGCTTTTACAGCGCTTTTTTCACAAGCGCTGTAAAAGGCATGCACTTTAAAATAATTGGACCACCTTTTACAGCGCTTTTTTCACAAGCGCTATAAAATACAAGCGCTTTCATTGAATTTAACTACCTATTACAGCGCTTTTATTGACAAGCGCTGTAAAAGACATAAATTTCAAATAATTATATACGTTGGGAACCCTCATATCCTCTACATCTTTCATCACCTCT
>JBBPBR010000001.1:11583756-11596099 GCA_037974775.1 Cicer pinnatifidum
AAGGGCTTGTAAGTAATTAAACATCACTTTTATATAATGAATGAATTTGTATTATAAACTATAGTTTCTAACTAATATTTTGTTTTATCGAATAGCGACAAGAGACCCAAACTAATCAACCGTTGGGTCGTCACATCTTGTGGAAGGAAGCTAGGGTAAATAAAGATGGAGTGGTTGATAACCAAAATGTTCAAAAAGTAATAGAACTTTGTGTAAGTATATTATGACTTTAATATTTTTTCAATATTGTATTTATCACTTGAATACTTTTTAATATTGTATTTTAAAAATGATAATGAACTTAACTATTTTAATGTTACATGTATTTTAGGAGACCATCTCTCAAAGTTCTGAATGTGAAGAGGGCAACAAGGATAGTTGCCGGGATATTTTGGGCAAAGTTTTTAATGTTCCTGAATATTCCGGCCGAGTTAGGGGGAAGGAATTTGGCGTAACTCCCAGAAGCTTTTTTCCTCAAGAGAAGCGCCAAAAACCTTCCAACGAGGAAGTATTAGAGAAGCTCAGAATCCTATCTGAGCAAGTGGCACAATTGGTGAATACAAACAAAGACAAGCAACTTCCGGTTCAGCTCCAAGGTGAACTACAAATGGAGAGTGAAAGCGGGAGTTGCAACGTCGGTTTGAAAATTATTCCCGAGGTAATTAATTACTTACTTGCTTATGTAATTACTTATGCATTAAACAATATTATATATTAACTGTACTTATGTTTTAACTATTGATTTAGGGTGTCACTTCATGTTTTCTATACTTGTCCTCGCCCACTCATCGGAAGGTGGGAAAAGCAAAATTGTACAATACTTTGGGAGAAGTATTGCACAACACTCCGATCCCAAAGGGCCATGTCAAGGTATCGCCTACTGTTGCTTTCGAACCAACTGCACCGTTGCCGATACCGGACAACGACGGAGATATGCAGTCATTGGGCAAAGCTATCGGTAGTTACGTGGCATGGCCCACTAACCTTGTTGCCCTCATTAAGAGCCCTCCCAGAAACAAATCAGTGACGTCTCCCGATAAGGTTTGTCACATTTATTGCATAAGCTTTGTTAATTTTTTCAGATTCAATAAACTAACATTTAACCTCATTTTTGTAGGTCCAAATAAATAAACCACCCGTACATCCAAAAAAAAGCAGCAAACCTCAAAAATTGGAGGTTAATAGAGCTGCCAATAAAGCTGCCAAATTTGCAGCAATAAAAAAATTGGATCATGGCAAATCAGTCGCTGCTGCTGCTCCTCCTAAAATAAGTCAGCCACGCCTTGGTAAATACGGGGCGTGTCTTGACATTGCTGTAAAAAAGAACCTATGCAGCAGCGACGATTGCCGCATGATACATATGAATAAAGAAATATTCGGAGAGGAGTATGAGGAATTATACGACAAGGAGCACGTATACGAGCTTCTCGAACATAAGGAGCTCAGTGCAACTGTAATGAGCTTGTATATAAGGTAAAAAATACTTTTAATTGCATTTATTTGTAATTAATTAAATGTATTGGTAATTAATCTAGTTTAATATTTTCATTGAAGGTTTTTGCATGAGAAGGTCGTGTGCCCTAAGAAATTATCGAATAAATACTCATTCTTCTCTCCGCATAAAACGTCCATGTGGAAACTGGATGAAGACAATGTAAAGAAATACATTGTAAATATGTTTTTAGGAAATATTTCAAAGGATAAATTGTTCTTAGCACCATATAATTCAGGGTACGTAATTTTATCTTTTTTAATTGATGAGAATTTAATTTATTAGTTGTGTATAGACCAAATTGTGTAACCAGTTTTTTGTTGTTGTAGGGCACATTGGGTGCTATTTGCAATCAATGCCGTCTCTGAAGTTGTATACTATTTGGATCCCTTGCATGGCGATTACAACAATCACTCCGAAATCAAGACTTTGTTCGACACGTAAGTAATATTCATTTATTTTTGTTACACATATATATAAATAAGTGTTTGTTCATGCTAAAATAATCACATTTATTCATTTTATAGTGCATTAAAAGTTTTTCGAGCTCAAAGAGGTGCGGTAGTGTCGAAGCAAAAGTCTAATAATATTACATGGATCCCAATAAAGTGCCCTCGTCAAACAAACAATATCGACTGTGGGTACTATGTATTGAGATTCATGAAGGAGATTGTTGACAAGAATAAAACTATTATCCCAGAAACGGTACGGTATTTTGATTATATGATTTTCATATATAAATTATCTATATATTTGAAACTAACTTAATATAATATGTTCAATTTTTATATTGCAGTACTTTGAACATTCTAGTCCTTCATATTCTGAGCAAGATCTGATGGAATTAAAGGAGGAATGGTGTGAATATGTGCTTGAAATGAAAATTATTTGATTTTCTAGGAAATAGCATGCTGCAAGGGACTGAATATTATATGGTGCATAGTTATTATATGTATATGATCATAGGACAGTATATAAACTTGCATATAAATATGTTGTAAATTAGATTCAATGTATATTCATACCAAATATGTTGTAAATTAGATTCAATGTATATTCATACCAAATATGTTGTAAATTACTGTGTATCATTGTTCTGGTTCTGGTTCTGGTTGTGTTACTGATTCTGTTTCTGTTTTAACATGCACATGAATATGTTCTAAAATTAGTGATTCTGGATGTGTTGTGTTGTGTGAACTGGTTCAAACTAATTTTGGATAAAAAGATAAAAGACAGCGCTTTATAAAAAAAGTGCCATAAAAAGCTAAAAAACGCTTTTAAAATATATACAGGGTTAAAAAAATAATAATAATAAAAAATAACACCTTTAACAGCGCTTGTTACAAAAAGCGCTGTAAAAGGCACCCCAAATATGTATTATGGGTATGTCTTTTACAGCGCTTGTTACAAAAAAGCGCTGTAAAAGACACCCCAAATATGTATTATGGGTATGCCTTTTACAGCGCTTTTTACAAAAAAGCGCTATAAAAGGTACCCCAAATATGTATTATGGGTATGCCTTTTACAGCGCTTGTTACAAAAAGCGCTGTAAAAGGCACCCCAAATATGTATTATGGGTATGCCTTTTACAGCGCTTTTTACAAAAAAGCGCTGTAAAAGGTACCCAAATATATGAACTGTGGTATGCCTTTTACAGCGCTTGTTGTAACAAGCGCTGTAAAAGGTGCATAATAAGCGTGCGTTATAAATGGTGCCTTTAAGAGCGCTTTTTTGAAAGCGTTGTTGTAGCTTTTACAGCGCTCGAATCTACAGCGCTTTTTTTTTTTGAAAAAGCGCTGTAGAAGGCTTAAAAAAAGCGCTGTAAAAGCGCTTTTTTGGCGTAGTGAACAAAGGCAAAAAAGTAACAAATAAATGATAATGAAATAGAGAAAAAAAAGGATACAAACAATAAAAATAAAATGACAACTTAAATATTATGAATAAAGGAGAAATTGGGATGAAAGAGAGAAATAAGAATGGGTATTTATAGAGAAAAGGGGCAAGAAGGGAGCGTTTTTTGCAATTTGGTTCTATGGCAAGGGTTGGTATGTCATTTTATCCATTTGGTTTGGGCTAAATTGGTCATTTACCTTTTATTTCCTTTCATGTAACTAAATGTCCCTTTCACCTTTTCTTACACAATGATTCCTATGTTTGCTTTCCATTTATTGATATCCACTCACTCTACTAATAAATTTCCTTAAAATAAATATTTGCAAAAAAATATTCAACAAAAAATTTATGCAAATAATAAAAAATATTTTGGTAAGTATTTTTCTTGAAATAATTAATTTTGTCTAATTCTAACTAGGAATATAAGATTATTACACCAAATTGAAGTTGAATTATATGTTTATTTGAATATTAAAGTTAAAAACAAATTCAATAAAAAAAGGGCATATTTGATGAATTATTGTAACTGAGTTATTACTAATTTTTTTTTTTTTTTGAAATAATGAGGCTCAACCAATTTCATTAATTATAATAAATTGCTCATATTATCATGAATGTGAAAACTAATTAAGGATATAGCCACTTTTTTAAGCAGTGAACAACTTCGTCTCTTCGAAGGAGTTGAATTGCTCCTACATCAACTCATGTGTGGCTTGTTTAGGATGGGGAGACTACATACCATATGCATAAATGTGTCATAAGCTCATTTTTTATGGTTAAGAATAAAAATGGTTCGGAGGGAACAAATAGAAAAGAGGAGAAAAAGTTTAGGTACAAGGAAATAAAAAGTGGAGACTAGTATTTAGTATCTATTTGTCTAAAGTTAATAAATATAAGTCAATTAAAAAATTATTATTTGAATAATAATTTTGTTTATTTTATTTTTACAATATAACCAACACAAATTAGAAACATAAAGATTGAATGATGCAAACAAAAAACATAATAATTAATTACAAATTATGTTTATGCATACAAAAGGTTGAGAGTACTATTGATAATATCATAGCTAAGCCTTTTTATATGCAATTTGATTCACTCTATACTAAAAGTTTAATGTACTCAACAATAAAATGTACATTCAAACCATTGTACAAAAAATTCTCTCATTTTTTTATTTCCAAATCGCACACGTCACTGTAAACTAAACTAAATTAAATATTTGACGCATTATACGACCGCATGAAAAAAAACATATCAAATTTGTTTATCAATAAAATGAGAAAATAAATTACATCAAGAGTTACAGACTTAAATAATGAATTAGATAAATAAATAACTAATTAGTGTAATTAACCAATAAACTATACCATATTTAATACTCAATCTTGGTAAGATAGAGATATAATATCAAATGTGAAATACATCTTTAACTTGTTATTGCTCTTGATATTTCCTAAAATTCCTAAACAAATGGTATCACAATTAATCATGTTAGGAGATTATTAAAATTTAAGAGGAAATAATTTAGTTTCACTTCGAATAACAATAACTGAAATGAAAGATATATGGATAACTCATTATCTCAATGAGTTTAGGTAATGTCCAAATCTCATGATGGTTCAAATCATTAACTTGTTGTTCTTAATACTCCCCAAACTCCTCAATAAGGGGATTAAAGCTTTAGATTGGCTAATTAGTAAATTCATGTGTAATAAATTATTGATTCAAATTTGTTTCTAATTGTGTGGTAGATTCAAGTGGTGTGCTTCATTGTTTTGTAACGGTGATGATATTGATTTGGAAATATAATATCAATATCTCTTGATAATTTATATCTTAATTTTATAATTAAAATTTGTTGTTGTTCTCTGTGCTTCTCAGACTCTCAAACATATGTAATGAAAGGTCACCCATTTTGTAATGTTTTTTGAGCTGGCTTATAATCTCATTCAAGAAAGAAAAAAAGTATCGTAATCTTCCCCTTTTATCTTTAAAAGAATTTTTTTTTTGTATTAATTTAATTTTAATGAAAGTTTGGCTGTGTTGTTGTTTCGACACTATTTAAATGTTGTTTCTGGCTTATATTGTTACCAAGGAAATGTTTGTTTCAGTCTACCGGTCGTTAATAAGGAAGGTATATAGTCACTTCATTTAATTTATTCTAATAACATCAGATATTTATTAATTAAATTAAAATTTAAAAATAATATTTAAAATTTTTTTTAGTTACAAATATAAATCAAAATATATTTAACCTAAATTACAGATTAAATATACATAATGCAAAATATATTTAGTGATAAAAGAGTTCACATTAAAAACCACACAACTCAATTTATGTGTTACACGATTTTTAAAAAGTAATCTAAAAAAACCAATAGATTCAAATTGATTAACAACTTGATTGATATTTTTTTGTCCTTGTTAGAAAAAAAATTAGCTTGAGTATTGGTTACATTAAAGTCAAATTTTATTTAATGCTTATAAAATTATTTTGATATTAAGGATAAAATATTAATATTTTTATGTCGAAACAATCCTAAAATTCACCGTTAAATGCATTGATATTCCTCTTTTAAATTTTGAAATTTCACCGATATATTTAAAAATAATTAGTTTATAATAAAATATCAATTTTTTTTTGGTCTAAATGTATTAATCGGATATTATGTTAGACTTGATTTACATCTATAATTGATTTTTAGTTAAATTTTTATAACCATTGATGGCAATGACAATTAAATCGATGGATTTACATAGTTTAAATTTTGACATTAAATTTAAGTAATAAAAAATTGTTAGTTTATAATAAAATATAAATAAATAAAAATTGGTTTAATTTAAATTTTTAATCAAATATTTATATTATATTTAAAAAGAATAGAAAGAAAACATATCTGTATATAGGATGACTCTTAAAGGTTCTTGCATCGCACTCGCACCCACAACATCCTCAAATAACATATTAAATGTGTTGAAATAATTAAAATATAAAATATTTATTAATAATAATATGCATCGACCACAAAATCATAGTTTTAAAATTGACATATAATTTTGAATCCAAAGAGCAAGGATTTTGAAAATAATAATCTTAGGGATATGAAATTTGGTGATTTGAAGCTTCAACTAAGCATTCACGAATATTGTTATCTGTTTCTAGAAAGCTCATTTCCTCAGCTACTTTTTTTAATGTAGAAAAAAGAAAGTGTCATTATTTGTAAATATATTTTTAACCCGTTGATCCTCTGACATAAGAAAACAAAACACGTACGTGAAATTTTTCTCTTTCTAAAGGTGATATTGTATATATCTAACCTATAACTCTTATTAATCGTTTTTAATATTATTCCTTATTCCTCTTGTTCCAACAATAATGCTCATAAAATTTCTCTATACAAATAATTTTAGCTTTTAGATATGTTTGGTTTTGTGCAAAGAATTGTGTCAACATTGTTTTGCAGTTTCAGTCATTATTTAACACATGCAATTTTTTTTATGATTATAAGACCATACTTGATGATAATTTGGTTTGTGGATTTGTAATCTTTCAACAAATGAATATAATTAGTAAAAAGTAAATTGAAATATTTTTCATAATATATCTGATGCATAAATCCATCTTGCATCAACATATTATTGAATTTCATTTATAGTTGACCCTCCATGAACTTCCATAACAACTCAATAAAGGCTTTGTACACATACTTGTACAAATATTTTATACTCTTTATGCTACTACCAACCACCAAGTTTACGTGACCGTCATATATTAACAACAACCAAGAACTATATAGAACAAGCCACTTATTATCAACTAACTTATTTCTACTTATAGAAACAGAATGATCGTACCTTCTTCTACATTGTGGGTATGAGTCATTTTCACGTGGTGTCTCATCCAAGAACTCTTTTGAATACATTTTTATGTATTTAAATTTAGATTGAGTTTATCGCATGGTCCATGGATAATTTATTTTAATAGTGTCTTATGTAAACGTGGTTCAAATTCTATTTTCGGTATTTCAACTCTAACCACGCTAACATAATGTTCTAGGTCATACAATTTGTCATTAATGTCAAAAATCTACAACATATGCATATGTGGTAGTCCTCATTGTTAAAACTCGGTTACGTGCATGTAACTTTTAACCTTTCATAAGAAAATATATGGTTGCCCGTCATTAAGTACAATAGAAATTTCATCTTCATAATGTTGTTTCATGTCTCGATAACTACCAATAATAGACGACAAAAACATGATTCTTTAACCTATATTTCCTATAATGAAAAATTGAATATGTTTGTGAATGTAAAAATAACAATTGTCACTATTTAATATAAAGTTTAAATTAATATACTACAATGAGTTGCTATAGAAGTTTCGTCCACATGTTGCAAATCTTGATGTATTTCAGCACAAATATTTTGCTGGTGTATAACAATCCACCTTAATATTCCTTAATCAATCTTGACATAATTGTCTATAACATATTGTTTTAAAAGGCGACCATTTTTCAATAATATATATCGATCATTGGGACAAATCTATAGTTCACTAAACAGTTAGTTACAATTAAAACCTAAATTTTTTGTTATGATATGTGTTTCTATATGGTTAAAGGAATTGAATTGTACCTGAAGCATGTAATTGTAATATTATCGACATGTTATATTTCATATATTGTCATTTATTATGTTTAGGTCTCATCCATGTATCAAAAAAGGTAACAATAAAATATATTCTAACAGATCATATAAGATGTTATCTCAATCCAAGAAGGATTACATGTCATTATCAAGTAAATATATGATTTTCCATCGTTAAGCATAATAGCAATTTTATTTTCATAACATTGTTTTATGTCTCAATAACTAGCAATAAAAGCTGGCGAAAATATGATTCTTTGACCGATATTTGCTATAATGAAAAATTAAATGTATTTGTGGATGTAAAAATCAGTAATTATCACTATTTAATATAACATTTAAATTAGTATACTTGAATGAGTATCAATAGTAGTTTCATCTGCATGTTGCAAAATTTGATATATTTCAATTCAAATATTTTAATGGTGTATTGGAATCCACCTTAATCTTGCTTAATCCATTTTGACATAATTGTCTACAACATATTATTGTAAAAGGCGACTCATTTTCAATAATATATATTGACCATGAATACTACAGTTCACGAAATAATTAGTTACTATTAAAACCTAAGGTTTTTGTTATCATATATGTTTATATATTGTAGAAGGAATGAAATTGTACTTGTAATACTCTCGACATGTTATATTTCTTATGTTGGTATTTGTTATGATTAGGTCTCATCCATGTGTCACAAAAGGTAGCAATAAAGGATATTGTATGAGATCATATTAGATGTTATCTCAATCCAAGAAAAATTGCATGTCATTGTCAATAAAATATATGGTTTCCCATCATTAAGCACAATATATGTTATCTCAATCCACCAGATGGAGTTTTAAATATACCATGCAAATAGAACGATAAAACATGAAAAAAGGATCACTGAAGATTGGTTTTAGAGACACCATATACTCTTTCACTGAATGGAATCCATAAGCATCAAAACAGATAAATTTCTTTCACTTCAATGCAGACAATGAACTAATAAATATCTCGTCAATCCGCTCAAGTATCATATAAAATGGATCGATTTAAAACTTACAAAACAAAACTGAAATTATCAAAAACAATGTCTCAACCTAGATAATTAATCTTAAACAATACAGATATTACAAAAATTAATTCATTCTTCTAATGAGTTCATTGATGAAATCTTCCCTGTTGCCAGCATCACCACCTTCAACATAATGATTTCTTTTCTTCTTCAAACCACCTAAGGGTGCTTTCAGCTTAAAAGGCCACAGGAAGTTGTTTGCCTCTCTGAAGTGAGGTCCAACGGTCAGTATCTCATGAATAAGATCTTCAATGCAAATTATCCCGTGCTTCCCCAAAACCTGTCATCGAATATTATGTCAGTTGGAAAATAGAGGAAAAATAAACAGGAAACAAAAATATCAACAATAATAATAGCTACACGATACACGGGACATCCATACTCCCGTAACTTAGGAAATCACACATTTGATCTGGATTGTCATATCAAAGATCAAACGAATTGTATTCAAAATTTTAGCAAATTGGGTCCAAAATACAATTTCAGAATCGAGAGTCATTCATTTTGGTATGACAGTTCAAATTCCTGATAGCGTGATTGAGTGAATGCACGTGGTCTAAATCACAGACAGACCTGCTCGATGATAGAATTGTCTGTCAAAGCAATTCTCTGCCTGTCAACTTTGCCGTATCCTCTCTTGTAGATCAATTCCCTGACACTCTTCAGGTTAGGATACCTGAAACAAATAAGCATTTATTAAGAACCCATACTGAGTAATAACAAACAGTGTTAATCTAACTTAATAATTTGAGATTTTGTATACCCGAATGTAACATAAGGCTCGACTCTGTGGAGCATGTTCACGGTGGCTTTGTTGACCTTGAGAAAGACACCATTAAAAATCTGCAGATAAAAAGGAAATTGAGAAATAAGGCTACACTCTAATATTGAACGGAGTCTTAACATGGAGAATTTGAGGAAATGGAAAAGGAGATATAGAAGACAAAAAAAAAAAAAAACTAAAGTCAAAATGTTCAAGGTTAAATATTTGGTTAATCGTTAAATATTGTTGTCTAATATGACCGACTTACACAAGCACATATACCTGAGGCAGCATACTACACTTACTCTCATGCTAAATTTTAACTTTTATTTTGAATGAGGATAACCGGGATGAAGAACTAAACCACCTGGTTTTAATAATGAGTCTAACAAGGATTAATTCTATGAAAAGCTTTAGTTGTCAGATACATGGTTATTAAACATGCAAATTCTACAGAGTATCAAATAGGCACATTGATTATCCTTCAATACATAACATCGTACTCATTGTACTAACTATATTATACTTAACTCAATAATATAAATAAAATTAGTAATACATATACAATCTAAAATAACAACAATAAGCAAAAACAACTTTAAACTCCCATCTCATATAACATTTCAATAAAAGTGTCAATTAAAAGAGCTTGTAGGCGTATGTGATTAAATAATCAAATAAAAATATAGTTGGTGTTGGAATAGCTATTGGCTGAAATCTTAATTCAACAAGCTCAAAATATATTAACTTATAAGTTAGTGTTAATAAACCTTATAATCTGATTCTAGGGTACATGGTACAATATCTGAAGCAGCACTTCCAAAACAAGTTCCTCGATTCAATGAAGAAATATAGAATTTTAAATGGTACATAAACACAGCTTAGCAAATTCCTCCAATCAAATTGAAGTTACCAATAAACAACCATCAAGAACAAAACCAATTCATCGAATAACCAATTAAAAACAAATTTCACCTGTCTCAAACGCAAAAGCTGCAAAATCTTCCTTGATTTTGGATCCATGGCATTGATACTGACATTATAAAATTATAATGACCCCATTAGCAACAACAACAATTACAAATAACCCAAAGACTACATAATAATAATATCAACAATAAAAACACTAAATAATAATAATAATACTTACCCTCTGATCCTGATAATGAACAAGAGTTTAGCTTCAGGGTCGACATAAAATCCACCCTTAAGCTTAGCTTCACGCTTCAAGCTAATCAACTCCTTTTGCTGAACACAAATTAAATAAATAAACAATTAAACAAATAATTGATTTAATAATTGGATTGAATAAATAAAATTAAAATTTTAAATACCGCATCATCGTATTCCTTAGCGTATTGTTTGGCTCTACTCCAAATGAGTTTCCTTGTTTCAGATCTTTTCTTCTTCTCTGATTCAAGTTCCTGTTTTTTGGCCAAAGCCCATTCCTCACTCCTTTTCTGCTTCTTCAAAACGGATTCTGGAACCACCGATTTCACTTCCTCCTTGGCCATCCTTCACATTCATTCAATAAATGAAATCAGAAAAAGAAAACCCTAAATCGATGCAAAAATTAAGAAAATGAGAGAGGAGAAAAAACACTAACTCGAAGATGTTTATGTAAACGGCTGAGGGGGCGGAACCTGTGGTAATTCGACTAGAGTCTTATTCAGAGACTTATGTTGGGTTTTTAATTAGAGACTTATACTTTTTGTGGGCTTTGTATTTTTGGGTTTTATTGGCCTTTTAGATATCAATAGAGTATCTGCAAGCCCACTCTTTTCTGCTACACCTTAGAAGCATTTATATTTCAAATATAAAAAATTAAAAACTATTTTTTTTTTTTTAGAGAGAGTACTAGAGTCAATTGAACAAGTCCAAGGAAAAACTAAAGGTAACGAGTCAGTACATATATTTTCCTCCTTCGAGCTATGAAGAACTTGGACTTGCCAATCTAATAAATATGCTAAATAAATAAAATTGCATTACGATATGTGGTGTATTTAAAAAAAATAAAATTTAAATGTATAGTACATAATTTAAATTAACCTAACTGTAAAAAGTGATTTTTAAAAAACTAAGGCTTCTTTTATCTCCATTATATATCTCTCGTTTATATAAAAAATCAAACTATTTGTTACTTTAAATAATAAATAATTTTAATTAGTTTTGATACGCGCTAATTAATCTATATAGATAGAGTAACATTTTATACTATTTATGTTATAAATTACGGTTGCACTAAGTGTATTTTCAGCGTATATTTGTTTTGATTTTCTGGGACACTAGCTATGAATGTTTGTCATATATGAGAATATGATAATAAAATATATATAAAGGACTAAAATTTTAACTTAAATTAAGTTAAGGGACTACATGTGGTATTTAGTTTAAATGATATTATAAAAATATGACAAAAAAAAACATAAATAAATATGAAAAATAGCTATTAAAATAAATATATTTAAGGGTTTAGTCCTTATAA
>JBBPBR010000001.1:11596651-11616541 GCA_037974775.1 Cicer pinnatifidum
ATATAAATTTCAAATAATGTTAAATATAAAAATGTTAAATGCTGCATAACTTATTTTTGTTTTGAGTAATTAATTATCTATTTATCATTTTCCAAAGTTGACTTTTAGCCGTTATTACTATGGAGCTCCATCCAATTGAATTACTTTTAAACAATTTATCTGCTATTTAAAAATGAAAGTATTAGTGTAATTAGCATAAGTTGTACACATCTAAATAACCTTATTGTTTATGTTCTTAATAGAACTAAGTGATTTCACATCCTTCCACATTTGAGTTTTTTTTACAAAGTTTTCATTCTATCACAATTTGTTTAATTGATCAATTAACTATGCTAATAAAATGATAATATATAATACTTTCGAATATAACTTATCTGAAAATCAAGATACATGTTTAACTGTTTTATTTTAAACTCTTAACATAAACTAAAGATCTCTTTGTATTTTTGTTTGCTTAAATTATAAAATTAATTATTTAGTTATTTGTTTGTTTCAACTTTTAATATAATTTAGTTTATAACGAAGAAACATGAATATATTATAAGTATACATGATTTAATAAATGTAAGAGAATAATACCTATGATTATGGCAAAATGATATCTTTAAAAACTACATTTTGTGGTATATTCTCCATCTTCCTCTTCAATTTTCCCTTCTTTAATATAGGCATTTGTTGCACTTTGTGAAACTCCTCTTAACAAAGCTACATACAATTGACCATGACTGAAAACATGTCATGGTAGATAGATTCCAACATTTGAAATGGTTTGTTCTTGTGACTTCTTTATTTTAAGTGCAACACTTAGTTTCACATGAAGTTGTTTTCATCTAAGCACGAAGGAAAATCTCGAATTCTGATACATTTTTAATTTAATTCTAGGCAAGAAGGCTATTGTTCCAGCGTTATTTTTTGTTAGGATTTCAACATCCAACATATTTCTAAAAATACGACATAATAATCTTGTGTTGTTGCATATACCATTATTAGGATCTATGTTTCATAACAAAATAAATAGCGCACCTCTCTTGACCTTTAAAACATGTGGTAGCAAACTACCTTGATCGACTGAATTTAAGAATTCATATTGATATAAGTTGTGAGTGTCGCTGTCAACTTCATCAAATGATATCAAATTTTGTTGTTCTCTAGAAAATTGTTCGATAATCATATCATTCTATTTTTTCACATCATTATTTTTGTATGTAAGTACAACTTTTTCTACCATGTATGATGCATCTGATCCGTCCAACTGTATTTCAGGAGAAGTATGTTTGAGAAGAATTTGAATGGAACAATCTCCTTCCCATGATATTGATATTTGAGGAGGAATCCTCACCATACCCTCATGTTTGGTAGGTTCAACACCATCACCAATGTTCATAAGAAAATATGAAAATTCATGATCATGCATGAATCACATATTTCGACACAATCGTAGTCCTTTTGTATTTACCTATAAATGAGATCAAATAATAGATGCATGAATCATTTATGCTTTAGTCCCTTTTTGAACAACAAGAAACACTTCACAAAAATCTCCTCATGTGATAATTAGGCATGGCAACGGGGCGGGGCGGGGCGGATTTCGCCTCCTCCACACCCGCACCCGACTAATCAAGGAAAACTTGCACCCGCCCCCGTTTCATAGCGGGTGTAAAATTTAAGCAACCATCTCCGCCCGCAACGGATCTCAGGTTTCGCCGCCTGCACCCGCACCCATTCAAATATATAAAATTATAAATTTAAAAATCATATTTATTATAATAAAATAATTATTATTAAATAATAATAAAATTAAAAATATTTTATATAGAGATAAAATTATAATTTTTAATATTAAAAAAAATATTAATTAAATTAAATAAGTATTTGTAATTTTACAATAATAATACTTGTGGGGCGGGTTCGGGGGCGGGGGCGGGGTGGATATCACCACCCCAAACCCGCCCCCGCTCCCGAATTTTAATATCGGGGAAAATCCGTACCCGCACCCGCACCCAATTAAAGCGGGTTTTCCCCGCCCAAATCAAGCGGGTTGGGGTAGGTACGTGCGGGTGCAGATTTTATTGCCATCCCTAGTGATAATTATTTTTCCATAATTATTTTTCCACTAAATAGAGTATCGCAATCTAAAACATTTTTTAGTGATCAATCAAATGCTTCGAACACATATATGTTTGTCATTGGGGCTTCGTCCCAAATTAATGTTGTTGTTTCTCTATTGTGTTTGGTGAAACTACCCTGCTTTTTTATTTTGCATATCAAATTTGGCTCTACATCGAAAGGTAAGTGAAATCTAAAATGTGCAGATTTACCACTAGGTAATAATGTGACATCTATACAAAATAAAACAATTGTCAAGACTATTTGACCTTACTTCTTAAACTTGAAATTAAAGCTTGATAAATGAATGTTTATTTGTTCCACTCAGACCATCAACGAATGAAATTTCACTATATTTGTGATCAATGGTGTTCAAAATGGTTTTAAAAGCCATGATTATCTAATCATTATTTAACTTATGAATAGACATCATACCTTCCATGTTGAACCACACACACATTCAAATCATTCAATAACATATTATTTAAGTTTGATCGATGAAAATATTAAATGATTGATAGTCGTCTACCATGTG
Organism: Cicer pinnatifidum; assembly: GCA_037974775.1. Taxonomy (NCBI): domain Eukaryota; kingdom Viridiplantae; phylum Streptophyta; class Magnoliopsida; order Fabales; family Fabaceae; genus Cicer; species Cicer pinnatifidum. Next base: position 11,599,293 of record JBBPBR010000001.1, read on the forward strand.
AGTGTAAAACTCATTCCAAATGTGTCTAACATCAATCGGTTCACAAAAAACTAATACAGTCACAAATAATAATCTTAGGGGATATGAAATTTGGTGATTTGAAGCTTCAACTAAGCATTCACGGATATTGTTATCTATTTCTAGAAAGCTCATTTCCTCAGCTACTTTTTTTAATGTAGAAAAAAGAAAGTGTCATTATTTGTAAGAATATATTTTTAACCCGTTGATCCTCAGACATGAGAAAACAAAACACGTACGTGAAATTTTTCTCTTTCTAAAGGTGATATTGTATATATCTAACCTATAACTCTTATTAATTGTTTTTAATATTATTCCTTATTCCTCTTGTTCCAACAATAATGCTCATAAAATTTCTCTATACAAATAATTTTAGCTTTTAGATATGTTTGGTTTTGTGCAAAGAATTGTGTCAACATTGTTTTGCAGTTTCAGTCATTATTTAACACATATGCAATTTTTTTATGATTATAAGACCATACTTGATGATAATTTGGTTTATGGATTTGTAATCTTTCAACAAATGAATATAATTAGTAAAAAGTAAATTGAAATATTTTTCATAAGATATCTGATGCATAAATCCATCTTGCATCAACATATTATTGAATTTCATTTATAGTTGACCCTCCATGAACTTCCATAACAACTCAATAAAGGCTTTGTACACATACTTGTACAAATATTTTATACTCTTTATGCTACTACCAACCACCAAGTTTACGTGACCATCATATATTAACAACAACCAAGGGTTATAGGGAACAATCCACTTATTATCAACTAACTTATTTCTACTTATAGAAACGGAATGATCGTACCTTCTTCTACACTGTGGGTATGAGTCATTTTCACGTGGTGTTTCATCCAAGAACTCTTTTGAATACATTTTTATGTATTTAAATTTAGATTGAGTTTATCGCATGGTCCATGGATAATTTATTTTAATAGTGTCTTATGTAAACGTGGTTCAAATTCTATTTTCGGTATTTCAACTCTAACCACGCTAACATAATGTTCTAGGTCATACAATTTGTCATTAATGTCAAAAATCTACAACATATGCATATGTGGTAGTCCTCATTGTTAAAACTCGGTTACGTGCATGTAACTTTTAACCTTTCATAAGAAAATATATGGTTGTCCGTCATTAAGTACAATAGAAATTTCATCTTCATAATGTTGTTTCATGTCTCGATAACTACCAATAATAGACGACAAAAACATGATTCTTTAACCTATATGTAACATAATGTTGTTTCATAATGTTGTTGAATGTAAAAATAACAATTGTCACTATTTAATATAAAATTTAAATTAATATACTACAATGAGTTGCTATAGAAGTTTCGTCCACATGTTGCAAATCTTGATGTATTTCAGCACAAATATTTTGCTGGTGTATAACAATGCACCTTAATATTCCTTAATCAATCTTGACATAATTGTCTACAACATATTGTTTTAATAGGCGACCATTTTTCAATAATATATATCGATCATTGGGACAAATCTATAGTTCACTAAACAGTTAGTTACTATTAAAACCTAAATTTTTTGTTATGATATGTGTTTTATATGGTTAAAGGAATTGAATTGTACCTGAAGCATGTAATTGTAATATTATCGACATGTTATATTTCATATATTGTCATTTATTATGTTTAGGTCTCATCCATGTATCGAAAAAGGTAACAATAAAATATATTCTAACAGATCATATAAGATGTTATCTCAATCCAAGAAGGATTACATGTCATTATAAAGTAAATATATGGTTTTCCATCGTTAAGCATAATAGTAATTTTATTTTCATAACATTGTTTTATGTCTCAATAACTAGCAATAAAAGCTGGAGAAAATATGATTCTTTGACCGATATTTGCTATAATGAAAAATTAAATGTATTTGTGGATGTAAAAATCAGTAATTATCACTATTTAATATAACATTTAAATTAGTATACTTGAATGAGTATCAATAGTAGTTTCATCTGCATGTTGCAAAACTTGATATATTTCAATTCAAATATTTTAATGGTGTATTGGAATCCACCTTAATCTTGCTTAATCCATTTTGACATAATTGTCTACAACATATTATTGTAAAAGGCGACTCATTTTCAATAACATATATTGACCATGAGTACTACAGTTCACGAAATAATTAGTTACTTTTAAAACCTAAGGTTTTTATTATCATATATGTTTATATATTGTAGAAGGAATGAAATTGTACTTGTAATACTCTCGACATGTTATATTTCTTATGTTGGTATTTGTTGTGATTAGGTCTCATCCATGTGTCACAAAAGGTAGCAATAAAGGATATTGTATGAGATCATATTAGATGTTATCTCAATCCAAGAAAAATTGCATGTCATTGTCAATAAAATATATGGTTTCCCATCATTAAGCACAATAGCAATTCCATCTTCATAATGTTGTTTCATGTCTCAATGACTAAGAATAAAAGTCGACGAAAGTATGATTCTTTGACTGATATTTGCTATAATGAATTAATACTAAAGCTGGAAAAAAATACAAAATTACCAAGCATTCAAAACAAAAATTAGTATGTCATACGTTCTTTTCACTTTGTATGCTACTCTACTATGAGATAAAAATATTTTGTTTTACCTTGAAGTAGTATACTACAATGAGTACTTGTAGTAGTTTTGTCCGCATGTTGCAAACCTTGATATATTTCAACGCAAATATTTTGTTGGTGTATTGAAATCCATCTTAATCTCCCTTAGTCAATCTTGACATAATTGTCTACAACATATTGTTGTAAATGGAGACCCATTTTCAACAATATATATCGATCATCGGGACAAATCTAAAGTTCCTGAAACAATTAGTTCTTATTAAAATCTAAGGTTTTTGTATTCATATATGTTTCTAAATTATAGAAGGAATTTAATTGTACCTAAAATATGTAAGTGTAATATTCTCAACATGTTATATTTCTTATGTTGGCATTTAGTGTGCTTAGGTCTCATTCAAGTGTCACAAAAAGGTAACAATAAAGAATATTGCAAGGGATCATAATATCCTTTTGTCTTTTGAAACTTGGACAAGTTTCCAACACGACTTATGATTTGAATATCTTTTCCACGTTCCATATATTCACCATCATCACCAATAATAATGGTCGGGACTTGTGAAGGAGATGCTAGAGTATGTTGAGGTTGATCATTTGGATGTTACTTGATATTGAGCCAACATTCAAGTACATCTAGACATAGTGCAAGTTGTCTTAAGTTGATTATAAAATGAATGTACTGATGGAGCATTTATCGCAATTTATACACTTTGAAGTGATGAAGTTGAAGATTTTCTTGCATCGTAATTTGTAGCTCATGTTCAATATTGTAGATGTATAATTGCAAGAAACCTGGTCTGGAACCCCAATTTGGATAGAATCCTCCTTTGTTGTGATAAATTGCACCTTTAGGCCATAATGTATATATACCACGATCAATGGAAAGAATATTTTGATCGACATGAACATCCATCAAAGTGATTGAGAGTACATGGTTGTAACTTCTAATGTGTTTCCTAAAATGTACTCCTTTAATTGTATCATCACCAAATAAATGTAGTAGCTCACCAAATAAATGTAGTAGTTCAGATTAACTTGAAAAATTGACACATTCTTGCTAATGCACCATGTGTCACGTTATTCATGGTAAAATAATTTTGCATTGCATTGTGTATATGTAGTCTCTATATCTCCTTTCCCTATCTCTCAAGTAAAAAGTAATATATTTTTAGAAACTAATGGTATGTTTGGATAAATTTAAACCAAAAATTTATTGGACAACAACAAGGACTATTATGATAGAAAATATCGTTATGTCATATTTTCTGATGCAAAAAACTAAATAAAAAAACACAATTTTTAGAAATCAATTTTAGGACTACATGTATGAAAATATCATATTTTGCTATCAGACCATTACAAGACATCATATAAATTATAAACATAAACAATATATAACTAATATTGTAGAGTCTTCAAAATTTTGAAACCTTATGCGATGACCCAATGACCTAGAATGCATATGTTATTGGGCTGGGTTGAACACGTGTCATTGGCAGTAGGCGTTTACTTAATAAAAAGAAGAAGAGTAGTATCACAATAGATGATTTGATGTTTATGTTGTGGATATCATTATATATCTCATTGTAGTATTTTGATCAATAACACTATTTTGTTATAGTGACTTGAGAGTTTTCATGTGAAAACTGGGTAACTAATAAATTACAAGAAAGTTGAGATGTATAAATCAGATAAACGGGTGAAAAAATCAGAGCTCCTTAGAGTTTTGTTTTGTATATTCCATTTTGATTCTCACATCCAAAATCAAATTCCCTTACGGATGCTTCCATGATTTTTGGTAAATTAATTTTCATTTTGTTAATGTTATATATATATATATATATATATATATATATATATGGGACTTATATGGTAATTGAAAATTGTTTTGATATTATCACATTAAATCACCAAAAGCCTAATGGCATGTCATCTATAAGTAAGTTCGACTATATTTTTAATTTAACGCCACCAAATTTTGAAGTTTTATATTTTTATTTTATTTTAAATAATTAATATTTATCTATTAAACTATATATAAAAAAATAATTAAGTTTATTCTCTCTATTTGTTATCTCTCCTTGTTATCCATTGTCTCCCTTTGTCGTTCTTCACCATCGCCCTCTACTTTTCTGCATCGTCTATCTTCGTCGTTAGGTCATTAAGAATCAAAGACGAACCAAGAAACAACAGCGCAACAATAACAGTGTGTGATTGATGACAATGGCGCAAACATGAACAAATTAAAGTGAAACATAGGAGGGATCTTCTCGTGGTGGTGGAAGAACATGGAGAGTTTTTCTAACGACGATTGAAGGACGAAGATGGATGTTGATTTTCTTTTGTGGTGAAATTGTTTCTCGAGAGGAAAGGAAGAAGTTTTAAACTTCTAAATTGATAATGATTTAAATTTTAATTAAAATAAAATTATACAGAAAAATAATTTATTAAATTTAAGAAAATAAAATTGAAAATATAATTATAACGGTACAAATAATTTAGTCAACTTAATGTATAATATACAAATATGGACATCTTTATTTTTTAAGAGTACATAAAACTTTTATATATATATATATATATATATATATATATATATATATATATATATATATATATATATATATATATATATATATTATAAAGATAATCATAGTTTATACAAATAACAATAGTTCATGTTAATTTTATAAATCAATCTCATAAAGTTAATTAAGTATTTATGTCACAATTACAAATCAATTTTTCGCATTTATAATGGCATTCTTGATTTGTTTTTTTTTACAAAAATTAACTTGTTGGTAACAAATAAAATATGAATAATCATAAAGGTATTTTTATCTTTTGAAAAGTAACATCATTTTCATTTCTCTTCACAATTTTTATCCAATCAAATGCACACAAATTTCTAACTTATATTTCTCACATTTTTATTCTATACCAAATAATATTATAAATTTATTATATTTAGACAACTTCTTCTCACAACAAAATGTACTCTAGGATGACAATTAAACCCAGACCTAATGGGTACCTACAAAAAAAACTTATAATGGATAGGGTAAAAACCCGCATAATAGGTATGGGCATGGGGACGAGCAATTACTCGCAAAATTAAGTGGGTATGGGTGCGTAGTACCTACCCCGCCCCGCACTCGTACTTATATAAATATATTATTTATTTATTTAGTTATTATATTAGTGTTTAGTTTAATTAATTGTTTTATTTTATGTTTTAATATCTATTAATATCATTGGACGACTACAATATTTATAATTGAAAGATAAACGTTGACAAACTTGTAAGAATCTGATTATGATAAATAGGTAAATAATTGTGATTTTATAACTAATATTTATGTCTTATTAATCATGACTTTATAATTAATTATACTTGCAACTTTGTATCAATTATCTCAAATAATATTGTCGTATGACTTGCAACTTCATAAAATATAATTATGGATATTTAAATATGTATTGTAACGAGTGTTCATTTGAAATGTTTGAGTTATAAAATATTTTGGTTTATAATATTTAATTATTAGATTTAAGATATTTGAATAATTTTTAAATTTAATCACAACAATATCATTTATTTATCAATTATTTTAGGTATAGTATGGGTAATGGGTACGAGCACTTAGGTACCCAGAAGGTAAGAGTACGAGTATTGAAGTCGATACCCAAGAGGGTACAGACACGGGTATGGGTATTTTTATTAAATCGCGAATATAGGGATGGGTACTATAGTACCCTACCCAAACCCTACCCATTGTCATCCCTAATGCACTCTAAATGATCATTCGGTCAAAATAGCATGGTTGCGGTGTTTAAATGAATGCACTAATTCACCTATGTGACTAATTATCTCATGCAAGTTTTGTTCTTATAATCATCTATTTGCGGTTGTTTTTCAATACATTTATTAAATATGTACGAGGATATACACGAGTTGGGTTGAATGTTAAATTCGATACTCGAATAGATTAATTTTATTTGAGATAGATTAAACTCTTGATTTATGATTTTTCCTTTAAATTCAAACTAAAGGGTTGGGTTGAGTTCACGGGTAATACAAAAAATTATTTAAAAAAATATAATTAAATTTAAATATTTGAACATCTAAAAAATTATAATACTAGATTGTAATATATCATTTAATATTTAAAATACATCTACAAATGCAATAAAATACTTAAATTAATTAAATTAGCAATAAATTCTCAATCATAGTCCAACAACTAAATTTTAACTATACATCAATAATAAAAATATAGATGCCACGTCATTATGGGTTCAAAAAGTTAAACTTGATATCCGAGCCCAATATAATTAGGTTTCAATTGATTAGTTCGGATTAAATTCGAACTTAAATAGATTTGATGAAAATGCGGGTTGGGTTGGATTAAGTGACAGGGTTCGCGGGTTTATGGGTACCCACAAGTCCACAAGACCCTTACTTGTGAAGGCATGGGGAAAGCAGCTCTGAAGAGGTTTTAGTACAAAAGTTCAAACATTTTACCTCATTTAACTTTTATTCTACAATTTAATAAAATTTCAATTTTATCATTTTTTGAAGTTAATTTTTGAATTACAAATTTAAATATTCTAAAACATATTTATATTTTGAAATTTTGTTTTTAAAATTTTCAAAAAACCAAATTGATATTTCGGTGCAGAAAAAAATTGTTTTAAAAAAATAATTTGTATAAAACGTGGGTGTAAATATATAAATGTGAGGTCCAACGTAAAATTTTCCAGATGATGGACCCATATATATGAGGCCCATTTTCAAAATTCACACATTTCCTCACTACGAAAACTGGTAATGTTTGAAGGATAAAGAAAAAAAAGGAAAACTAGTAATAAGGCAGAGCCTGAACACATGGCAAAGCCTTATTGGTTAATTTCGCGTGGAATAACAAATCGAGTTAAATTTTGTTTCGCCTATAAATAAGTTACGGGGTTTTACAAGTCAAACGCAGTCGTTTAAAACTTCACCAAACTCGAAAGTTCAGTCTCAGATTACCGAATCCGACGAAATCATTCACCGGAATTCCTCATTCAGGTTCGTTTTCGACTTCTCTTTTGCGGTTTTTTTAATTGAATAATGAAAATTGATTGTTTGTTGATTTGAGGTTTCATGCAATTAAGGTTATTGGTTATAGAGGTAGGACTAGGGTTTGCAGATCTTGAATTTTGCTTGTAGTTTTCTACTTTTCAATGGTTTGGTTGAATTTAATGTGTTTCTGAACTGGATTAAAGTTTCTGTAATATATGAACTTGAAAGAAGTGGTAGGATAATTAAATCAATATTTAGATCACAAAGTCAAATTTCTGTTGTTGCTTTTGTGATTGCCTCAAGATTTAAACTGTTTTCAAATTGATATGAAAAGCAAAATTGTATATCTATTGAATTAAATTTTGACAAGGTATTGCATGTGATTTTTAAAGTCACTTTGAACACAATTCTCCAAAAGACAAGAACTTGTGGATAAGTTAGATTACAATAATATTATTCAATGTTTGAATCGTACACGTGTTGTGATCCTTAATATTGTGGAGAATTGGGATCGTATGCGTGCCCTTTGGTCATAAAGACATTAAAAATGCAGATCTTGTTTATGTTGAGTTTGGATGAACCGTTGTTCAAGCGTTGAAGCTCTATAGCATAGCTTTTGCCAAATTTGCGGTGGCTCAAGTTGATCTTGACAAACAACTATGAGTTTTCTTATATGTTAAAATCAGTTTCTGTGTCATTTAACTTTTTCAAAATCACATGTAAGTATATTGGAATTTTGTTAGATGAGAAACAATAAACATTTTTTTAATTGTAAAGAAACTTTTGTACATTGGGTCTTAGTTTTTTATATTAAAAGTGTATAAATTTGTGTTTCAGAAAGTTTTTGATATTAAAAGTGTATGAATTTGTGTTTCAGAAAATGGCTTTAGGTGGAGGAGGTCCCCAAAGAGGAAGTGCAGCGGCTACCGCAAGCATGAGGAGAAGGAAAACAACAGGTGGTGGGGCCTCTGGCGGAGCAGCTGGAACTATGCTTCAATTTTACACCGATGATGCCCCTGGACTCAAAATCTCCCCTAATGTGGTTCTTGTAATGAGCATTGGCTTTATTGCTTTTGTTGCCATCCTTCATGTGATGGGCAAGCTTTATTTTGTGCGCAGGGAGGCTTAATAGATACAAAGTCAAGAAGTTGGGTTTATTTTTGTACTTTTAAATATACACAATATACACTTACTCTGTTAATGAACTTAGATTTCTGTTGCTTGACCCACATAACCGCTTGTGATATTATATTTCTTTTTTGTTCTTTTGGTATGTTTAACAAGTGATTGATGTTAGCTTTTTTTATATATTGTTCCTAGAAGTATTATAAGTGCTAGAAACATCTAATGATACACAAGAAAATCATAAATTTTATTTAATAATCAAATCACAACCGTTGAGATTGTTTCAAAATATATTTTTACTCAATAATTCAAAACACAAATTTCAATCTTCTAAATATTTCTATCATGCAATACATAAAATAGAATTTTTAAACCTCCAATATATTAAAATCAATAAAGAATAAAATTGCAAAAATTAAATGAATTAAAGGAAAGAGAAAAGGATACATGATTTAAATTAATTCATCTATTTCGTTCTCGTATGTAGACTACGGTTCTTATTCAAAGAATGATATTTACTTCCTTTAATTTTACTTAGAACGTTCACAAGATTGATCGTACTTCCTTATATTTAACTTAGAATGTTGTTAATTGTTACAACATGTACACCGATTCATTTTTCACTAAATGCTCTTTAAATTATAAATTTTGGAATAATCATTCGCATAAATTTAAACCCCTATCTTCAAGTAGAAGACACAACTTCACTTCTTGTTAGATAGAATCTAGAGAAAATATCCCCTCTTCTACCATTTAACTTAACACTGATCGATATTCTCGATGACTTGCATCTAGAATAATCACCTCAACAAAAAGTATCTCATCGACCACTTGCGTATGAAATAATCACCACAACAAAAAATATCCACTCTAATGATGTTTCTCAAACAAAGATTCGATCACAAATCCGACTTGAATAAGAGAAGTGCTCAATCTAAATCACGATCTTGAATGTTTGAGCCTTTTGGAATGAGTGAAAGTATTATTAATACAAATGATGGTTCAAATAATTTTATATATCATACATGAAAATATTGGCCAAAGTCTAATGCTTCAAACTAAAATTGCAACTTTGTAACTATTAAAATTGGGATAAAAATGTCAATTCACAAAGTATGTGAGTCGATTTACACAAGTCTTAAAATCAATTTTTTTTTTAAAGTTTGCCTCAATATTGTGAATCGATTCAAAAAGTCTCATGTTTTGTTGGGAGTCGATTCATAAGGTTTGCGAGTCTATTTCCAGGGCGCATCATAAATGAGATTCAGATATCTGTAAGTTGATTTACAAACTAGTGAGCTAAGTTTATGCATGCTAAAATGTAGTATTTCAAGTTGTTTTTCTAATTCAAATGGTTATCTGAATGATTGAGGATTAAGAATCAACAAAGGCATACTCACACCATCTAATCTAGAGAAACCTACTTTGAAATCATTCAAAACATTAAATCTTATCTAAGATCTATCTAAGATCTAATAGCGTCTTACAACTATATGTCACTATTTTATCTTAATTATCTAACTTTATATTCAATCATAACCTATACATCAAATAGACCTGAAGAGTATATGCCAAATTGCACCTATCATACTTTAAGTTATGTTATTGTATTGGATATGTAGGTTTGTTTTTTCTCATATAGATCTTTAAGTCTCAAAATGTGCACCAAGTCACCTTTGTTTTTTAGTTTTCGTTTACCTTCATTTGAAAAAAGCCATGTGAATGATATAATATTAATATTGGTGAGGTTGAAAATTCAAACAAGCTTTTATTTTGTTAAAATTATTTTTTTAATTAATGTTGTATAAAAATAAAAACTCCAACACTAAATTAATTTTGCGGTTTTTATTTTTGAACGTGTTGTGAGTCTTTTATTTACTCCGTCTCAATGTACTAATGTACTGAGATATTCCTAAAAAAATGTTGGATATTAATCTCTATTTTTAATAAAGAAACTAAAAACCAAAAAACTCCATTTGAATCAATATCCAACAAAAACATAATTTATAATATTTAGATATCCAAATAAACCACTATAATATATATTCTTCTTAAAATTTTGGCATATACCCAACATAAAAAGCAAGTAAGAACATTTTTTTATAAAAAAATAAATAGAGTAAGAACATAAAAGGTCTAGTTCTTTTGGAACCTAGTCGACCCTACTGTATGTTCTTATTATTTCCTATTGCAAAATATTAATTTCTAAGCATAAATAAAAAGAGAAGTTGTCTAACACCCCAATTTTTGTTTATTTATTTTTAAGTCTTGTGTGTTATTTGATATTTGTTTGAATATTTAAATATCAATATATGATAGTTAGAAATCATTAACTAGTTATTTTGAAACAACAAATGATTAGATTTGCAACGATAATCTACTAAACCTTCTACTAGTCAATTAGAGTGTCCTGCTAATCAATTATCATGAGTGTATTTGAGTAGTTATCATATTTTTCTTTTATTAATCGATTAGGTCATAATTTTATCGATTATATTAAACATGATCATTAATAAAATCGTTCTCACTATTTTGAGGTTGGGTTTGAATTTGAAACTCTTGTTTTTATCATCAAAACTGAACCTTAACTTAAAATTACACCCATTGCGAATCAGAAAATCAAATGTGTCATTCAAGTAGCCATTATTTCAAAAGTCAAACAAAAACATTTAAACACTCATACTTTTTCCATTGTTGATCACTTTTAAATTTCGTTGTTGCTATAGAAGTGTGGAGATGTGGAGAACTATTCAGTAATTGTTTGTCGGTGAATAGTAATCTTAATGTGGAGAACACTTGTTTTTCCATTCTATTTAATTCTATTATAAGAAATAATAATCTTTTTGTGAAGTCCTATTTTTCGAATTCTTGATGTGTCTAGACAAAAAGAAAATGTTAATCTTTTCATAAATTCGTTCAATTAAGCATTTTCATTTATTTCATAATTCAAGTGAAATTGACTCCACAGTATAATAGAAAGATAGAGTTGTTAATTTAACTAGAGATGTATCATAATCCTTATTAGGGCTCAGTATCATTGTTAGTGTTGTGTTGCTTATATGGTTAACTATGTTAATCCATCTGATTTATCATAACTCGCTCATTTTAAGCTAACTATATGGTTAACTTGTTTTTCCCACTTGTGGCTATTGGAACTTTGAAGAGTTCAACGTGGTTGAGAGACATTAATTTACTTGAAAAAAAAGTGTTGGATAGTGAGAGAAGTGGGTTCTCGGAGACTTCTGAGCAAGGGAGAAAGGGAATCAAATACTAATTCAGTGAAATCAACGTAGCAAATTGTATGGAAAATATTTCACCGCACTGCAGGAAATGAGCTAAATATCTCCATCTGCTCAAGCATCATTCAAATTAACACGATACAAATCTTTTCAAACAAAACTGGAATTAACAAAAACCATTTCTTAACCTCAATAATTAAGCTTAAACATGATATGCAAAAAAAAACCTAATTCATTCTTCTAATGAGTTCCTTGATGTAATCTTCCCTGTTGCCAGCATCACCACCTTCAACATAATGATTTCTTTTCTTCTTCAAACCACCTAGGGGTGCTTTCAGCTTGAAAGGCCACAAGAAGTTATTTGCCTCTCTGAAGTGAGGTCCAACGGTCAATATCTCATGAATCAGATCTTCAATGCAAATTATCCCGTGCTTCCCCAAAACCTGCCATTAAATACTATGTCAGATGGAAAATATAGAAAAATCATAAACATTCAAAATTTGATGCAGTAATGCAATGTGCATTGTCATAAAAAGATCTAATAAATATCATTCTGATAGCAAATTACGTTCAAAATACAAAGTCAGAATCGATAATCATTCTATCAGGGTATCTAAATCACTGACAGACCTGTTCGATGATAGAGTTATCTGTCAAAGCAATTCTCTGTCTGTCAACTTTTCCGTAACCCCTCTTGTAGATCAATTCCCTAACACTCTTCAAATTAGGATACCTGAAATAAATTAGCATACATTACGATTCCATGCTGAGTTAAAAATGAGCAGCAAAAATACGAATTCTAGATAATCTGAGACTTGTATACCCGAATGTAACATAAGGCTCTACCCTGTGGAGCATATTCACGGTGGCTTTGTTGACTTTGAGAAAGACACCATTGAAGATCTGCAGACAAAAGAAACGGAAGAGTAAGGCTACATTCACATATTGCATTGAGCTTTGGAAATAGAGTATTGGAGGAAGTGAAAAAAGTGAGCCAGTAGCCAAACAAAAAGACAAGAACCAAGGTCAAAATTTCAGTGAAATAAAGACATAAAAAACAAAAAAGATAATTAATATGGCAAATCCTCAAAAATAATTGTCTATCATGTCCCCTTAACACAAGAGCACATACACTTCAGGTTGTAGGTAAATCAATGTTGGGAACTAACATACAACTCATTTCTTGCTTAAATACAACTTTTTATCCAGAAGAATGAGAATGACAGGGAAAGAGAACTAAACCACTTGGTTATAATAATGAGTCTAACAAGGATCAATTCTATGAAAACCTTCAGCTGTCAAACATGGAAATTCTACCTTGTATCAATTAGCGAGTATAGACATGCAAACAAGAGATCATAAGTAAATACAAAATAATCTTACCCAATGTATTAAATTATATTCAATTCAATAATACACAAAACAAGCACACACCCCCCACCCCACACACGTACAATCTAACACATAAGAAAAAACAACTTTAAACTCTCACGTAGTAAACAGTTGGGCAAAGAAGTCATTTCAAAGAAGTTAGAAAGCTTATATCATGAAATATACAAGGAATATGATATAGTGTTTGATAGATTTAGCCATTAGCTGAAAGCTTAATTCAACGCTCTCCATTTATATTAACTTATCAATGAGTGCTAATAGGCTCCCAAGAATAACTCACTAAATAAAAACTTAATCAAAGGAGCATTGCATGATATCTGACGCAGAACCTCAAAAACAGAGAAAATCAGCACTCAGAAATGAAAGACACATTGCACGCAAAAAAAATAGACACATAAAATTCCAACACTCACTTGTATACAATAAAAAAAAAAAAACCAAGATTTTAAATTCAAATTCACACAAACAACCCTTAACAAATGAGTAAAATGAACTTACAACACCCATCAAGAACAAAAACAATAGCAGCAACCCAATTCATTGAATGACCAAATACAAATAAAAAATAATATGAAGATTACCTGTCTCAAACGCAAAAGCTGCAAAATCTTCCTTGATTTTGGGTCCATAGCATTTATACTGACATTATATAAATAATACTGATCCCATTAACAACAAAAAAAAAAAACTGCAAAATAAGATAAAATAAAACAATAACAATAACAGTATCAATTACCCTCTGATCCTGATAATGAACAATAGCTTAGCTTCAGGATCAACATAAAACCCACCCTTGAGCTTAGCTTCACGCTTCAAGCTAATCAACTCCTTTTGCTGAACACAAATCAAATAGATAAATAAATATACAAATACATGATCGAATAATTAGATTAAATAAATAAATTAAAATTCTAAATACCGCATCATCGTATTCCTGAGCATACTGTTTGGCTCTGCTCCAAATGAGTTTCCTTGTTTCAGACCTCTTCTTCTTTGCCGATTCAAGTTCCTGCTTCTTAGCCAAAGCCCATTCCTCACTCTTTTTCTGCTTCTTCAAAACCGATTCTGGAACCACCGATTTCACTTCCTCCTTGGCCATCCTTCAAATTCATTCACGCAATGAAATCAGAAAATGAAAATCCTAATTCAATTCAAAATCAAGAGAAAGAGAGAATGAAAAACTCACTTGGTGTTGTTGTGATGCTGCAACGGCAACGGCGGGAGGAGGCAAACCTATGACCGAACTGGAGCAGCAATTTAGTTAGGGTTTTGTTTAGGACTTTTGTTTCAGGCTCGTGGGCTTTTATATATTTGGGCTTTTAGATAATAGAGAAGCTGCAAGTCCACTATTGGTTAGTATACACACCCCCCACTATGTACATTTACAATTAAAATCTATGGTAAATCTCATGAAGACATAGAGAAACATTTACACACAAGAAATAATATCTAATTATATTATATATAGAGACTTCTATGTTTACCTCAACTAACGTTAATATTGTTAACTATAATATAATATAAGACTGTTGTATATATTTTTTTTTACCGTTTCATTTTAAAAAAAATCTCTTCTATTTTAAAAATTAAAAATGTACACACGTCACATCGTAATATTTCTATAAGATATCCACAACCATCTAAAAGAAAACCTTAAAAATACTCTAAAATAAAATAAGAAAATATTAATAATAAATATATAACAATTTATAATATAAATTATGTAAGTAATTAATTGCATATCATAATTTCTTAATTTACACCAATTAAGGATTGTTATTTAAAAACTATTTTATAATCGATTTAATTGCTAACAATCAATTTGTTTTGTTATTATTTTTTTTCAATATTAATTGTAATTACCAGAATTCATGGAATTAGACTACAAAAACACTCCAACTATGGTTGTAGACTGAAATACGCATTAAAGAAAATATTGTGAAACAGGGATTTAATTTAATTATCCTATTATGTTGTTCATTCTCTTCAAATGATTATGAGTTGCAATGCTTATGACTCTTGTTCTTGCAACTACTTTGTTTTTAATTACTAAGACTCCTTTGTCTTTTTGCATAAGGAGAAGAACCACCTCCAAGATTTGGAGTGTTCATCTTATAAAGGTAAAGAAAATGTAATTAATGATAGATTTTATATTTTTGTGTCAACTTTTCTATTGGTTATAGTTGATTCAGTATGGTTTTCTACTTAAGTAGCTTCGCTTCTGCATTTTTTATTCTATTGTTAGTTTATTAATTTATGTTTTTTTTTTTTCAGCCTCCTTTGTTAAATCTTGTGGAAATCAGAGAGATTGGGAACAACTTGTTAATCGTTCAACTACAACTTTGGAGGATAATGGATTTGAGTTAGATCCTTTTAATTTGTTCTTAAATAGTTTTTCAATTATTTAAATCCTTTTGTTTATATCCTAAATATAGTCATTCACTTCTTTTGAAAATTTGATTGGGTCGTAAATTGATCAATTGATGTTATAAAATTGGTTTTTTCTTCTTCTTCTTCTTATCATTTAGCATTTTTATTTAAGTGGTTTAAATATATTTTTAGTATTTGCAATTATATATATATATATATATATATATATATATATATATATATTATTTTAGTTTTCATAATTTTTTTAGTTAACATCTCTGTAAATATGTAAATACACGTTTGAAATGTCCCCTCTGTCTAACAAAAATAATTTGATAATATTTTAAATAATTTTTTTTAATAAAACATAAAATAGATATTAAAAATCAGATTATTTTTTAAAGGGAGATTAAATTTGGAAACCATTGTCTCCTTGTGCGACGTTAGTTCCGACCACCATCATGTGTTGTCTTATCTTTTATTTTGCGAGTTATGTGTTCACTCCCGCTTCCAAATTTAGTTTTGGCTACGAGCAAAACATCTTCATGACTGTTGTTTATCTCCTCCACAAAAGAAATTGTGGTCGATGCGATAAAAAAATGAGTTGTAGGCTACCCACCTTTGATCAATGACGATTTTATGATTACTGCTGATAAAAGACAACAACGTCGCCGCCAGATAATTACGAAGATGATTGCGGCCGAAGAAAATGAGGTCGCGAAGTTAATTTTGTTTTAAGGAAGAGGAAGACTAAAATAATTGAGGTTATTTTTAGGTTACAAAATATTATGTTTTAAATTATTTTTAGTTCATATTCAAGTTAAACAATGTTAATTATTTAGTTATATTCAGGTTAATGATGTTAGTTATTTAATTAATTTTTATGTCACTTACTAGAGTTCGTCAACTAATAATTTTTTAAACAAAAATTGAACATTTTAAAATGAATTTGAATTTGTAGGGACTTGAACTAAACAAAAATACTTATAAAGATCAAAATAAATAAATAAAATTATAATTACAAAGATTAAAAATATATATAAATTAATTTATTAATAATTGTATTATAATTTTCTATTTCAACTATAATATTTTTATAATAATGCATGTGCACATTATTTTATCCCAAAGAATAAATTACAATAGAATGAATAATGCACAAGAAGAACAAGTGATTACACAAAAATTCAAAATATATAAGCTATTTTGTTTCGAGAGATACCCCAAATTAGAATAAAATTATCCGTCTATTACTTCCAAAAAAATATAAGTTTTGAGTTAGAAGTTGCCTTTGAAATTGCTGTCATTTTTCTCTCTAGCCTTTTGTCTAAATTATTTTGATATTTTAGTTATTATTTCTAAATAGAATATATCATTTTTCTCTCTATAAGATTGATTTGATGGTCTAAAAATAAAAATTAAAAGATCGATTT
>JBBPBR010000001.1:11618059-11632494 GCA_037974775.1 Cicer pinnatifidum
TATATATATATTAGATTAAAATATATATTGGTGGATAAAAGTTTGTATTATGATATATAAAAAATCACAACTATGAATAATAATGATGTGCTAATTAGTTTTTTCTGCTTAATTATTAATTATATAATTATTAATATTTTTTTCTGCTTTCACAAAATAAAATAAAATTATATAATACACATTTTAATTTCTTAAACTCTACTGCGTATAAAAGTTTAAAGCGAAATTTCGTTTGATATCTTATAAAATCTATAATAGTATTTTAATAATATTAATAAATTTTTATTTACTTTTTACATTTTAAAATATAAAATCATCTATTTATTAAATTAATATAATCAATTTTTTTCTTTTCTAAAATATAGTTAATTAATTAATTACTTTTTGTTTTGACACGGCTAAAAATATATTAAAATTTACATTATCTATAGTACGAGGTGTACTAGAATGAATACAAAGAATCAAAAGTCATCAATATAAAAAAATAAGTATACATCTCAGAAAAGATTGGAAACACCACGAAATAAAATCATAGAGAAATGTTGCATTTGCTTTAATTCACTTTCATGAAATTACCTTAATATTTTAAAGCAACCACTTACCATTGAACTCTGAATGTGTAAACACTGATGAGTGTCGGCCTCCACATCTTTATTAAAAAAAAAAAAAAAACTCAATCATTCAATAAAGTCCATCTACACACGTCCAAACACATGACAAACAAAGAAACAATTTGAAATTTTTTTGTTCAATCTAAGCAATGTTTAGGTTGTTAACCTATGAAAAAAAAAGCACCATATGAGAGTTCTTTATCAAGTGTATTAAATTGTTTAAGTTGGTTGTTTAAGTAAAAAACGAATTAAAATTAATAAGATAAAGATTATGAGAAAAATAATTTGAAATTTTAAATCACTCTCTTCTTATTAGGTAAGTATTAATTTATTATTCTAACCATCTAATCTATTTGATTATGTCAAATAAACAATTAGATTAAGACAAATTTATATACTCAAATTTTTTTTATAACAATGAATCTTAATTATTTAATGGATTAGGTTTGATACTAAAAGTATATACAAATGTTAATTTATTAGACACGTGTTAATATTTTTGCTTAATTGCAATTTTAGTCCTCCTATTTTAGCTGAATCGCAAAAGTAGTCCCCCTATTTTGTTTCTCCCCAGTTTTGGTCCCTTAAACAGAATTTTGGTCCAAAATTTGATGAAATTTCGTTTTTTAAAGTCGTACTACACCATTTATGATCATATATTTCAGGTACAATTGTTGCAAATGAGATCTTGAGACATTGTGTGACTTAAATAAATGCAAAAAAAAATGAAATTTCATGAAGTTTTGGACTAAAATTTTGCTTGGGGAGACCAAAACTAGAGAGAAACAAAATGGGGAGACTAGTTTCGCGATTCAGCTAAAATAGGGGGACCAAAACTGCAATTAAGCCTAATATTTTATATTCTTATAACAATATTGAAACATAAACATACATTTTGATTCATATTATTATAGCCTATTTTCCAATAAATAAATAATATCTCGATTTAATTATATGGTGATCAAACACATAAAAACATTAAAAAGAAAAATATTTGAATAATCAAATACATTGTAATTGCATAAATAACATATGAAAACCAAAACCATATAGATTTAAGAAGATTTATATAATCCCTAATCAATGAGTAAATTAGCTGCTCATATTACTTAATAAAATATACATAGAAAAAAATTACATACAAAAGTTGGAGTAGGTTTTCTCTAAAGTGTAGTTGCCTCTTGTCTTGCATCCAAAAATCCAAACCCTATTTTTTACTTTTTATTTTCTCTCAACTGTAGCTCGTAATTTATTAATTACTTCACAACTTCAGTAATATTGTTTCGTTCATCTGATCAATATGTTTAGCTTAATCAATGAACGAATACAAAAAATCCACAAACTATATGATTATTAAATAAATTAAAAACATCAATACCTAATTGATTTAAGAATTACAAGATAAAAATTTATTCAAATAACACCTAAAATTAACTAAAAACTATGATATCTAAAACAAATAAATATTTAAAAGACACTAAAAAGATATGCATATGATGAAGGATTATCGCAACCTCAAACTTAACTTGTTCTTTGTCCTCAAACAACTATTTAATTTAAACCAAAGTAAAAAAAATCAATATTAAACACAAAATTAACTCTTTATTTATATCAAACTCAATCATAAAAAAATGCCCTTCATACAATACACGTTTCATACTCAACTGTCACTTAACATCTCAAAGCCATATCAACATGCATTTATCAAGCTCAACCATCTCTTTAATCTTTAATCATCATTTCTCTCAAGTATTTAAATAGGATGATTACTCAAATCTGTAACTTGCACAAACTATCATAAGCTTGACAATATTCTAAATAGGTTCACAACTTGAAATTTTAAGGATCACTCAATTACTACTTAGTTACAACTTACAACTTACTTAGTAGACTTACAACTTGAAGTTAAAAAACCTGCTAAATATTTTAATATCACATAGTGACTTTGACAACTTATCAACTAGTAAAGTAAAAGAGAGTAGAAAATTGATTTATTCGCAATTTCATTTTTTTGTACTCCACCTTTTAACATGAATGATGTTTTAAGGATCACTCAATTACTACTTAGTGGAATACTACACCATATTACCTTACGACATGAATGATGTTTTGAGGATCACCAAATTACTACTTAGCAAGATGACATGTTTATTTTTGTATATATTTTTTCCAGTAGTTTTATCCTTTTGCTCATTTTGTACCTCACCCCAAATTTAAAAAGATGTTATTCCATGAGCAATCTCAAACTTAATATTATAGCGCCTACGAGATAGAGAAGATAATACCGATGACGTTAAACTGATGATATTCCCTCACATCGTCATCATCAACAAACTGAACATATTTGTTCATATGAATTAAAAATTGGACTTCAATGGTTGAGAGTATGACATGTGCTCATCTGATTCTTTTAACACATGTCAGCACATCACCTAAGCTGAATCCAAGATCATTGCGCATCTACTCCACCTCTCATATTTTTCTAAGCGATGTATGTGCTATGAGGTGTCTGTTGATGGGCGAGTGAAGAAAACATGACACATCGTCTAGAGTCCTCTCATCTCACTAATAGGAAGATGGAATGAGCAAGTCTCCATTTGTCACCTCTCAGCAAATGTAACATGCCTACGTTTATTAACTTGTAGCATATGTGTCCAAGATCAGCTATGACAAGGCTTTGATTGGATTCTAAAACCAAGTCACAATAGAAGTTGCAACCTGAAGTCAACTTATCTTTCTACCATTTGTTGATGCATTTTCGAGGAACATGTTTCTAAAAAAATCAATTGTTAGTCTTTTGATGATTAAATAAATAAATAATCTTTAATTAAAAATTTTAGAATTAAATCTTACATCTCCAACCGATACACGTGCTTCCACGTAGTCTTCAAAATATGATAGCAAAGACACATCGATGGTCCTCCATAAATTCCTTAACATCTGGTGGTAGTGGTTCTTGAAATGGTGTATATGGTAATAGTGGCAACGGTGGTGCAAACATCTCGTCCAATACATATTCAACATGTTCAACATCAATATGTTCATTCCTTAGATAGGGAACTTTCACCTCTAGCCCGCTGACGTTTACCGATTGCTAAGGCTTGACGTTATTTGTGTACAGATCCATGTTAGGTCTCCATACCGTGTCGAAATCAAGTTATATCATTGTCACTTTCCATATCTAACAGCAAAAAATCAACACTTTGTCAGATTTCAACATTTTAACTATATTAAATTTCAACAACATAAACTACTTTAAACTACAACAACAAGATAAATTAAACTTATTACAAATCAAAAGTATTTTGTCAAACATATATAACAACTATAACATCTTATTCAAGATTTTTTTATATTTCAACAACAAATTGACATAACAACAACAATAAAATTACTATTGATCACTAATATAAACCACTTTAACTACAACAACAATATAAACTATTCACATATCACTACAAACTCATTATAAATAAAAAAAAGTTTTGTCAAACATTTGATATACAACAACTATAACAACTTAGAAAACAAACTCAATTGTAACAACAACAACCAATTGACTTTAAAACAACATCAACATTCGTCTATAACTACTTATTGAAACTATAACAAAACTTAAACATAAACATTACAATAAAAAGTATACAAATATAAATATAAACGCTAAAATAAAAAACATAAAAATAAAGAGCTTACCCTGACGATTTAGAGTTGATGAATAAAAAAGTGAGTTTTAGTGTAGATTTTAGGTAAGAAAATGAGATTGAGTTAAATTTAAGAGAAATGAAAGTTTAGAGAGTTTTAGATTTGGAAGTCTAGCATTGCGTGGTTTTAAAATGATGAACCCCATTTCAATCACCACTGGTCAAAGAGTTTTAGATTTAAAAAATAGAGTGAATAAGAAAAACAATATTATTCCCTATATGTAGGTACCTACCATATTCTATATATAGTCTAGTAACTTAAGTTACCAGATGCGTGAATAAACTAGCGAATTGGATCGTAGAATCCAATAAGGGGTATTTTGGGGGGTTTGACAGACTATTAGGGGATAAGCAATTTCATATAATAAAAAAAACCATAACAAATAAAAATGGAAAAGAAAACCTAAAGTGTATCATTATGAATGACTTGTTGGAAAACCCTATAACGTTGTGCTCAACAATCCATGCCAATTACATGATGAATAACCAAAGGCGGAAGCGTACCTGTGGGAATTGCCATTGATGAAATCCTGGGATGATGATGATAGAGCCAATGGGTTGGGTGATCTTCCTCAGCAAAACACCCTGAAGACCTTGCTCTCTTGATGGGGATAGAGAGAACCAGAGAGTTTTCTCCTTAGGGTTTGTGAAACTGAATAGCCTTGTTGTGTTTGCCTTGGGGACCACTACCAATATATATAACTATTATTAGTTATATCCCAAATTGCAGTATTACTAATTCAACCCCTCATTAAATTAGAAACCGCCTGGTATCTACACTATTAATTTTCATAATTATTATGCTCTTTAGCCATAAACTATTATATATTATTTGACCCCTAGTTTATTGGCTAATTATATAATGACCCTAACACACTTTATTAATTAATTACATATGTGACCCATAAATCTTACAATCTCCCACTGGTCACACATGTATCCTTATGAGTGTGTTAGACTTTATGACGTCAAAAATGTCATTATAATTACCTTGAGCCTAATCCAAATTGTCCCGTCCATTAATCGTATCAGCACATGGAACCAAAGAGGCTTTCGTCATAATAAGCATAACTAAACCCATCAATGATCACCCATACTGATACAACTAAATGACACAGACCCATTATGAAAAGTGTAGCATGAAAATTACATGAAATTGGTCAATGCATGTCAATTTTCAACTGGTCCTACTTTACCGAATGAGATCATACCATAACTTAAATGTACAAAGTAACCAAAACTGAATATTCTAAACTTTATTTCTGACAGAAAATCCAAATACAATGTATTTGTGCTTTGCAATTAAACATAGGACATAAATTGCATAATGGACGAAACTCCCACTAAAATCAAGATTCCTCAAACTGTAGTACATCCATGTGAGCAGTATGCTCACGAAAGACCTTGGGTGGTAGACCTTTAGTGAGTGGATCCGCAATCATGGAGTTTGTCCTTAAGTGTTCTATGGATATCTGTCCACTTTGTACCTTCTCTTTAGCAACTAGGAACTTAATGTCAATGTGCTTTGACTTGGTTGAGCTCCTATTATTGTTAGAATATAGGACTGCTGATCTATTGTCACAGTACAACTTGAGTGGTCTTTCAATCCCTTCAACTATTCGCAGTCCCGTGACAAAATTTCTCAGCCAAATGCCCTGGTCAGATGCCTCATGAATTGCTACGAATTCTGCTGCCATGGTTGATGAAGCAGTAAGACCTTGCTTGGCACTACGCCAAGAAACTGCTCCACCAGCTAACAAAAAGACATAGCCTGAAGTTGATCTTAAGCTGTCTTGGCATCCCGCAAAATCCGAGTCAGAGTACCCAGTGATCTCTAACTGGTCTGACCTCCTATATGTGAGCATGTAGTTTCTTGTTCTCTTCAGATATCTCATGACCCTCTTGACTGCTTTCCAATGGTCAAGACCTGGATTGCTTAAATATCTGCCTAAAATCCCTACTATGAACGCTATGTCTGGACGCGTACATACTTGGGCATACATAAGACTCCCTACAGCTGAAGCATAAGGGATCTTTTGCATTTCTTGAATTTCCAAACTTCCCTTAGGGAACTGTTTGAGACTAAACTTGTCTCCCTTAGCAATTGGGGTGTCCCCTGGTTTGCAATCCTGTAACCCAAACCTTTTGAGAACCTTATCGATATAGCTCTTTTGTGACAATCCAACTATACCTCGAGATCTGTCTCGGTGTATCTGAATTCCTAATACAAAAGAGGCGTCACCAAGATCTTTCATCTCAAAATGCTTTGATAGAAATTTCTTAGTTTCGTGCAACATGCCTATATCGTTAGTGGCAAGCAGTATGTCATCAACATATAAGACCAGGAAAATATGTCTGCTCCCACTGAACTTATGATACACACAATCATCAACTATATTCATCTCAAAACCAAATGAGAGAATTACTTGATGAAATTTATGGTACCATTGACGAGAAGCTTATTTTAGCCCATAAATGGATTTTCTTAGTTTGCACACCATATTCTTTGGGTCTCCCAACACAAAGTTTTCTGGCTGCACCATATAGATCGTCTCATCAATGTCACCATTGAGAAACGTTGTCTTTACATCCATTTGATGAAGCTCCAAATCAAAGTGAGCAACAAGAGCCATGATTATTCTTAAAGAGTCCTTCGATGAAACCGGAGAGAAAGTCTCTTTATAATCAATCCCTTCCTTTTGAGTATAACCCTTAGCTACAAGACATGCCTTATATCTCTCCACATTACCATTGGAATCCTGCTTGGTTTTAAAAATCCATTTGCAACCAATGGGTTTCACTCCTTCAGGTAATGGGATAAGTTCCCAAACTGAATTGTCTTGCATAGACTTATACTCCTCATTCATTGCTTCGATCCACTTATCTGAACGAGAATCTTGCATGGCTTGATGAAAGTTGACCGGGTCGTCTTCCGTCATGCCAACATTTTCCTCTACCTCATTGATAAATACTACATAATCATCCGAAATAGCATTTTTCCTTTCTCTAGTGGATCTCCGCAATGGAGCTGGCTCTTGAGGCACTTGTTCTTGAGGATCTTGAATTTGACCTGGATTTTGTTCTTCCTGAACAACCAGATCATCTTGAGTTTGTTCTATAATGGGAAAGTCAATTGGTGGAAGAATCAGTTCTGGAATTGTTACCGATTCTTCCTCAAAGACAAAATCTTTAACCTTAATCTTCCCCCCAAACTCAATATCCTCAAAGAACGTTGTCGTTCCCGTCTCAAAAATTGTTCTCAAATTAGGATCATAAAATTTATAGCCCCTTGATTTTTCTGAGTACCCTATAAAATAGCTGCTAATTGTTCGGGGTTCAAATTTCTTTTCATTCGGCCTATAAGGCCTTGCCTCAGCTGGACATCCCCAAACATGAAGGTGCTTCAGACTAGGCTTACGCCCAATCCAAAGCTCATAAGGTGTTTTAGCCGCTGCCTTAGTTGGTACTCTATTAAGAATGTATGCTGCTGTTTTTAATGCCTCTCCCCAGAGTGACTCTAGCAAGGTGGAATGACAAATCATACTCTTTACCATATCCTTAAGAGTCCTGTTTCGTCTTTCAGCTACACCATTCATGCTGGGTGACCCCGGCATAGTGTATTGTGGGACGATTCCACATTCCTCTAGGTACTTGGCAAATGGTCCCGGACGTTGTTCACCTGAACCGTCATATCTGCCGTAGTATTCACCACCACGATCAGATTTGACCTTTTTAATTCTCTTATTAAGTTGATTCTCAACTTCTGTCTTAAAGGATTTGAACACGTCTATTGATTGGGACCTTTCGTGAATTAGGTAAGGTAGGCATATCTAGAATAATCGTCTATGAATGATATAAAATATTGTTGACCATTCCAAGAAGGAGTTGGAAATGGCCCACAGATATCCGTATGTATCAATTCTAAGACGTCTGTAGCTCTATATGCGCCTAATTTCTTATCTTTAGTCTGTTTTCCTTTAATGCATGCTACACAAACGTTAAAGTCTGTGAAGTCAATGGAATCTAAAATTCCATCTGACACAAGTCGTTCAACTTTATTTTTAGAGATGTGACCTAGACGCTTGTGCCAGAGTACTCTTGAATTGAAATTGTCAATTTTTCGCTTAGTACCACGTGATTCCACACTCAAGGTCTCATTATAGTTAGCCACAATTTCCAACAAATAAAGATTATGATAACCAGAAAGTAAACCGGTTCCAACAACATTCGAATTTAAAGACAAAGTAAATTCTTTATTCCCGAATGAACAATAATATCTTGATTTGTCCAAATAAGAAATAGAGACCAAATTCCGTCTAAATGATGGTACAACAAAAGTGTCTTCTAAAATCAAATAATGACTGGAACTTAATAATAATCTAATTTTTCCTATGGCTTCAACTTCTACCTTCTTCCCATCTCCTACATAGATGCATCTTTCAGTATCATTAGGCTTTCGGAAGTTCAGGCAACCCTGCATTGAAACACTGATGTTAGTAGTTGCACCAGAGTCTAACCACCAAGTGTTTCCAGGTACTGAAGCTAAATTAACCTCAGAACAGACCAAAGACAGAATCATACCTTTCTTAACACGCCAAGCGTGATATTTGGCACAATCCTTCTTCACGTGTCCAGAACTCCTGCAGAAGAAGCAGTTGTTATCCTTAGTCTGCTTCTTTTGTTCTGGACCCTTAGCAGCAGCTTTGTTCTTGGGCTCCTCAATTCTTTTCCTTTTGCCCTTGTCTTTAGAGATGCTAGTAAAGTGAGCGCTTTCAGTCCTATCTTGCTTCAGTCTGTCCTCTTCTTGCACACATAATGAAATGAGCTCATTAAGAGTCCATTTCTCCTTTTGATAGTTATAAGTCACCTTAAACTGACTGAATTGCGAAGGAAGAGACAACAATACTAAATGAATGAGCAAGTCATCTGACAACTCAAGCTTTAGTCCTTTAAGCTTAGAAGCAATGTTGGACATCATCATAATGTGCTCTCTTATATTTCCCTTGCCTTGATACTTCATGGAAATTAAATTCTGAAGCAAAGAACTTGTTTCAGCCTTATCACTTTTTTCTAAGCGTTTTTCCATCTCAGCAAGGAAATTTTTAGCTGTATCTATCTCATCCGAGACAGCACCTCTAAAGACCTCAGGAATGCCACGCTTTATGATCATAAGACTTATGCGATTTGAGCAATCCCATTTCTCATACTCTAATTTTTCCTCAGAAGAACTAGAGTCCTTAGGAGTAGGGGGTCGATCAATTCTTAATGCAAGGTCTAGATCCATGCAGCCAAGAACAATCAGAATGTTCTCTTCCTATTCCTTAAAATTTGTCCCATTAAGGACAAGAATAGAACTCAAATTTGCAGATATAGAAGCAATAGATGCTGTGAGTTAAATAAAGAACGAAACTTAGAAACTCACATTATAGGAAAATAAATCAATAAATAAATAAATACATATGTTCAAATCATGGAATTTAAACCCATCTCAAGATACCCGGTGCACCATTGATGTCAAGTCTTTGGACAGTAACACCAACTGCTAGTGGTACTCTTGCTGCAACGATCAAATATTGACAATAAGACATGTCAAACAATAAACCTTCCTTTGGGCCGATTTACTGCTCACATGTATACCAAATAATTGTCACACATTTATCATCACATGTGTATATGTAATTCTGCCAAATATTAACCTTCCTTTGGGCCGGTTAATACCCGCATGAATAAACATATACACAGCCATTTGACACTCTTCACGAGCAATTTAGACAAGAGATGTCACTTTGGCGACGTCAAGTTTCAATTAACTCATTCAAAATGTCAAACTTGACTTGAACATATATTTATTATATCCAAATAAAACAATATTTAAAAAAAATTGTTCACTAATATAAACTGTGTTTCCTTAGTATTTTAATAATTATTGTTTCAGAGAGGTTAAAACCACATAAAAATCGCATCAGAGAAAAACACAACAATTAAACAATCAACTATCTCATTGATTTCATATTCAATAAGTATGGATTGCAACAATAAAAGTTGAAAAACTACAATTTTCATAATAGCAAACACGATTCACACATAACCATTGAAAGATCACCCGTTACAGATATTCAAAAAAACTAAAAAAATTAGATTTTCTTTTAGAAATGTGAAAAACAGAGGTGCTTTTCAATTAATATAGAAATCATTTTTTTTTTTTTTTTTTTTTTACATTTTGAAGTTACGGGATACTTCATTCACAGGGGTGCTGTATGAAATCCAGTTTGCTAGTTCTTTTTGCATTTTGCAAATATTTTATGGATAATTGCTTTTTAATTGATTTTGAATATAAAAGAAAATGGATCAAGTGGAGGACACTCTTTAGAAAACCACTGCCAAAGTATTTGATGTTGTTGCAAAAAGGAACAGGCGAAGGTAAATGAGAGGCCAAATATAGAATGCACGTAAGTTGGAACATTTTGACACTGGTTTGAATCAAAATTTCCCTTATACCCGTGAATGCCGTTGGATTGAAAGTATGCATGATGCATATCATATTTATAGATTTTCAAACAAAAAATTATAACCGGAAACAAAAAAATATGGATTCCATAATATATATATATCCAAATTCCCAAATTACAAACCCTAATTTTTCAATCATGTCAAAATTCCCAAATTGAATCCTAAAACAAAGACAATAACCGAATTTCATCATGAATTAAACATGGTAGGCTCTGATACCAATTGTTGGAAAACCCTATAACGTTGTGCTCAACAATCCATGCCAATTACATGATGAATAACCAAAGGCGGAAGCGTACCTGTGGGAATTGCCATTGATGAAATCCTGGGATGATGATGATAGAGCCAATGGGTTGGGTGATCTTCCTCATCAAAACACCCTGAAGACCTTGCTCTCTTGATGGGGATAGAGAGAACCAGAGAGTTTTCTCCTTAGGGTTTGTGAAACTGAATAGCCTTGTTGTGTTTGCCTTGGGGACCACTACCCCTATATATAACTATTATTAGTTATATCCCAAATTGCAGTATTACTAATTCAGCCCCTCATTAAATTAGAAACCGCCTGGTATCTACACTATTAATTTTCATAATTGTTATGCTCTTTAGCCATAAACTATTATATATTATTTGACCCCTAGTTTATTGGCTAATTATATAATGACCCTAACACACTTTATTAATTAATTACATATGTGACCCATAAATCTTACATGACTGACACAGAGGAAGTGGTGCAATTGTGTGTTATAGAGAGAGAGAGAGAAAGATGTTTTCAAAGAAATAGAAAGTGGAGCAAATGAAGAAAAAGTGAGAAAGAAGGAAACCAACGAGGTGTAGTTGTGGATGTAGTGGTCTGTCGTAGTTGCACGTAGGTAGTGGTTGCAATGGCGATGGCGGTTCGTGGTAGGTGCGTCGCTTCAAGTGACTGATGATGTTGGTTGAGATTTCTTTCTTCCTCCTTTCATTTTCTTCTTCCATTGTTGTTTTGCTCTCTCTAACAAGTATTTTGTTTTTTTCACACGTTTTGTTTCGATGAGGTAGTAGAAAGTTATTTGATGTTGAAATGGTTGTTATGGTGTATGGATAAGTGTGGAGAGAAAAAAAGTAAGCTTGTTATTTCCCTTTTACATTTTTCTTTATTTCAATTTTCTCCATCTGGTTCTTTGTAATGAAAGAACCCTCCCCTTTTGTTTGAATTTTAGTCTCAATTTATAAGTTTCAATTCTATATATTGATGAGATAAATTGAGTTCGAGTTTTTTGTTGTTATTATGAAGAGAAATTGACTTGCAGATATTAAAGTGAACAAAAAAAGATTCAACTTTTCATTATTTGTATTACGGAAGAAGACTTTGGCATTACTTAGGGAAAAAAAGTGACCTTCCTAAAGCTACATAATAGGGAAGACGGCTGATGTTGTAGATCACACACATTATATTTTATTTTTGTTATTGATGTTATTATTAAATTTTTTATTTGTTAATTTTTGTTTTATTATTTTTGGATAGAGATAAATTAAACACTTTTTTAAAATGGATTCAGAATTGGGCGAGATTTAAAAAATGACAAATTTTTAGATTTTATAACAATAATTGTAAAATATTACAATTTAACACATTATTACTTAATTTTTGAATTATTTTTTAATTGGTCTAACAAAATTGGAGGAGTCCAAAAATAAATTTTTAAGAGTTGACATTGAGACTTTAACAATTTCAGAGTAATCAACAAGTGAACTCATCAGTTTGAAGAATTGAATGAGTTGAAAGAGACAAATAAACACTCAAAATTTAAATTCACTCAACTAAGAGATTAAACAAGACAAACATAAATTTGGTCTAACTCATTCATCATAATGCACATATTTCAAAAGCAAATAACAAAATTTAAAAGGTACCTATATCATTAGTTGCCTTCCAAGAAGCGCTTGTTTAACATCATTAACTTGACACTTGATTTATTTCACTAAGGTGGATGAAATGATATGAAAAATAGTTCGTCCTTCAGTTTCCTTCTCTTGGAGAGAAAGTCCATGAATTTGAGATAAAGAAGAGTTTGCTTCAATTCCACTACAGTTAGATTCTTAGACTTTATGATCATCCTCAATTGAAGCCAAGAAAATAAAAATTGAGTCACAATGTTTATCGTCACATTTAGTTTTTTAGGCTTCAACTTTGATTCTTCCTCCTTATTTGTGTTTTTCTCATGCTTATTTTCTTCTACCACAATAATGAAGTCATCTCCAATCTTCATTTTCTCACCCGTCTTCTCAATCTCAACAACTTGCTCAAATACCATCTCACATTGACTCTCAAAGCTTTCAAATGAAATTTGATTAATCTTCATGAATTCAACCAAAACATCTTCGAGTTGTAATCAATTTTATGCACTTCCTACTCCTCTTGTTCTATATTTGAAGTAAAAATAGCATTTCAATTTTAACAAAAATAGCATGATTAAAAGTTGACACCTCTTTTATAAGTGTACTAAATCGCTAAATAATATAGTGATAAGTAGAAATCGTCTCCACGGAGATTGTTATCAATTTGGCAACACAACAAAGTTGTAAATATAACAAATAGAGTTTCAAAGTTGGTTGTTGGAGTAAAAACAAATCAAAATTAACAAAATAAAGTTTTTGAGAAAAACAATTAAAAAATAAGAATCACCTTCTTTTTCAATATGAAGGTATTAATTTACTATTTTAACAATCTAACGTATTCGAATATATCATATTAATCAATTAGACTAAGATCGACTATATAATTCAATTTCTTTTTTATAACAACGAATCATAAGTCTTTAAGTGATTAAATTTGTTACTCAAAATATATATAAATATTAATTTATTAGACATATGTTAATACTTTATATTTCAATAACAATATTGAACCATAAAATATATATATCTTAGTTCAGTTAATATAGTGTATTTTTTAATAACAAAATAATACCTAAATTAAATTATATGGTGATTAAATAAAAAAAAACATTAAAAAAATAATAATCAAATATGTGATAATTGTGTAAATAACAAAAATAAAACTAACGTACATTTGAAAAGATTATCTAATCTTTAATCAATAAATAAATTAACTATATTCATATTGTTTAATAAAATATAAATATTTTATGAAAAGAAAGAAAATTACAGATCAAAGTTAATCTTCTCTTGTGACGGTCTGTTTTGCAGCTCCCTGATTGCCACTCCTCTTTATTTATTTATTTATTTATTTATTTATTCTTTCATTTCACTGGTTTTCGGCAAATCCCTTTCCTTAAAAAACCTCACGTTTCCTCATTATTGGGCCAGCATAAGGCCTACACAATTTTTTTCCTTGGCCCATGTCTATAGTAGTGACACACACACACACACATATATATATATATATATATATATATATATATATATATATATATATATATATATATATATATATATTTGAGCTTATATATTTAAGACATAAATTTTTTTATAGTAATTAAGGCTCAAAACGTGAAGTCCAAAAAGTTAAAAACCCTTAAAATTTAGTAGGTCTATAGATTTACTTTTTTAAATTTATTTTCGTTTTTTTTTTTTGAAAAAATATCAAGAAATATTTTTTGATTTT
>JBBPBR010000001.1:11632839-11658277 GCA_037974775.1 Cicer pinnatifidum
AATCCTTCTATCACTAGATATTATATTAATTACTTCACAACTTTGTAATATTGTTCTCTATTTAGCTTAATCAATTAATGAAAACAAAAAGTTAACAAACTATCTGGTTAATAAAGAAATTAAAAATATAAATACTTCATTGTTTTAAGAATTATAAGATAACAATTTATTCAAATAGTATCTTAAAATAACAAAAAACTACGATATGCAAAATAAATAAATATTAAAAAGGAATTCAAAAAATATAAATATGATGAAAAATTATCATCATCCAAACTATGGAAATTTTTAATTGAACCTATTTATCATCATCTATAGCACCCAAATACATCAATTCTTTTGTTGATAATTGAACAAGATTTTAAAAAAAATCTCAACGGAAAGAATGAACAATGAACAAATGGTGTCCATATACGAAGTTGAAAGAATATGGAAGAAGACATATTTATAAGAAGAAAATGTTAGAAACAAACACCAAAGACTACGACAATGTTATTTAAACCATATTTTGAGAAATCTAATTATCCCTTCACTTTTACCTCCCAAAATAAATAAAAATATTTGTTTATATTGATAAGCAAAATTTTCTTGTCAAATCGCTGACTCAGTAAGCAACACACCTATTTCCTTGTCAAAAACACTCCATCTCAAAAGCAAAACCTCTTCCCATCCATCGCCTATGTACTTGCAATAACTTATATTGGGTTTATTATGCATATATTTTATTTACAGCTGAGTTTGGATGAGGAAATATGTGATTGCTTATATTGAATATGTCAAGATAGTTTCATTGCTTTTCAATGTTTGTTACATGTATTTATGATATATAAATAGTTATTATTCATTTACATTCACATGTTAAATATATCTTGACAGTTTTTAAACATGTGTAAAAAGCTAAAGTGATAGTCATTGTATTTTTAAGCAACATGTATTTCTCTCGTTGTATTTATAAATTTTAAATTTAATGAAATATTCTTTTCTGCTAAATATATTTTGAACATGTGTTGACTACTCTTATTATATTTATTTAAAGAAGATTGATTTTTTTTTTTAGTATACGAAGATTTATTTGTTTTTATGCTAATTTTTGATATTATTGACCATTATACACTTGGAGGATCTATACTCCAAGTTGTCATTTTGATGGTGACGGTTCGTTTCTTTTGATATAATAATATTTATTAAAAAAATAATTAATTAAATTATTATGAGTAGTTAACTTTTTGGATAGAGTTATTTGTCAATACTTTTTATTTGTAGTTATTCAGTTATGATTTATTATTATTATTATTATTATTATTATTATTATTATTATTATTATTATATAAATTCAATTTGTATTCTTTAATTAGTCGAGAAAAATAATATTGGGATTTATCTAATAATATGGTTTCATATCCAAAACAAAATTTTCGCCCACAACTTTCGCACACAGCTCATCATTCATCGTTTATTTTCATCATTGTCTTCAATCTATCACAAGTGTTTTCTCCCTACCTTCTTTCCAATTTAATCATAAGATGAACATTCACAACGTACGATCTTTTTGATGTTCCTTTACAACCACTACTGTCACCGCAATTCTTATTATCTACACTCCGGTGAGATTCTCAGCGCGGTTCTTGTCGCTCCACCCCTAAACGACCACAACTATTACAATAGGAGTTGCTTTATGAAACAAACTTTTTCCTCAAAAAAACAAAATTTCTATATTCAATTGTAAACTCCCACAACTGTCTACCACCAACAACGACTTTGATCGTTGGGAAGGTTGTAATGACATGGTGATTTCTTGGATAACTCGGACTCTCTCCCCACACATCTCCCAAAGTACTATTTACATTCACAATGCGTTTCAATCTATGACCTCAGCGAAAGATTTACAAAAGGTAACCATTTTCGATTCTCCGACTTGCTTCGTGATTTACATTCCATTAAACATGGTGAAAGATCTATCTCTACCTATTTTACATATATGAAGATAATTTGGGATGAATTAGATGATCTAAAACCTAGACCTTCTTGTACATGTTCAACTCCCTGTTCTTGCAAACTTAGTTATTGCAAACTTAGTTCTGCTGTCAGCACCTACAAACATGATGAATATATAATCTGTTTTTTGAAAGGCCTAAATGATTATTACCAATATGTTAGAAGTCAAATTCTTCTCATGGATCATTTGTCTTCTATTACTAAGGTTTATTCTCTTGTTATTCAACAAGATATAACACCTACTCCCACTCATAATGATTCCACCATATGTGTTGTTAATTCTACCAATTTTAGTCAAGGGAAAGGAAACCATAATTCAATTAGGGGGCGTGGTAAAGGTACTCGAAACTCTATGTTTTGTACTCATTGCAAGAAAACAAATCATATCATCAAAAATTATTACTTTAAACATGATTTTCTCTCCTGGTATACCTCTAAAAACCAATCCACCAATACTAACACGATATCTACTGGTAATGACCCAAATAACAATATTAATTCTCCCTCAGATAATCAAACTAAGGATTCCATACATATTTCTAAATATTTGACGGTAATTCCCTATTGTTGGTTCTTTTCTTTTGATATAATAATATTTGTAAAGTCAGCTTTTGTTATTTCTAACTATTTTGGTTTTTGGGAAACCAATACTGAAATACAAGAGAAAATCATCTGATCAGAAGACTTATGAAATGAGAAGAAAAGTTTAAGATACTTTTAGGGAAACGGGGTCTTATTTTTAAGTGGAACTTAATTTAATAGTTTTATGTTTTATTTATTTATCATCATTAGTATTATGTTTAATATTACTACTTTATTTAATCCAAAGTCCGCATCAACGACAGAGGAGAAATGAAAGCCCTCTTTTGTACCGTCCTCGATAATGGTAGTATAGCAATAGCAGTAGAAAACAATAGGTGATAGGGAGGATGATTTTTTGTTGATGAGCATCAGCAGCGTGACGATAACGAAGTCGAATGAAAATTTGAATGAGTTTATTGCTTTCTTGTTAAATATAATTTATTTATATAAAAAAAAAACAAGAGTTGCAATGTGGCATAACTTTATTCCAAGATCATCTAAGTTGAATCCAAAATCATTATGCATTTACTTAACCCCTCATCTTTCACTAGCGATGTTTGTGCTAAGATGTGTGCGTTAATGGACAAGTGAAGACGATCTGACACATCGTCCATAATCACTTTCATCTACGTCTATTAACTTGTAGTATGTATCTCTAAGATTAGCTAAGCAGGCTTTGATTGGATTCCAAAACCAAGTCCCGATAGAAATTGGAATCTGAAGCTAACATATCTTTCTATCATTTGTTGATGCATTTCGGAGAAACATGTTTCTAAAAAAAATCAATTATAAGTATTTTGATGATTAAATAAATAATAGCCTCACTCTTAGGTTGGCCTTGAGTTTGTAATTTAATTTTCTTCTCTTGTATGGAGCTTAAGCTTTTTTTATGGGAGATTTTCTAATTTTTATTTTGAGTGTCATAGATTCCCTTCATGGGGAGTTAATCTTATTCCAAATTTAATTTTTATGTTTGATTTTGATAAATTAATCTCATATCATGTTAGTTTTCATGTATGTAAAAACTTAATAAAGTAGAGTTTATGAAATCTATAAAAAACGTCATTGATGACATATTCAAGTTAATGTTGAAATTAATAAAATGTTTTATCTATTATATGTTATAATATATTAAAATAACCGTAACCTTCTCTCTATTGACACATCATCTATTTATGTGCGACCTAATTAAATTTGTTTCATATCATAGAAAATTTGATGTGTCACTCTCTATAATCATTCATCATTTCTAAATTTTATTTTCTATTCCTTCATTGCAATATTATCATTCATATACTTAAATGCAATTCATTTTAATTATTTTCGGTTACTTAATCTATCAATGACTATTGCTTTCACTTTTCTGTTACTAAACTTCTTTGTTTTGTAAAAAAAACATTTTGGTTCTCACTAAAATTCCTTGTCTTCTAAACTTAAATATATCGACTAATTAACTTTTAAGTCACTCACTCTTTCTTAATAAATTTGTTAAAGTTAATTTATTAGCTACTAATTAATCTATTATCATCAATGTGTTCTCGTTAATTTCTCAATCAATTTGTAACATAAATTTTAAATAATCAATTCATTCATCTTATTTGATAACTGAAAGTATTGCATTCATCCTATTTGATAATTCATCAATTTTTACCATATTGCAATGCCCACAATTTGCATTGATAGTTTGCCATTCATAGTATTGCACCAATCATATATAAAATCAAAGTTACAATTTAGAAGAGATTGCATTTAAAATTCTTTGTAATTTCTAGCACGGATCAAATTTGCCACTTTAGATTTATGTTTTTCAATTTCAAGTGAGAATTTCCAGTTTATATTTCTTGCATTGAAGAAGTAAAATTGATGTTCTCTTTAATTGTCAAAAAAGACTAACAATATTGGGTAGCTACCAGGGTAACATTATTTCATTTTTGAATTAATTATTTTTTGTGATTTCGTACTATGATTTGGTTGTGCTTCTGCATTTAATGTTTGATAAATCTACATATTTTTTATATGATTGTATTGTATCGATGATTTGTTGTGTAAATGTTAAGGTGATTTAAGTAACTGAAAAAATGGTGGATTCAAATGATTGTCAATGGGCGTTGATGTTGCTAGAGAGTACTACTCCAAGACGAAAAAAAAAATTTATATATAAATTCTTTACTATGTTAAACTTGGTTTGGTTTGTGAGCTAATTGACAACAAAATAAATTTAAGCAAATCCATGATACTAAAATAATTCTACTAATTTATTTTTATGAGTGTTAATTTTTATTTTTATTTTATTGTGTATATTTTATTATAATGAACTGAAACATTAAAGTTATGTAATATATATTAAATATATAACAATGGATATAAGATTTTTTTTTTCATTTGTACAAATAGACACTTTAATCATGATTTTAGAATATATCTCATTGTCATAACACAATTTTATTAAACTTGGAACATTTTCGAGCATCAATTATCAATTATCAATTGTCAATTGCCAATTGCATCTTAATTTGTAAACAATTTTTGTAATTTTGAACTTTTTCGATCTCTTAATATAATACATTGATAAACAATTAAATCTTTCAATAAATCTTAGTTCAACAATATCAAAATAATTTTATATATCTTTGAACTCAACCTCAAACATGTTGATATTTTACGGCATATTTATTTAAAATATAAAATTTCAATTAAAATTAACACTTTTAACTCTCCAAATTAATTTTTTTTAAATTAAATTAATTTCATGAAAAAATCCGCGCAATGCGCAAGTATACATCTAGTTTTATTTATATGTTGTGTATTTTAATATTTGACATGCTAGACTTTGTCATATGAACAAAAGAATAATTTCAAAGTTATCTTTATATGTCGTTGGCAAGTTAAACTAACAAAGAGTTCACATAAATCAGCAGTCAGAGAATCTCAACCTTTAGATTTAACACACTTTGGTATATGTGAACTTGATGGGACTTTAACTCGAAATAGAAAACGTTATTTTATCACTTTAAGTGATGCTTGTTGTGACTATATATTTGTATGTCTAATGAAAAATAAAAGTGAAATGTTAGACATGCTTAAGATATTATCACTGAAATTTAAAATCAATTTAGTAGAAAGATTTAGAGGTTTTATAGTGATAAAGGCAAAGTATGATTCTACTTAATTTAATTATTTTTATAAATTTCCTGAAATTATATATGAAATTAAGTGCCCTATATTCTTATGAAATGAATGGTAAAGTTGAAATGAAAAATATAACTTTTACTGAATTGATTTTTGTTATTATGCTTAATTTTGGTGCTCCATCTCATTTGCGGGAGAAATTTTATTGATTGTTTTATATGATTTGAATAAAGTTCACAAATCTAAAATCAAAACATTTCTTTATAAGATTTTGGAGAAAAAAAATCCAACTTGTCTTATCTTCGAACTTGGAGTTGTTTGGTTTATGTCAGAATCCCCAATCTCAAGCTAGTTAAACTCGCCAGTAGAGCATAAGAATGTTTATTCGTTGGGTATGTAGTAAACATCAAAGCATATAGGTTTTATGAGCTACATGCTAAAGTGATCATATATTGAATTTTATGAAAATAATTTCCCTTACAAATCGAGACATAGGGGGGCACATGAACAATTCACGTTCACACTAAGAGGCGCATTAAAAGAAACAAATGCTGCGAAACAAAATCTCAAAGAAGTATAAGAGCAACAATTGCTAAAAATTATAGACCCGATTATATGGCCTGTACATTAGAAGAGAATCCAACAAATTTTCAAGAAGCTTTGTCGTCTTTGGATGCAAATATGTGGTAAGAAGCTATAAATGATAAGATGAATTCTCTAGAGTTTAATAAGACTTGAAAAATAGTAGATGATAACGTTTCAACAAGTATACTGAATTGTTGTAAGATATAATAAAATGGTAGTACCGAATCTCTAACTCAAGGATTGTATTATACTATTGAATTATGTTTAATTATTAAAATTGAAAAAAAAAATTCTGAATTGATTGAAATAATTTTTGAAATTATCAAAAGTAATAGTAATGAACTTTTATAATAAGAAAAATGTAAGGGGTGAACTTCACTTTAAATCCAACTTTGGTTTCTAATTTAATCATAAACTAAATTCTTTTATTGAATTATCACTGAATTCTCTTTATTACTCTTGTCGTAATTCTTTAGTGATAGAACCTTTAATTCCAAAGTAATCCCTAATTTTTTAGTGGATTTAAGATTATAATTAAGTTTTACAATACAAGAATTTTGTTATTAAACTATTGTCTCTGCAAATAATTCAATTGATTTTATGACCTACATCTACCATTTTAAAATATGACCCGTAAAATAGTTTAAGGTTGATCAAGTGATAAAAAACATTAAGTACATATATGACAAATATAATTCCATACAATCATTCATATAACTAGAAATCAAATCTGACAAATAAGGGTTTCATCTTGTTTTACTCATCCCTAGCAAATAAGGTTTAGTTACTCATAACAAAGATAGGGATTAAAGAAGAATTAAAAGAAAGATTGATGAATGATTTTTGATAAAACTTCCTCAATAGTGTTAGAACCAACCTCTTATAAGTTTATCTGTTTGGGCACAGGTTTCCAAACTTTCAAAATAGACGAAAAGATACATTGAAAGTGAAAAAAATGCACGTGTATGAATTCTGTAGCGCGTCATGCAAAATGTCATTGTATTGTAGAATCGTGCCCCAGATGCAAACATTTGTGTTCCAGCCCATTGTCTGAATTTTAATGGTTTTTCTTCTCTATTGACTCGGAATTTGATTTTGGTATCTTCATGAAAGTTTTAACAATGGACCTTAGCTTTCATTTTCACTTGGTTTGACTCCAATTGGACAACTATAACTCTAGATATGGCTGAAATACCCCACATGGGTTACGTTAATTTATGACAAAAAATTCAGCATTGCACCAAAACAACGCAAAATTATGAAAAATCTCTACTTAATTAAGGAAATAAGAACATAAATATTCCATTAAATTCAAGAACTAAAATCGATAGACTAAATCAAATAACTCCTTAATTAATGAATGATTAAATATAAATAAGACTAAAAACAATGAAAAATATGCGTATGCTTAAGAGCTATCAGTAGACTTGCCTCCTAGCTGCAAAATCTAAGGTTGTAAATGCATTTTAAAAAAGAAACTAAAAGTAGATGAAACTATTGATAAATACAAGACTCTCCTTATAGCCAAAGGTGTTTTGCAAAGAGAAAATATATATTTCCTTAAAAGTATTTCACCGGCCACTAGAATTACATCCTTTAGGATTCTAATCTCGCTTTACGTTATTCATAACTTGGTGGTAGACCAAATAGATGTCAAAACCTCTTTTATAAATGGTGACTTGGAATAAGAAATTTATAACGAAAAACATGAAGGTTTTGTGATTCATGAAAAAGAAAATAAGGTATGTAAGTTACATAAGTGATTGTATGGTCTTAATTACACTCCTAAGCAATGACATGAAATTTTTGATAATTTGATTATATTGAATGAGTTTAAAGTGAATGAAAGTGACAAATGTATTTATTACAAAAATAAAAATGACATTTGCATTATCATATGTCTCTATGTAAATGACTTAGTTATATTTGGTTCAAACAGTTATGCAAATATTGTGAAATCACTATTGTGCAACAACATTAATATGAAAGACCTCGAAAAAGCGGATGTAATGCTTGAAATCAAGATTACTAGGTTAGAAAAGAGAGTTTTTTTTATCACTCTCACTATGTTGAAAAGATCATAAATGAATACAATTACTTTGACTGTGAACCTGTTTGCACACCATATGATGTAGGTGTAAAAAAATTTCAAAAACACTGGTGAAAGTGGTAGACAAACTGAATATGTGAGCATCATTATTAGCCTCAAGTATGCTATTGATTGTACTAGAATCGATATTGCCCACGTCGTGGGACCATTGTGAAAGTTTACTAATATTGGCATGCTTTTGAGAGAATCACGTGATACCTTAAATGACCATATATCTTAGATTATGTTATCAATGATTTTTTGATGTTATTGAAGAATAAAGTGATGTTAATTGAAACATTTTATTAGTAACAGCTAATGTCTATATATTTAGCATAGTTGGAGTGTTGTATCTTGGAAATTAAAGAAACATATGATATAGACTTAGTCCATTATGGAGTCTAAAATGATAAAATTAGCATTTGCTATTTAAGAAGCAATACGGTTGAGATATTTTCTAGCTGAGATCCCTTTGTGGGAAAATCAATGTCAAATGTGTTGATCCATTACGAGCTTACCACAACTATTGCAAGAATAACCCTTATTACAAAGGTTAAGGAAGACATATATGTCGTATGCACAATATAGTGAGAGATTTACTCTTAAAAGGAGCTATTAGATTGGATCACGTGTGCACTGATGAAATCATAGCTGATCATTTAACAAAAGAATTAGCTAGAGAGAAAGTTCAAAACACATTTAAAAGGATAAAATTATTGCCTATAGATCAATTAGTCACTCATGATGGTAACCTAGCCTAAAAGACTGAAGATCTCATGAATTAGGTTCAATGGGTAATAATGAGTTATGAATTGATATGAGATGAACATGTTGTTACAAATTAGAGAAGCATGATTTCTAGAGCAATGAAAGGATGAGTTGATAGAAACTCTTAATGAGATTTATATTCTATGTAGAGTGAAGTACCTAGTTACAAACGTACCTGTCATAGAATCAACTATGAATGTCGAAGTGGACAGTTTGTTATAGAATTTTGAGCCAGAATTTTTAGAATGTTCACTATACAGGGATATGCTTGTTGGACCATTAATGCATGGAACTTTGAGAATACACCATATGAAAAGGTTGTGTGTGAGTTTGATGTCAAAGATGTAATTCAAGAGTACAACCACTTTTATTGAATCAGAATCTTACTCACTATGCACATGCTCAAGTCGGAAGACAACTCTGTTTATGCACAATCTTATAGAAGGGTTTGACGTCAATTCAAAAATAATTTTTTAAATTCAAGTGGGGGATTGTTATAATTTATGCGTAGTATTGAAACTTAGAGCTAGTGTTGTGTGAATTAAAGAAAATGTGGAAGTCCCACATAACATAGATCTCACAAACTAGTATTGTATATAAAGATAGAGGTGTACATGTAGGATGTGTACTAAGGGGTACCCAATTTTATGAAGAGGGAAAAGACACTCAAATTGACCACCACACGTATAGGCATCGAACGATTGGCTGGTCCTGGGATTGGGAAGCATGGTGTATTTTTTTTTAGTACCTAGAAAAAATTTACTTTATATTTTTTAATGTGTGTGTTTCTCTCTATGCGTTTTTAATACACATTTTTTTTTTGTTCACGAAGTCCTCCCACTGGTTTCTCGATTCTCCCTCCACTTGCCTCTGATTTTGCAGGTTCGTTTTTGGTGAACTGGTAAAAAAACAATCACACGAATTTTGCTCAGACCCGTGGCAGAATTTTTCTATAAATAGAGAACTCGACTAAGTTCACAAATTAAACCAAGACTTTAACTACTTTTGAGTTTTTTCTCTTCTCCCTTTTCTGCTCATTTTATATTTTCTTTTTATCCTTTTTCCGAAATATTGTCCCTTCAGATTTTTGAGTGACCGTCGTAGCATATTTTCGAGTGATCGTAATCGTAATATTAAGAGGGTGTATTTATAGAATGATTTTTTACAATGCAGTAAAGAACCGATACAATAAACTTGAGTTGTTTTCTCTTGGAGACGTCACGATTCATGTGCCTTGCATAAGTTTTGGCAGTGCCACATAACTCTTAAAGAGAGCGATCTAGTCGACAAATATAACATTCCAAATTTTAAAATAAACTATTTTATTAATGAAATAGGATTTTAAAAAATTAATTTGGTATTACAAATTTTTTAGAATATATGTTGATTAATTTTGTTTATATATTTGCTTTCTATGGTTTGGTAATTGTATACATATTTTATTTAACGAGTAAAATAAATTGCAAATATTATGTTTAATAATTTTATTCATTTTTCTAAAAATAATAATATTTTAGTGTAAGTATTTTTAAGGTAAAAACTTGTGGTGATATTCTGTATGCATTTTGTTGAGGTAAAAACTTTTTTGATATATATTTTGATGACAACAAACCTTATAAAATAAATGTTTATGTTTTATGAATGATGATCTACTGATCATTGCACTTCAATTTTATTTAAATAACATCAATCACATAAGTGAACAAACAAGAAGCCATTCACGTCAACAAGTGCATAAGTATTTACTCAATCATGAAAGAATCAAAGTAACGTCAAAATATTATTTCATGGAGATATTAGAAGACAATCTTCCAAACAGGTTTATCAATCTTTGAGAGTGAAATAAGTCAAAAGTTGTCTCAACAATTAAATGCAAGAAGTGTTCAAAACTTTATGAACAAAAGAATAAGTAGAATGATCAAAATGATCATATGATACCTTGGGAAATATGTCCAATGATATATTATAGATTCAAACATATATAAAAATAAATAAAGAAGTCAAATAACATCTTTATGAAAGAATCTCAAAAGGTATATATCATATCCTATATCAATCATTCAAGAGAACGATTGTTACATCTTCAAGATTGCATCTTGATGAAGAAAGTGTCCATTACATTAGTACCTATACTAAAGTATCTCATTGATATTTGATGGATAAGATACTACATACATAACACCAAGAGAAATTGTAGGAAGTATTACTTCAACAAGAGATTTCTCCTCTCATATAGAAGATAACATTCTCAATTGTTATGAAAGAATATTCTCATGATGAACAAGTTCATTGCACTCAGAAAAGCTTCATATCAGTTCAAAAAAAAATGACAAGAATCAACATTGAAAGAATGATGGAAGAAAATTCACTAGATTGTTCTAGTTGTTTAATTAAAGAACAAATGACAATATAGATCTTATTGAAAGGGCAACATGCAGTAAATCAATTGGTATTTTGTACATGGATTTTCCAACATTTAATGAGCATTTAAAAGTCCAAATTTGAAGGATTGCAAAAAAAGAAATTCAGAATGTTTTGCAGATTGATTTGCACAATGATACTCAGATTGGTGACATAATAATTGCAAAACATTCTGGTTCATTTTGGTTGTCTTAAATAAAAGACAAGAGATAACTGAATCAATTTTAGGATCACTAAAAGTCTATTCTAGATTGATATAATTCTCACATGGGCCACCAAAAAGTAATCAAGCCCATAACATGAGTTGAATGCCCAAATACAGAAAACAACCTATAGATTGATGACCAGATTGATGAGCTGTGAGCAAGGAAGATTAGGCCACAAGTACAATGTACTTACATTATTATGCAGAAATCTCTGTATAATTCTGATTTGGAACAATACCAACTGACATT
Organism: Cicer pinnatifidum; assembly: GCA_037974775.1. Lineage (NCBI taxonomy): Eukaryota > Viridiplantae > Streptophyta > Magnoliopsida > Fabales > Fabaceae > Cicer > Cicer pinnatifidum. Next base: position 11,644,864 of record JBBPBR010000001.1, read on the forward strand.
TGATAGCTCAGTCTCACACTCATTCACGTTTTCCATCAGATACAAAAGCAATAGCATTCTGGGTTTGCCAATAACATTCTAGATAGTAATATAAATATGTGTTTAATTGTTTTAAATCAGATCTGAAACTTGACTGATGTGTCTTACAATTATATTTAAATTAAACTGAATATTCAAAGCCTCTCATAATCTATAAATTAAAAATCAATTGGAAGATGAAGGCAAAATTTTAATTTGTAATCTACCAACACTTTTTCAAGTAATCACAAGTCAAAAATTCTTGAAGCAAACTTCAGCTTCGTTCACTATATATATGGATCATCATTTACTGAGTTTGTCTTTATTTATTACAAACAAAGAGTAGAGAATCATTAGATTCCAAACATTTTTTTATCATACACATTGAAACTAACTTAAGTCTACCTTTTGTGTTAGATTGAGTATGAAGATTGTAATTAATCCTTTCTAGGTTGAAATGTGAAGATTGTAATTAATCAAGATGTGATCAATTGAAAATGTTTGAAGAAGAATGTTCTGGTTCTAATGCACATAATAAAAATCTCACGGGTGTGAGGACTAGACTATTTTGAGTTGGGTGAATCAATATACTTTATGTATGTGATATTTCTATTCCATATATTTAATTATTCCATATATTTAATTATTTGCATGCACAAATCACACCTCACTATTATTGTTTTTATTTACAACTTCTTAACTTCATATAAATTGTTGAGAATGTTCTTATCAATTACATATTACAAATCAACTTTTGATTACCAAGTTTAATCTTGAATAATGTATAAATTAAAGCGCAGGAACTAAATTTTAAAAGAGTCACAATTCAAATCCTATCTCTTGTGATTATTCACTTTGTTGGTCAAGAAAACAAGAAATAGGATTTGAAATTGTGTTTACAGTTTTTGTAAATATTTTGAATGACTTAAAACTAAAGTGATAAAATATAAATGATAGAATAAATGACTCAACAATTTTATTTTGGTTCATTACTAACTCAATTGCTATATTCAATACCTTTATTTGAAGGCTTTAATCCACTATGATTAGAACTTACACTTGGTTAGTCACAATGATTGTGTTCAATCTTCTCACCTTCCATTTTGTACCTTCGAGTTTTTGAGGAAAGGGTAGCCACTACCAGACTGAGTTTACAAGTTGTAACAAGTCTTCTCAACTTTTAGTTTAGTGTCGTCAAGTCGTTTAGGAACACAATCAACCACTAGTAAGCTTGATTACAAGTAAAGAGTGTTTGTGAATTTCAGAATTTTCTCTCTAGCAATAATGTGTTTGTAATATAATCTCCCGTATTGTTCTTTCTCAAAACTTACATAAGTTTGACAATATTTCTTAGTGTTTGTGCTTGCCAATTTGAGATTAATTTTCTTTGAATGAATGATGTATGTTGTTTGAATTCAGAATTGGGTTATATTTATAGAAGCCTTTGCAACATTGTTTTTGTCATTCAAATTATGATTGAATGTCCTTCAAGGAATGGTCTTGTTGTCCTTCAGCATGGTATTTCACTGTCTTCAAAATTATAACTGTTAAGTTGAATTCTAGCAGTTGAGCATAAAATTGAAACTTAGAGGCATGGTCACTGGACCAGAGGCAAGAATTACCAGAGGCAAGCACCAAAAACAAGTTTGTTGGATCAGAGGCATACACCGAAATCATGATTTCTTGACCAGAGGCATGGTTTCTTGACAAGAAGCAATGACCAAAAGAAATATTATTTGACTAGAAGCTATTTTACTTGACCAAAGGCAAGAACATTAGAGTCATGATTTCTTGACTAGAGGCAATGACCAAAAGCAACTTCACTTGACCAAAGGCATGTACCAACCAGAGGCATACTTATTGGACCAAAATCAATATCCTAAGGCAAGTTCTACTGGATTAGAGGCAACCACCAGAAGCAAGTTTTGCTCGACCAGAGGCAAGTTTAGTGGACAAGAGGCAAGTTTAGTGGACAAGAGGCAACCACCAGAATCAAAAGTGAATGACTAGAGGCAGACTACCAAAGGCACTGACCATGTTAGGGGGTCGACTTTCATCAAATGCGTCGACTTTTTCCAACATTGACTTTCACCATATACGTTGACTTTTTACCAGGCACATTGACTTTTTCAAAACATTGACTTTTTCTGGATATTGGCTTTTACTAAAATGTTGACCTTTTCATGGGCATTGCCTTTTGCCATGACTTTTTTCTTTAACTTTTTCCATACTATTGACTTTCACCATAGGCAACTTATTAGAGGCAAAGAAAGTTAGATGTTTACTTCATCTCCAAAGTCAACTGGTTAGTTGTAGTTTTACTAGAAGCTTGATTACTCGAATAGAGGCAGACTTTCCTAAAGTCTATTTTGCTTCATTAAAGATAGACTTTCACGAGATGTACTGAGAATAGAACTCTATCAGAAATAGATGCAGGTATGACAAACCTTCTTGTACCATCAGAGGCAATCTAATGCTTTGTATCATTAGAGGCAATGTTTCATATGCGCTTTTTCACCAGTTTTGAATGCAAAATTTTCCATGTCTTTTTGACCAATCACTAGAGGTTATATTCTAATATCCTACATACCAATTGTGTTATTGGAATTGCAAACTTAAATGAAACATTAGCCCTTAAAAACGTTCCCACAAACTGACTTGGTTATCATCAAAACAAATAAAATCTTTTGTAATATATCCTTGCATTGATTTGATATCATATATCCCTGTTTTGGGTCTGAAATGTTTGGGATGATGAGTTTTTTTTCTTCTGAATTTGAGGTTGAGTTCGAAGATTATGGGTTTGATGAATTTTTCTAAATTTTTGGATTGAAGGGAGTGATGAGTTTCTGGGTTTGGTTAATGAAGATAATGATGTAGGTGATGAAAATTTATTAATTTTTATTTTTTTAAAAATTAAATAATAGATTTGTTGATTCACAAAGGAATTCTAAAGACGGAGAATGTATTTAGGGATTTATCATTTTTCTAAGTTTGAAATGTTATGGATTTTTCATAAGTTTGATGAATTTTCTGGGTTTTTAGATTGAATGAGATCATAATTTACTAGGTTTATGAGTTTGAAGATGAGTGAGATGAAATAGTTGATGTTTATTGACAGGAATTAACGAAAAAAATCAACTTGGTTTACAAAAGTATAATTAAGGGACCAAAATGAAACTTCAAATAATTAGAGGACTAAAGTGAAGTTAGAAAACAAGTTAAGGGACTGCATTTATTATGACATGATGATTTTATACATATTTATTATAATTTATAAAATAATATAAATTGTTGATGTTATATTTATTTATTTTATCTCTATGACCATTTTTTATGATATTATTTTAATTGAATATTTAAAAAAACAATATTTTAATAATTGCAGCAATAATTAAGTATGATTGTTTTAGCTATTAATATATACTTAGAATTTAATTATTTTAACTACTCTATTTTTTAAAATATTTAGTAGGTTTTTCAAAATAAAACTATGTTTAAAGAAATGTTAAAAATGATTTAATAATTATTGATTTTGTTTTTAATAAAATAAAGAAAAAGAATCAAACAATAGTATTGTGCTTTACATGTACTTGTGTCTAATGTGTGTGTAAATAATAAGAGCATGTGAGAAACATGTATGTGTTACCCTAGGAGCCGCTACACTTTGTTGAGAAAATAAGAAACATGACGGTGTTTCATAATTATTTGAACTGTCCTTCTTCATCATAAGTCTGATTAGAGTGAAACAAATGCCAAAATGATTGTGTGAAGAGTGATTAAATTATCTACTATTAGTTTTGTGACGTCGAATAAGTTTCTATGAAATAATTACGAAATTGATGTTTTTAGAGTGTCTTCTTCTATTTTATTTTGATCTATAATTAAAAATCGTCGAGTTTGACAATCCAAAGGGCGAGGAACCAAAGGAGCATATACTTTTTTTGCTCGTGGACGCGAATTAGCATGTGAAAGTGTTGAAATAAGATAAGAGGTGAATAAGCGTTTGAATATATTATAAGGTGATATGAACGAGATACCTTATTTTTTAACAATTTATTAGAGGTTCGCCAGGCATGACAGTAACTCTATTTAGTAATAATTGAAATAATATAATATATCGGGGGTTGTAAGATTAAAATATGGATTAGAAACTTTTATAAGGTGTTGTATGAGTTATATTCTACAACTGTGTGGTATATGTGAAGAAAATTTAAGTTTTTATGTTTTATGTGTTGAAGGTTTTAATTTTTATAATATATGTAAGAAAGTTTAATTTTATATGTCGAATACGATGAAAGTTTTAATTTTCTTACGTATGTGATGAAACTTTAAATTTTTATGATATAAGATATTAAACTTTTAATATTTATGATATTTTTATGAATATATGATTTTCATGATGAGTGTGGTGAAAGTTTTAATCTTTGAAATTTTTATGATGGTTGTCTATGAATATGCTATTTTCATGATAAGAACATGTGATGAATGATTTTAGTTATTTTTGAATGAGGTGGTGATTTTGTATAGATGATTTTTGATACATATGATATGATCTTAGTGGCTCTAGGAACATTTGATTTTTATAATACATTTTCATGTCATGACATATGTAAAAGGGCAAATACGAGAAGGGGGTTGAATTATGTGTGACTATGTTGATAATTTTTTAATTATTTGATTAAACAAGTTCAGACTTGATGATTTACTTGAAGTAGAAAAAATAGAAAAACAAAGAAGTGCACGAATAAAGTGACACAAGTAATTTATCCTGGTTCACCACTAAGTTGCCTACATCCAATCCCTTCATTCATAAGGATTTAATCAACTAATTCAACAACTTGAATTACAAGACACCTGACCCTCCAAGCCAATTTTCTCGAACAACCTAAAAACCTCAGGCTCCAATCTTTTCTGTTTGAATGCACCGTTTTTTCTAAGATCTATTTGATTTGCCTGTTTGAGATTTCAGCTTACCCATTAGTCTGGGGATGATAATGTGTATAAACTTTGTGCACAACCCCATACTTCCGAAGCAAAACGTCCATGTTGCAGTTGCAAAATTGAGTGCCTTGATCACTTATGGTGACCCGGGGTATTCCAAACCTGCAAAAAATATTTGATCTGATAAAACCTGCAACAACTTTAGAATCATTAGTCCTAGTGGGTATTGCTTCCACCCACTTCAAAACATAATCAACAACTAGTAAAATATAGACAAAACCAAAAGATACAGGAAAACGAACCATAAAGTCAATGCCCTACACACCAAATATTTCACAGAAAAGTATAGGTTGTTGAGGCATTTCACTCATACGAGTGATTGTTGTTCCTGCTATTTGACACTGTTCATAAGTTTTGTAAATCTCAAAAGCATATTTAAACAAAGTGGGCCAAAAGAAACCCGAGTCTAAGACTTTTCTTGTTGTCCGTTGAGGACCAAAATCTCCTACAGCTTGAGGGGCATGACAAAAATGAATAATGGATTGAGCCTCATGGTGGGAAACACATCACCTAATCACATGGTTACTACAATATTTCCACATATATGGATCATCCCGCACATAATATTTGGAATCACTTTTAAATTAGTGTATTTGTGTTCTAGATGTATCTGCAAGAAAGACTCCAACAAATAGATAATTAACTAAATCAGCAAACCAAGGAGTTACCCCATACAATTGTAGCAGTTGCTCATCAGAGAAGTCATCTTGAATGGGGATGGGGTCCTCATCCATTTCTATTATGCTCAAATGATTTGCCACCAAATTTTCAACTCCACTCTTATCTTTAATCTCCAAATCAAATTCTTGGAGTAACAACATCCACCGGATCAATATCGGTTTTGCTTCTGGTTTCTTCAGCAAGAACTTCAAAGTTGCATGGTTAGTAAAAATTACCTTTGAACCTAACAAATATGATCTAAACTTATCAAGTGCAAAAAGAATAGCTAAAAGTTTGTTTTTAGTGGCAGTATAATTAGCTTGTGTAGAATCTAAAGTCCTAGAAGCATAATAAATAACATGGGTAGCCTTACCAACCTTTTGTGCAAGGACTGCTCCCACTGCATAGTTAGACGCATCACACAGAATTTCAAAAGGGATGGTCCACTTGGGTGGCTGAATTATGGGAATAGCGATTAGTGTTGCCTTTAAGAAATCAAACGCCTTCTTGCATTTGTCATCAAAGGAGAAACTGACATCTTTTTGCAGCAAATTTGACAGTGGAAGAGCTATCTTGTTGAAATCCTTGATAAAGCACCTTTTAAAACTAATAATGCAACATTGCAAAGTGTTAGGAGCGTTGCATAGGCCAAATGGGATCCTTCTATAGGCAAATATGCCTAAAGGTTAGGTGAACGTGGTCTTTTCTTGGTCATATAGTGCAATATAGATATGAAAGTAACCATAAAAACCATCCAGAAAACAATAATGTGACTTAACAGTTGTTCTAGTCTCATGTAATCGGTGTATACCCTCCAGCTGTTCTGCACTCCATGTGAGGATAAGTTCATTATTTTCATTTTAACCATTGTGAGTCTAGTTTTCTTAGGGACTACCTACACCAGACTCACCTATTGACTATCAAAGATAGAGTATATAATGTCTGCTTGCAAGAGCTTTGTCACTTCCTTTTTACAACATCCACAATTAATGGGTTAAGTCGCCTTTGGGGCTTCCTAACTGATTTTACCCCATCCTCCAGTAGTACCTTATGCATACACATGGATGGGCTAATACCAGGAATATCAGCCAAGGTCCATTCGATTGTCTTTTTGTGTTTTCTTAAAATCTGCAACAACTTATCTTCATGTTCATCTTCAAGTTTGGCTGAAATAATCATAGGTAAATTGCCACTTCCTTCTAAATATGCATATTTCAAATTTTCAGGAAGTGGTTTAAACTCTATAGTCGGTGGTTGTTCAATGGAAGGTACAATACCAGTGGTCGAAGCTATCTGCAAAACCAATTTTGTTAGTAGAAATATCAATATTAGCACAATGATCAACCTGTAAGGCAACTTCGATGTCAGCACACACAGAGCACAATTGGGTATCTATACATAATTCACAATATAAGTGTCATCAAAACCAAACAATGAAGGAAAATCAGTAGCAAACATATCGAGGTAAGTGTCATCAACCAAATAAACAAGCAATTCAATTTGAAAAATAGAATGATATTCCATGGGGTGTTTTATTGCATCAAAGTTGTTAAATTTTACAATACTATCACCAAATTCCATGGATAGAGTTCCAACATGCACATCAATTTTTGTTCTAACAGTTTTCAAGAATGGTCTGCCTAAGATGATAGGCGCCGTGTTGGACTTATTCTCTCCCTCCATGTCCAGAATGTAAAAATCTGCACAAAATATCAATTCATTAACTCGAACAAGTTCATCTTCCACAAGTCCAGCAGGACGAGCATTTCTATTGTTCGGCAATTGAATGGTAACACCTGTACTCTGTAAAGGTCAAAGAGCAAGAGAGTTAAAAATAGATGTAGGCATAACATTAATGGAAGCTCCTAAATCTAACATAGAATTTTCAAATTCACTATTGCCTATGGTACATGGAATGGAAAAAGTTCCTGGATCTTTTCATTTCTAAGGCATAGGCTGAATGTGGGCTGAAAAATTTTGCCCCATGTTTACTCTTTCATTACCTTTTAACCATCTCTTGTGTGTGCACAAATCTTTAGAAATTTTGCATATCTTTGAATCTATTTAATTGCTTCAAGGAGGGGAATATTCACTTACACCTTCCTAAATGTATCCAAGATCTCTTTGTCCTTATCTTCCTCGTCCATTTTCTTAGTCTTCATTGTCCTTTGAGGAAAAGGAAGTGGTATATTTTTCTCAACATCAACAGTTTCAGGTATCAAAGTATCCTCGTCAACCTTGTTATTTTTCATTGCAGTTTCAGGTACCTTTGGTATTTCAACAACTTTCCCAGACCTCAATGTAATTGCATTGAAATTGAGAGCATTTGTATTTACTACTGATTGCGCATGCAATTGGTTTGACTCCTGAGTCTGCAGTTGATTAATTAAAGTGGCTAGCAGACCAATATTTGTTTCCAAATTGTGAATGGTGGAATATGTTCTTTGTTGAAATTGGGGAATCTAGACAACCATCTACTTATTGAGGTCCTCTAATGAAGGTGCATTTTTTGCTGTTGTGGAACTTTTTGTTGTTGCTCCTGCTACTGCTGCCTAGGTTGCTATTGTCAGATGAACTCCCCCATCTCGTAGTTGGCTTGAGGATTGTATATATTTTTTTGCGTAAGCTTAAGGAGCATCAACAATTGGATCTTCTTGTAATGTAGGGCATGAATCTGTATGATGCTTTGGAGAAGTACAAATATCACAAACTATACTGCTTAGGTTTTACCTATTGCCAATTTTTTTACTAAAGATGTAAGCTCATCAAGTCTGCCTTCTAAGTTCTTGTGGGAAGAAACTTGAATTTCATTCACACCCATTGCCAACACCATTGAATTGCTTCTAGTTGTAAACTGCTGAGAATTAATGGACATGTTCTCAATCAAAGCCTTTATCGCTTTTCGGGTCTTATCGACAAGTGTTCTCCCATTAGCAACATCCAAAATGCTTCTATCCATAGTTAGCAAGCCTTCTTAAAAATAGTAGATGAGTAATTGTTTAGAAATATGATGATGAGGACAACTAGAAACTAATTTCTTGAATCTCTCCCAATACTCATGTAATGATTCCTTGTCAATCTGTCTAATGTTGCATATTTCTTTTCTAATTGAAGCAACTCTTGAGGCGTGGAATAATTTTTCTAGAAACAATATCTTGAGATCATTCCAACTTGAAAAAAAACCTGATTGAAGGTAGTATAACCAGTCCTTGACATCATCTTATAGTGAAAATGGGAAGGCTATCAGCTTAATATGTTCTTTTGTGACTCCTTGAGGCTTCATGATAGAACACACAACATGAAATTCCTTCAAGTGTTTGTGGGGATCCTCGCCTGCAAGACCATTAAACTTTGGAGGCAAGTGTATTAAACTAGATTTAAGTTCAAATGGTACATTAACTTCAGGATATGTGATACATAATGCATTATAATTGACATCAGATGCAACAAGTTTTCTTAAGGTTCTATTATTTGCATCAATCATATTTTGCAGCTAGTTGGCACTTTCATTATCTGACTCTAACTCGTTAACACTAGCAGCTCTACTAAGTCTACGACGTAAATGAAATGTCCTATCTATTTCACGTTCAAAGAAATGAAGATTCACAAAACTAGCCCTAGTCATGCATCATCATAACAATGCAATGGAAAATCACAATTCTAAAGATTCCAACAATGTCCCTATTGCTAAAATTGATGTGAAAAATTGAAAACCCTATCAAATAAAATCCAAAAAATATAAAAATACCACCAAAAAATTCTACAAAATCAAATAAAGGAAATGCAATATTTTTTTTTTGGAATTTTGGAGAATATGAAAAATTCAAAAAATTGAAAAATGGATCTATACGAAGGAATTTGGGATTTTGACCGTTGTTTCCGATATAAGTCCCGTAAACGGGACTTCTATTCCTTGGTTTTGTTCTAATTTTCTGACGAAATTTCGAAGCAATTCGAGAGAGTCGCCTACAAACAGGGTTAATATTGTTATAAAAGATTCTCGGTAACGGCACCGATTTGATCCACTGTCGCACATGGGTCAAATACAATTAATAAAATGTAAATAGAGATAATAACTTGAATCGTTTCACAAGGAGTTCTGATATAATAATAATAACCGAATTGAAAGTTGAAATTAAAAATGGGTTTTTTAGATTTTTGACTTAACAAATGAGCAAAACGATTAATCAACTTATTCGAGTTTCAGACGTATCACAGATTCTATCAATGAATTTAATTTCTAATTCCTGATTCTATTCTTATTTGATTATAGAATTGATCAAACAAGCGAAATTAATCCTATGTGAATTCGATTTATTTGATTGAATTAAGCATCATAATCATCAAAATATTACAATTAACGATCAAGCGTCGCAAAATTATAATTCAATTAAATTAGAAAACGAAACCAAATTTTGTCAAATAAATTTAATCGATCCTATTGAAGTTCAATTTAAGCAATAAGAATATCAATATAATCAAATAAACAATAATAGAATCATGAATTCGAAATTGCCAGTGTAACCTGAATCTCAAGGTGGTGGTGAAACTCTGAACTCGTGGATTGATCTTATAAAATTAGTCTTCCATGCAATTAAAATAAAAACTGTTAATTTGTTGTAGCAATCTGAATCCTAATTTTGCGTCTTAGAAAAGAAACAAAACTGTCAATATATAGTACCTGATATTGGGCTTTAGGGTTTAAAAACAAGTGATCCACTATTTAAAAATTATTACAAAAGTCCAGATTACGAAATCTGCAAGTTAAGAATTTGTGTTTTCTTCTAATACAAAAGTTGTAGCTCTGATTTTTAGCTTTCAAAATGCAAATAATAAAATTATAATTCAATTTCGACCCAAAATTTATAAAAAATTATTCTAAGCTATAAAGAGCTTTTAAATACCAAACTAAAAAGTTAGAAACATGTTCCCAAATGCTATGAACAATATACTATTTTCATCATAAGAACATGTGATGATGATTTTAGTTATTTTTGAATGAGGTGGTGATTTTGTATAAATGATTTTTGATACATATGATATGATCTTAGTGGCTCTGGGAACATTTGATTTTTATAATACATTATCATGTCAAGGGGCAAATACGAGAAGGGAGTTGAATTATGTTTGACTATGTTGAATTTTTTTAACTATTTGATTAAACAAGTTCATACTTAATGATTTACTTGAACTAGAAAAAATAGCAAAACAAAAAAGTGCACGAATAAAGTGACACAAGTAATTTATCCTGGTTCACCACTAAGTTGCCTACATCCAGTCCCTTCATTCATAAGGATTTAATCCACTAGTTCAACAACTTGAATGACAAGACACCTGACCCTCCAAACCATTCTTCTCAAACAACCTGACAACCTCAGATTTATGAGGAACACACACATTGACTCTACCAGCCAAGTCTTCTCCACACTATCTGACAACTCCATATTGTAGAAGACACACTTACACCAATATCGGGTTTGAATACAAATGTTTGGAATTTGAGTAGTTTCACCTAACATGTTGATTATAACAATAACTATGATAATGTTTCAACAAGTTTACTGAATTGTTGCAAGTAATAATTAAAACGGTAGTACCGAGTGTCAAACTCAAGGCTTGTGTTTTACTATCGAATTATGTTTACTTACTAAAATTAAACAATTTTTTTTTGAATTGATTGAAATAATATTTAAAATTCAAAATGGTAATAAAATTGATCCTTTATAATAAGAAAAATATGAGGGATAAGTTTCACTTCCAATCCAAAGTTGATTTCTAATTTGATCCTAGTTACTAAATTCATTTATTGAATTATTATCGAATTCTCTTTATTATTCTTGCCCTAATGTCTTAGTGACAAAACCTTTAATTCCAAAGTAACCCTTAATTTCATAGTGGGTTTAAGATTAGAATTAAGCCTTAAAGTATATGAATTCTCTTATTAAACTACTACTTTTACAACTAATTTAATTGATTTCATGACCTGCATATATCCTTAAACTACAATATTATGAATTTCTCATCTCAAGCATTCGTAAAGTCCACTTTTGTGTCAAAATATGAATCTAGAAAATTTTAAAGTTGATCAAGAAATAAAAAGAATTAAGCACAAAGATGATAAAAATAATTCAATAAAGTCATTCATATAACTAGAAATCAAATCAGAAAAATAAGAGTTTCATCTTGTTTCACTTATCCCTAACAAACAGGGTTTAGTTACTCATGACAGAGATACAAAAGATAGGGATTAAAGAAGAATTACAAGAAGGATTCATGAATGATTCTTGATAAAACTCCTTCAATAGTGTTAGGAACAACCGTCTTTGAGTTTCTTTGATAGGGTACATGCCTCTCAACTTCCCAATAGTAAAAAAGATCCATAGAAAATGAGAAAAACATGAAATGCCTGTCACACTCCCCAGGATCCGAATTTGCGCTTCAGACACGAATTGATAGATTCACTAGTGCAGAAATGCACCCCAGGCGCAGCTGTTGTGTTTGAGGCGCACATCATCTTCTGTTTGACATTTTATGCATGTTTCGCCTCTTTTGAGTTCGTATTTGGTTCTGGTGTCTTCATGAAAGTTGTAGTTATGGATCTTAGCTTTCATTTTCACTTGGTGGGACTTTAGTTGGACATTTACAACTTCAGATATGGGCGAAATAATTCACATAGGTCACGTTAATTTCTCACCAAAATTCAGCATTGCTCTAAAATAAAGAAACGATGCAAAACTATGAAAAATCTCTACTTAATCTAGGAAATAAGAACATAAAATTTTTATTAACTCAAAGAAATAAAATCAACAAGATGTATCAATTAACTCCTTAAATTAACTAATAACCACATACAAATAAAACTAAAAACAATAACAGTTATGCATAAGATGAAGAGTCATCAAATTATCACCTTCTAAGAAAAATCTATAGAAAATATTTCTTATTCGAACAACTGTTTCACTCTTTGAACTATAAGATGAATTTAAAATTTTGAGCATGAGTTCTTCTACTATTTTATAATTTTTCGATGATATTCTTTTTCAGTCTTGAATATCTATTTATAGATAAAATTAGGACTTCAATTTAGCACTTGTTTTCGAATTGTATCTTCATTCTTAGTTTGGTTAACTATGATCTTATTCAAAAATAATTATGAACAAAATGTTTTTCGATAATTACTGAATCTAATAGGAGCAGTTCTTCTAAGTTGATTATGTTCGTATTTTGTTCAAATTAAGTTTGTAAGTTTTTCTGATTGATTCTATTCCATATTTTAATCTCACAATCTCACATTTAATGAACAACAGTTAGAGTTTTTGTCTCACGATTTATTCTATTTTCGTGAATTTGTTGTTATATACATGTGCTATAACCATTTGTGTCCATATATTTATTGATTCTAAATGATTTTCTGCTTTATTAATCGGAAAAAATTACTATCAATTGAATGGTGTTTTCATTTTTCAAAACTCCACAACTTACTTTACTTTAATAACTTCTAAAATTAGAAAAAATTGTTAGCTATATCTTTATTTAAAATTTACTTATAAACTTAAGGGTGTTACAACTATAAAATTGGTTTAATGTTTATATATCTTACACATATTAATATTGAAATATGTCTCATCAATTAATAAAGTAAATATATACTGTACTTTTAGTTCAACTACTTTATAAAGTGTGAAAAATAAAATATCACTATATAAGAGTGAAATAAGAAAAAAAAGTAATA